>JARBWK010000005.1:39210264-39672100 GCA_030556195.1 Anolis apletophallus
GGGCTGGGCCGAGACCCTGCATCGTGACATCGGCAGAGATTTGACTTGGTGGGTAGCTACATATACATTGCACTACCAGCAGTCGCTTGACTGCTCGCCCATCCTCCTCTCCATTTTTCTTCTTGAAGGACTCACATTAGTTGTACTCTTTACACGTATTCTTGATAACCTGCATAGACCATTCTACATTGGGAGATGTCTCCTTGTTACACACCCCTAATGGCGTTCCGACAGTTTCCTCCTTTGGGATTTCCTCTAGTGGGGAACAACTGAACTGTTTTCACTGTGGAAGTTTGACAGCGTAATTATATACCATGATACTCATACACACTTTATCAATGGACTTTAGAAATCTGTATGTATAGATACATTCTGAGTGTATGCTATTGTAATATACCCAGGTGCTGCTGTATCCTGTGTTTACTTGTACATTCCAATTGTGGTGAATTAACCTGATACTTTGTTTACTGATTCTTGTTAATTTTGCCTCTCAACGTATAATGTTTCCATTGCTATTGTGATATAACTGTTATCATGATTTCTGATTCGAGATAATTTTGCTTTACAACGTATGATGAATCTTTTGCGATTGTGATATTGATGATTGTGGATTAATTTTGATGTATTATCCCATTGTTCAACCGGTACTTTGTTATTAATCTATACTGGGCAAACTACCAGTTTCTTTTGATGAGCTACTGTACATTTAAGATATATTGGGATATATTATATTACAATAAACCAATGGTGTTTGTTTAGTATCTCAAACACTATACCGCGATTTACTTTTTCACTCTTTTACCAATAGATACATAGCGACCCTTTGACTCTTAACTTTTTTACTATATTTCTTATCTCTTTTTTCTTTGTTAGCCCAACCCTGTTCTTCAACCTATCCATATCAGCAGCTGTCCGATTGTGTTTTCACCAAATGGCAGGAGCCACTCTTCAGCAGCTGGACACAGATGTTGGCTAGCATATGTGATTTGCGAGTGAAGGGCACCGTCTGTTCCAGAAACGCAGCTAAACGCTCAAATTCTGAGCTGGTGTCAGTGGTACCTGCATGGAGCAGAGAGGGAGAAGATGTGGTTGTCATGCCTGGTGCCACCACCTTGCCATCTTCATCTGCACTGGAGACCCCAAGCAGCACTGCCAATGGGGAGGCACCTGTCCCCATGCCTAGCAGACAGCAGCATTGGAGGAGGGATTCTTTGCAAAGCCGCCTTGCAAAAGATAGTTGGACCTGAGTATACCCAGTCATGCAGGGAAGGTTCGACAAAGGTTTCTATTAACCAATACCTGGAGATGTCCCCAGCAGAGGGTAGTTATACAAAAGAAAAATGCTTTTAGAGCAATGGCAGACACTATAGGATTAAAAAAGCACTCTCTATGCATGAAGACGGATGCACTAGAAGACACAAAGACGGTCCCCTTTTAGCATTTCTTTTGTGCCAGGAGCGACTTGAGAAACTGCAAGTTGTTTCTCGTGTGAGAGAATTGGCTGTCTGCAAGGGCATTGCCCAGGGGATGCCAGGGTGTTTTGATATTTTATTATCCTTTGTGGGAGGTTTCACTCATGTCTCTGCATGGGGAGCCGGAGCTGACAGAGGGAGCTCATCCACGCTCTCCTTGGATTTCAACCTGTGACCTGTCAGTCTTCAGTCCTGCTGACACAAGGATTTAACCCACTGCACCACCTTTTAGCATATAGGATTGCTGGTTTCTCTTCTTATAAGAGATTACCCTTATTTGAAAGCCTGAAATGTTATCTTCTATAGCAGGGGTCCTCAAACTTTTTAAACAGAGGGCCAGGTCACCGTCCCGCAAACTGTTGGAGGCCGGATTATAATTTGGGGAAAAAATGAATTATTTCCTATTCACAATATGTTATTTGTAGTGCAACATACACTTTAAAACATTACAAGAATTAAAATGAAGAACAATTTTAAAAAATACAAACTTATTAGTATTCAATGGGAAGTGTGGGCCTGCTTTTGGCTGATAAGATAGGATTGTTGTTCTTGCTGTTCTTGTTGTTCTTGTTGTTGTTGTGTGTGCTTTCAATTCATTTCAGACTTAGGTTCACCCTGAGCAAGGGCCAGGTAAATGACCTTGGAGGGCCATATCCAGCCCCTGGGCCTTAGTTTGAGGACCCCTGCTCTCATAGGGTTGCCAGGTGTCCTTTATTTTAAAGGTTGTACTTTACTTGAGAGCTGAAATCTTGTACTTTAGATAGACTGAATAGGGCATAAACATCTGTATTTTGGAAGGTGAGCCCTTTAAGAAAATGTAAAGACAAGCTGTAAGCAAGCTTGTCTGCTGGTCACTGTCAATACAGATTGCAATACCTCCCATCGCCTTCAAAAAAAGGATGAGCTTGTTTGGGATGCTTCGGCTGGAGATTACTGAGCAAGGTTGGACATGATGGCCCATCAGGACCCGTTCAATTTTATGAATGGGTTATCTATCATTATCCTTTGTCTTTAAGGTGGTAGATGCTTTCTCCTGAGTAGTACAGCAACTTGAAAAAAATACCTGAGCGGGGCATAGAAAACAGTTTCTTTTTGGCATGCAGATAGTGACTGCCTTTTTATCCAAACACCAATTCTGTGAGAATAGGTTAAGCTAGGAGGCTGCAATCAGCTCAAGGCAGGGCCATAGCCAGGATTTTGTGGGGCTGAGTTTGCTTGGGGGGCTGAGACTGGGTGGAAGAGGGTTTACCCTAGCAAACCTTTTGTATTGTTATCCCAATAACCCCATGAAGGTGGGATATAATGAGCATGGTGATCAGATCATGATATGAATAAACATAACAGTTTAAATAATGTACCAGTAAGGCTTCTCGCCACCCTGAGAATTTCAGCTCCCCCCCCGGCTAATGCCTGGCTCAAGGTGACTACATAAATTTTATGGGAGAGCAGATTTTAATTTTACAGTTCCATAATGTGTTAATCTATAGAATCCTATAGAATGGAAGAGGTGAAAAGAATCCCAAAGTCCATGTGATCCAACACATTCCTAGTGCAGGAATCCACAGATGGGATATGGCTTATTTTACAATGAGCTACCTATGAATCTGGGTTGCACCAATGTTTTACTTCTTCAGCAGCTGTACTTATCACTTTTCTATGGAGCTAAAATGTGTTCTAGTACGGAGTCATGGCATGCTTAGTTTGGACTGGTTGGTTACCACCTAATGGCTGTTAAAAAATCACTCAATCACTGGGGGGAAAAGCTAATATCTTGGTACAAAACTAAACTGTACACCGTATGTTTTAACATTACAAAAAGGAAGTTGTTTATGGAGTAAAAGATGCAGCCCTTGCAAGTTTTCTTTGTGGGAAGGATTTTTACAAAAAGGAAAAGGGTTGAAGAGCTTCATCTTCCTTAAGAGGAAATAAATGCCTTTGCAATGCAAGTAACAAAAAGGAGTTGTGTGTGTGTTTCTTTTTAAAAGTGGGAATGGTAAACTCTAAACCAAGAAAAGATAAAAGGACATGGGGATGCATGTCTCAAAGGAATATCAAATCTTTTATGTAAGGTTGCCAACATTGCTTCTGCAGATTTATAGAGCTATGCCTTAGTTTGCACAGATTAACAGATGAAGCTCTTCATAAAATGGAAATATAATCTGTATTTGAAGCTACTTTTGAAAAATATTATTTGCCTCCCTATCTATAAGACTGAGACCCCTTCCACACAGCTGAATAAAATCTCACATTAACTGATTTGAATTGGAATATATGGCACTGTAGACTCAGAAAACCCAGTTCAAAGCAGATATCATGGGATTTTTTGACTTGATATTTTGGGATATAGGGCTGTGTGGAAGGGACCTGAGGGATTTGCTACACCAGCAAAATAATCCATCTGAAATTCAGGATACCATGCCCTGATGATTACATTCCATCTCTGTCCCACTGCTACACCTACTTGTAATATATCTCACATTGTACTGATGGTCACATGTATCCTGAACAAATCAGAACTCCCCCCCCTTCTCCTCGGGGCCCTTCCACACAGCCCTATAATCCAAAATGTCAAGGCAGAAAATCCCACAATATCTGCTTTAAACTGGGTTATGTGAGTCCACACTCACATAATGTGAAATTTTCTGCCTTGATATTCTGGGATATAGGGCAGTGTGGAAGGGCCTTCAGTTCCCAGCTGAACCCAGCCATGAATGAAACATGAGGCCCACACAATTGAAAAGGCCAAATAAACTATACCTTTCTTCACTGGCTTCCAAAGCAGCAACACTGCTGCCTTCCTTGCCATGCTCCTCTTTCACAGAACTTTGTTTCCAAAGTCATGTGTTTTAAGTTTAGAAATGAGGTGCCCAGTGAGAGGGTAGTCTGCTCAACCCTGGATTTTCCTCAGCAACTGTGGTGCAAGAAGATTTTTTTTTTAAAAAAAAGCACATTAAAGCCTAAAATAAGTGCTTTCAGGATTAAAATGATTGTATAGCATGTGTTCCTACAGCACTGGAATACAAGTGGGTATAGATTTATTTTCTGGCATAGCAAAAAGCTACATACAAGTGTCTTTTAGAAAATTATCTACTTGATGAAATGGCTGGCTTCCTGCCCCACCCTTATACAGCAGGTCATTCTTAAGTGACATGATTCACTCTATGGGGATATTGCAATTATTCACCTCTCCTAAGTAATGTCCTCTCTTCTCTCTTCAAGTTGACACGTGAGCAAACCACAAGAGGATGGTGCTGTATTCTTGCTCAAGTCAATTATTTTTATCAAGTAGTGAATAGCCTCACTTCCCTCTTCTCATCAAAATGATGATTCTTCCACTTGCATCAGTCTCTTGCAAAAGCGAACCAGCCTATGGACTGATAATGGGAAGCAACCAGACCTAATGTATTGTCGGAGGCTTTCATGGCCGGAATCACTGTGTTGTTGTAGGTTTTTTTCGGGCTATCTGGTCATGTCCTAGAGGCATTCTCTCCTGACGTTTCGCCTGGATCTGTGGCAAGCATCCTCAGAGCTGACTTCATCCGTAGAAGCCCTGCTCTCATTCCCGGCAGCATCTCAAATGCGGCTGGTGGGGATGAGAGATAGGGCCCTCTCGGCTGTGGCTCCCCACCTGTGGAATGCATTTCCAAGTGAAATACGGTCGACCACATCCCTCTAGCATTCAGGAATAAAGTAAAATCTTGGTTATGGGACCAGGCCTTTGCACAATAGAATAATGCAACACCTTGGACTGGAATTGGACTGGCAAGTTGATAGATGAGGATATGGCTTACTGTTTACTAATCTAGGTTTGCGGACGGAATACTGTTTTAACATAATTGAATGTTGATTATGTGTTTTAATTTTAACTGTTACTATTTTAATGCTGTATGATTTTATGGTTTATATTGTATATCGTGGCATCGAATTGCTGCCTTTGTTAGCCGCCTTGAGTGCTCCCCCCGGGGGGGGGGGGGTTGAGAAGGGCGGGGTAAAAATACTGTAAATAAATAAATCACACTCAATGGAGCCGGGTGATGTGGGGCATAGGGTGTTGGGCTGCCCCCAAACCCGACGACGCAACAAGACGTGGGCCGATTCCTGTGGCCATGGCACAAAGTGATTAGTTTTTACCTTCTTTCTAGTTTCCCTTTGTATCTTAGACTAGCCTATTAACAATTTGATTTATAAATATATTTATTCACCAACTATTCAACACCAGTGTTATCTGAGCACTCACTGGAAGTCTTGTAGTCTTTTCTTCCTGTGTCAATATCAAGTGCCTGTACTTTTCTCTCAATTCTGCAATTTCTGGGTAAGGTTCTGGAGTGGGTGGTTGCCTTGCAGCTTCAGGGATTCCTTAATGACACTGATTTTCTGGATCGCTCGCAGTCTGGCTTCAGGCCTGGGCACAGTACCAAGACAGATTTGGTGAAGATGACACCCAACGCCACTACGCTTTTCCACCAGATTCCAAGGAAGCCCCTTGGATACTGGACCAGTGCCTGGCCGCTGTGATGGTCTGGATGAGGAGGAACAAGCTGAGGTTCAATCCTGATAAGACAGAGGTCCTTCAGGTCAGTCATTCGTCTGACCGGGGTATTGGGTGGCAACCTGTGCTGGATGGGGTTACACTCCCCCTGAAGTCACAAGTCTGCAGTTCAGGGGTCCTCCTGGATTCAGCGCTGACGCTTGATGCTCAGGTATGAAAGCAACGAGGAGAACTAAGAAGCAATGATAATGATATAATTTTGTATTTTTTGTGTATATCACCAAACATACAAATGCAACATGCAATGCAATATTTCAGAGCACAAGTAAATAACCTAATAGAGACCCTACATGGGTAAAAGAGACGCCAACATTATCATAGTGCATAAAGAGCATTCATATCTCTGAATAGAGAGTCCCATGAGAGAGTTCCTTCACAAATAATATGATAAAATCCACCTTCTTCAAGAAGAGAAAATATAAGGAATAATGTCCAATAGCAAGCGAAGTACTCTCACAGCGGCCGACGATCTCGTGGATGCGTGCGCGGAATCGTTTCGCCGTTTACAGGCTTTTTCTAGACCGGGGACGTCTTTCGGCGCTCCAATGTATTAGCAACAAATCTAGACAATATATACAATACAATACATCAGAATGGGTAAATTTTCCCCACATAGCGACCCCGTACGAGGAGAGAAAGAAACAGTATTCGTACCTTAGTATATCAAGGAAAATCACATAGAGGCATCAGGCCTTCTTTGGTCAGGTCATGGACAATGCAATGTGGAGCAGGGAAAGTTTATAGTCAAGAAATTAACAGTAAATGTGAACAGCTGAGAACTACACAAGGAGCTCGCCAACAGATAAATGATCATTGAGGCCTTTTGGCGACTCGCAGGAAAGGCGGATTATCCAATCGCGTTCTAATTGTAATAATCTGTGTTTTACATCCATTGAGGGTTTGGGTTCTACCTTATCCAAAACCATTACAGTGAACGCCTCATGGTGATGTTGTTTGCTAACAAAGTGAGAGTACAGTCTGGAATTATCACATCCTGTGCGAAATCTAGATCTGTGTTCCTGTACTCTTTTTCGAATTTCGTGCCCGCTTTCGCCCACATAAATGTCCCCGCAAATACATTTTAGACAATACACAATATTACTAGACCCGCAGGTGGACCAGGTATTGACCTTGAACCTTCGGTGGATAATCCGCCTTTCCTGCGAGTCGCCAAAAGGCCTCAATGATCATTTATCTGTTAGCGAGCTCCTTGTGTAGTTCTCAGCTGTTCACATTTACTGTTAATTTCTTGACTATAAACTTCCCCCTGCTCCACATTGCATTGTCCATGACCTGACCAAAGAAGGCCTGATGCCTCTATGTGATTTTCCCTTGATATACTAAGGTACGAATACTGCTTCTTTCTCTCCTCGTACGGGGTCGCTATGTGGGGAAAATTTACCCATTCTGATGTATTGTATTGTATATATTGTCTAGATTTGTTGCTAATACATTGGAGCACCGAAAGACGTCCCCGGTCTAGAAAAAGCCTGTAAACGGCGAAACGATTCAGAGCACGCATCCACGAGATCGTCGGCCGCTGTGAGAGTACTTCGCTTGCTATTGGACATTATTCCTTATATTTTCTCTTCTTGAAGAAGGTGGACTTTATCATATTATTTGCGAAGGAACTCTCTCATGGGACTCTCTATTCAGAGATATGAATGCTCTTTATGCACTATGATAATGTTGGCGTCTCTTTTACCCATGTAGGGTCTCTATTAGGTTATTTACTTGTGCTCCGAAATATTGCATTGCATGTTGCATTTGTATGTTTGGTGATATACACAAAAATACAAAATTATATCATTATCATTGCTTCTTAGTTCTCCTTGTTGCTTTCATTCTTTAAAGCAACCCCGCACTATTTTTTGACTGCTTGATGCTCAGGTGTCAGCAGTGGCCAGGAGGGCCTTCGCACAGTTAAAACTCATGCACCAACTGTGACCATACCTTGTGAAGTCTGACTTGACCATGGTGGTCCATGCCTTGGTTACCTCTAGACTGGATTACTGCAATGCACTCTATGTGAAGCCAGGGCCGGACCTAGGTAATTTAAAATGGTAAGTGAACAGTATTTTGGCGCGCCCCAACCAATCACTGAGATATATATATATACAGGGCTGTCCAACTTCTACCGGACCTTGGGCCGGAATTCCGGTCACTGATCACCTGGGGGGCCAAGCCCTGGCTCCGCCCCTCTCCTCCCCTGGCTCCGCCCCTCCCCGGCTCCGCCCCCTCCCTGCCCCCGGCATTGCATAAATATACAATTAAATATTATATTATTTAAATAAGGGGGGAGAGAGAGATGGATGGAACACATGAGGGGCATTAATATACAATTACATATTATATTATTTAAATAAGGGGAGAGGGAGGGATGGATGGAACACATGAGGGGCATTAATATACAGAATATCAAGGCAGAAAATCCCACAATCTCTGCTTTGAACTGGAATATATGACTGGCCACATTGATCAGCATTGAATGGCCTTGCAGTTGAAAGATCTGTGTGCTTTCATTCTGCCAGTTTACCCTGGCTGATTCCATTCAGTGCAAGTCATCAAAATAAACTTAGGTAATTGCAAAGAATGAAAATAATTCTGGGGGGAGGAAAAGGGGGAAAGGGGGTGGGAGGCCTTTCCTTGAGCTCCCTCTCATTCAATTCCCCCCTCCCTCCCTCCTTTTCTCCTCCTCCCCTCTCCTATGGCTGGCCGGTTCTCTCCTTCTCATTAAAGAGACAGTTCATGAAACGCAAATGAAGGGGTCAGAAAGGAAGGGGCGTGTGTGTGTGTGTGTGTGTGTGTGTGTCTGAGAGAGCCAGAGCGATCTTCCCTTTGCACTGGGGAGAGGTGTGCCCAGGGCAGGTCCTCCTCCTCTCTCTCTCTCTCTCTCTCTCTCTCTCTCTCTCTCTCTCTCTCTCTGTGTCTCTCTGTCTCTGTCTCTGTCTCTGTCTCTGTCTCTCTCTCTCTCTCTCTCTCTGTCACTCACTCACTCTTGCTTTCAGACACACTCCCTCCCAAACCCCTTTTGCTTCCCTGGCAGCAATCCTGAGGAGGAGGAAGCGGCGCTGCCGAGGGGGAAAGCCATGCGGCCGGGTTGCTCTTCCTGTTTGCTGCCAAGGGGGTGGGGCCTGAGAGACACCACTCCCTCCCATTGGCCCCCTCCCTCAGGAGAAGAGGAGGCGGCCAATAGAAAGCCAAGGGGCGGGACCAAAAAATAATAAAAAAAAATAATACTTTTTAAATAGAAAAATAGTTTAAAAATATTTTAAAAAATATATTATTTATTGCAGGAGGGTAAGGGGCCGTAGCCAAGGGGCTAGGGGGCTGTGTACGGCCCCCGGGCCGCCTGTTGGACAGGCCTGTATATATATATATATATATATATATATATATATATATATACGGTGCATAGACAAATTTGGGCCCTCTGGGTATTTTGGACTTCCGACTGGCTGTTTGGAATTGTGGGAGTTGAAGTCCAAAACACATGGAGGGCTGAAGTTGGCCCATGCCATGTGTGTGTGTGTGTGTGTGTATTCCTTCCCACCATTTTCCCTGCTCTATTCCTATTCTCTTTTAGTGTGTGTGTCTATATCTATTCCCCTTCCTTCCTTCTCAGCCCTATACCCCAGAATATCAAGGCAGAAATCCCACATTATCTGAGCGTGGACTCAGATATTCAAAGCAGATATTGTGGGATAAAGGGCTGTGTGGAAGGACCCTTGCCCTTTTCCCTCCCCTCTTCCTATTCTTTGTGTGGGTCTGTACATTCCCCATCCTTCCTTCCTCCTCACCCTTTTCCTTGCCCCCTGCCTATTCTCTTTCCCCTTCTTACCTTCCCCTTTCTCCCTTCTCACCCTTTTCCCTCCCCTCTTCCTATTCTCTTTTTGTGTGTATGTATATATATGTGTGTATCAGGTCTAGGCTAATTTCGGAAGCAAGGGCCCGGGGGTTGGGCTAGGTGCCCTCTGACTGGCAGGCTCGTCTGGCTGCTCAGTTCTGCTCCTGGCCCCCAGGTAAGGGCGCCCATGTGGCCTCCTCCCTCGCTCCTCGTGCACCGGCGGCAGCAGTGGGGGGGCAAGGGAGATGAGAAAGGTGGGCGCCTCTACCCCCTTCTCTCTCGCCCTGTGCAAGGCATCCTTGGCGGGGGCGGGGGGAAAGACATGCGCAGGTTGAGGGATGAGATGCGCGCAGGGCACAGGGCGAGGCAGGGAGATGGGAAAGGCTCATGCCTCTGCCTCCTCCTCTCTCGCCCTGCGTAAGCCTTCCTCCCACTGTGCCGGCACCCCTGGGGGCGTGGCACCCGGCCTTGGATGCGCCCTTTGGCCACGTGGCACCCTGAGGCAGACGCTTAATTTGCCTCCACTAAGATCCGCCCTTGTGTGAGGCTACTTTTGAACTTGAACTTGTCCAGCGATCAGCAGCCAGATTTATATCTGGGGCAAGTTACAGGGAGCAGTCAACCCCCCTGTTTAAAGAACTGCACTGGCTGCCATTTATTTTCCGGTCCCAATTCAAGGTACAGGTGATCACCTATAAAGCCATAAATGGTTCAGGACCTGCCTACCTTCGTGACTGGATCTCCCTCCATGAACCAGCTTGAACCCTCTGCTCCTCGGGGGAGGCCCTCCTGTCATCCCTGTCAGTCTCACAGACTTGTCTGGTGATCATAAGGGAGAGGGCCTTCACCTGTGTGGCCCCCTGTCTCTGGAATTCCTTGCCCGGAAAAATTAGGAAAGCTCCCACTCTGCAGACCTTCAAAAAACACCTGAAGACCTGGCTTTTCCACTGTGCCTTTGGAGTGCCTTTTACTTTCTACCACTGCGCTCCTCAATGCCCCTGTTCTTGGAGTCCATCCCCCCTCCCTCATAAGGGATGTTTTTCACATAAAGGATGCTATTCCGTTTATCTCACCCTGAGTTTTTAACACTTTATATGTGTGCCTGCAGCCCGCCCTGTCTTTGTGATTTTAGATATCTAGTTGTATATTGTTTTTTATTCATATGTATGTATTTTTATTGTGTTTATTGCTGATGCTTTGATTTTTATTTATTGTAATTTGTTGTTTGGGCTTGGCCTCATGTGAGCTGTCCCGAGTCCCCATTGGGGAGATTGGGGCGGGGTACAAATAAAGATTATTATTATTATTATTTTCTCTCAGTTCAGGTATATTTTTAAATTGTTTTAGTTCATGTTCATATGTGCAGCACATGATTTATTACATTCTTTGACATTCCTATACCAATATAAATATTTCAGTTACATACAAACCATGGAAAAAATTATATCTCCCTCACCGACATTTTCATTATCATGTCACTTATTATAGTGCACATTTTATTTGGAAAGATGCTTCATGAAGGATGGAACCCCAAAATAAATATTGCATTTTCTACTTGAGAGTATTAAAATATGACATCTGTAGTGATGGGAAATCATCAGGGACCTCACATAGGGCCATGCCCCAGAGTTTCCCCATTACACAATATGAGATGGAAGGAAGGAAGTAATTTATGAGCTAACTCTGAGTAACAGAGAGATATGGTTAAAAATTGTGAAACCAAAGAAGTGTAAAAAAATTATGATAGACACACATTTTAATAGTTTGTGCTTTTTGCGCAGATTGCCATGGAAATGTGATTGAAGAAAAGTATAAAAGTACTACTAATGAAAAATGAATACAGAAATGGAGATTTGTATACAGTTAAAGATCTGGGTTGAAGATGTGAAAAAATTGTTTTGTTGTAAGCCTTCAAACCATATTTTGATTTTTGATTATCATAAGGTGAATCTATGATGGGGTATTTTTGCAAGATCTGTTCAGAAGGGATTTACCTATGCCTTCCTCTGAGACTGAGAGTGTGATTTACTTGTGGTTGCTCAGGCTGTATCGACATTGCCCTGAATCCCAAGATCTGATACCAGATTATCTTCTTATCCCAGATTATCTGGCAGTGCAGACTCATATAATCCAGTTCAAAGCAGATAATCTAGGATCAGATCCTGGTATATAAAGCAGCATAGAAGGGGCCTCTGTGAGTTTCCATGACTAAATGGAGATTCAAACCATGGAATCCAGGGCCATAATCCAATGCTGAAACCATTACATGGAAATTAATGGTATACAATTTCATCAGATTTTTGTATTTTTTACTTGAAATATTTGGGGAAATTGAATGAGGGAGATGGTAGTCTTTCATTTCTCCCATTCCAATTGCATTCTATTTTCATAATTGTCATAATTTTACTTTTTTACCAAAGTAGGAAATTGGACAGAAACTAAAGGTGATTGATTACCTATCTGCCTGATTATGGCTTTTGCACAGTAAATTACGTATTACATACTTATGCAACTTGATGTGGTGTAGTGGCAGAACTCTGAATCCCAGTTTAGGCATTGAAACCTACTGGACAAGTCACACTTCTCTGCTTCAGAGGAAACATTGTAAACCCTTTATGAAATCTTGCTAATAAATCCTTGTGTTAGCATTGCTCTAAGTTGGAAATTACTTGAAGGCATACAACAACACTACATGGTTAGCACTTTACATGCCTTGCCTTGGTTAAATAAAAGTTAACCTCTTTTTTTTAAAAAAAAAATCTTTTTAAAATAAGGTATGTTGCCAATATTATAAATAATAATCCACTGTGCAATCTTATGGTATCTTCTGACAAGTTAGCCTCAAACCATTTCATTGAACCTTTTCCAGTATTGGCCAGTAACTTCCATGTCAATTGTCAGTGAGTCTGATATGGGTTTTAGTGTGAACTTCAAAAGGAGTTGTCCAGAGTACAGGATATGTTTTGAAAAAAGTATGATAACAATTTTAGCTTCTTTAAAATTGGATCTAAACTGGATTCACTGCCCCAATGTCATGGGAGCCACCAACTGCCTCTAGTATTTTCCCAGCTAGGTATGTATAGAACTGGAACCTAAAGCAATAATAGTGGTACAATAAAACAATAATACTGGATGGAAAGTTTAAAGCTAATCAGAATAAATACCAATGGAAAGCAATGGGATCTAAGTTAGGTATAACATATGTGAAGAGGGAGACTATACTACAGGTGGTTTGGTTCAACAAAGAAAGCCATGCCCCTAGATTTGCAAGAGCTGAGCAGACTTATTGGTGATTGGGTTCATTTCATTTCATTATTAAATGAAATTGACTTGAATGGCAAATTAGAACAATAATTGTTCAAATACTAGATATAATTTTAATTCAAAAAGTGAAAAAAAAACTAGTGCTACTATTACACCTTCTATTGGTCTCTGGTCTGAACCTATGGCTTGGCATTCATGAAAAAGGATTTTGATCACCCATAGTGGGAGTCCTGCAGGAAACAACGGTGTCCCAGTGTGCATGGTGGGAAAATGGAAATGAAGCCCAGTTGACTCACTAAATGAACTGACACACTTCCTCTTTCTCAGACCATGGTGATAGACAATGAAACCATAAGCACAGTGCAACAAAACAAAACATTAGCACAGTTATCTCAGCAGTCAGTATGCATTCCTTCTCTTCTTTTTCATTGTGAGTGAGGCAGTGAGGCTTCCCCATAACATCACCTTATAACAATATCTTTTTGGGTGCTTTAGACCATGATAGGGCACATTTACACTGTAACATTTAATAAATGTGGTCCTTAGTTGGGATTATGTTATGAAGACATCTGTGGAGGTCACAATGTTGCTGAAACAGAAGTCACAAGGGCTGAGAAATAATGGATAGCCACCTGTTGGGAATGCTTTGATTATGTGTTCCTGCATGACAGGGGTTGGATTGTATGGTGCTTGTGGTCCCTTCCAACTCAATGAATCTGTGATTCAATGGGTGAACGGTAAAACAGAACTTTGAGGAGTAACTTACAGTCCTCCTAAAATCTTTCCCTTTTCTTTCCTAATATGTCTGCCATTGAGAATTTGACTAAGACCTGGTTCCAATTAATTTTATTTGGGCTGAGAGAGTTGACTTGTGTGTGTGTGTGTGTGTGTGTGTGTGTGTGTGTGGTGCCTGTTGAAGAATGATATCTGTAAAGTGGGACACAGTCCTGATAAAGCATAATCTATTTTGCTATCCTTATGGTACTATTTCAAATCCATTATGAACTTATAAAGAACATGATAAAATAAGCATCTGTGACAACTTTATATATTCATTTCCTCTTTATTGCCATATGTGGCATTTAGTAGACCCTTCAATACTCAAATTTGCTGGAAATCTGGTTTTGCTCTGAACAGAAACTTTAAACATTTTTTAAAAAGAAAATTGCTATTTTTATTGTTTGTCTTCAATTAATTTCTTTGGTGAGGTGGGGATAGTTTCATTCGCATGTGAATCAAGGCTGCATGTTTGAAAGCATAGAAGCACCATATGAAGGACTAAATAACTGCCTCTGTAAGTAAATAAAATAGCTGTAGTAAAAAAAGTTAATTCTAGCCTTTTGTTTCTTTCCATTGTAAAATTGCCATGGAACTGAAGTAACTAGAGTGGTGCTAAATTTTAATAGTTTCACCATAGTAGACTGGCTGGGTATTAATTGTGTTAATGGTGATCATCCTGAATTAATTTGTTATTTATTGAATAGCCACCTGTGCACCCATATGTTTTAAATCATTATTTAGTAGTAGTTAATGAAGCTGATAGGAGTTAGCAGAGGGAGGGAGGGAGAGAGACAAAGAGAGGAAAGTAAATTGGGGTGATTTTTTTTCGTTTTCAAAATGGGCATTATTACAATATTGAGAGTATCCTGCATTCACCCAACCTCATCACTTTCTCGCTAATATATTCAAAGTATACATACTCTCACTTCAATACCAAAGGAGATGCAACACTTTGTGTTCTTCTGATCCAAGATCAACCACTCATTAGAGTGTTTCTGAATTTTCCAATTTTAGTGAGTTTTCTTTAATTGTTAGTATCTGGCACACAACTTGCAGCAGGAAACACTGCACATGAGCCTTGGCAGATTTTTACAGATTAAATGAAGAAAGAACATGTAGGGAATGGGGTGAGAGAAAATGCATAGGCCTCCATGACCACAAAGTGACAGATTTGGGTTTCGGTTGTGCAACACCAGAAACCAGTGGCAGAGTGAGGAGGGGGAGAGTGTCATGTGCAACGAGTCAGCTTTGGTTGTCAGCAAAAGAGAAGGAGGAACATAACAGCAGGGTGTGGTTAAGCACAATGACCTACAGATAGTTCACACATATGGCTCAGATGGAGATGTGTAATACTAAGCAGTAGACTGAAGATTTATGAACATCTTATGTGCATATATACGTATGTGAAACAGTAGGTGACTTGAATGATCAGGAAAACTTTGCACTGAAGTTTCTGTAATGTCACATATGAGCACTTTTAATAATATGGCTATTACTTTCAGGAGTCTCTCATATCTGCACATGTGTCATATCTATATTTCATCAACAATGTTATGTGTTTGGTGGATCTCTCACTTGTGTATTCAGTTGGCAATGCAGAAGTTGAGCAACAACCAGTACTACTGCAAGGTCTAATACACACACACACACACACACACAAATCAAGATTAGCCTTTTCTTTGTAAAACATAGAAAGGTAGCTTATGACCTCATAAGGTGGGTAAAATTGACTGTTGTGAGATGCTCCCTCTTCACTAGCAGCATGGAGCTTGCTGGCTCCCATCCCATGACGTAGATCTACTACTTATGGAGGGGCTCCATGGCACAAGTAAAGAAGCTGCCATGGTGGCAACATGGGAGGCTTCTCATATTGCATAGACAACAATGAGAGGAAGCTGTACGGTGGATTCCTCCTCCTCCCATGGGATGGGAAAAGGGGGAAGCCAGGCAATGCAGGTTTCAGATTACTAATCCGAATGGGACTCCTCCAAATCTCTTAAATGAATTACTAATCGGATTTCAGCTGCTTCACACACCTCCACTGAACGTACCATTCTGATTTTTTATATTAAAAAATACCCTCAAAGTCTGATTGGAATTTAGGTTTTCCAAGCTTCATGTTGATTGGGGGGAGATCTACAATATCTGTATGAAAACTGCCTAAAGTTGCAGGAACAATCCAGCAGGATACTGGAAAAGTATTTTCAAATCAAACCCCTTGTCATGAAATTCTTCCTCTTTCCTTCAGGTATTGATGAGGGCATTGGAATCTCGGAATCCTAACCACCAGTGCCAGAGACCTCTACTGACAGATAAGAAGAGGATGTAGCACTAGAGAACATCTCCCTTAAGTCATCCTTAAACTGGAATACTGAGAAACTCCCTAAATATTATGATGTACTGAAGATATAATTGATAAAAGTCATGTGCACCCTACCTTGGTTTCATGGGGAAAAACAGAATTACATGATTTGAGTATATATGCAGTGAAAAATAACCTCATATGTCTTGGGTGACAAAGGGAGGGGGCAGATGTAGCAGCTAGTGTATTGTTTTATACAGTTTAGTCATTAGCTAATAGAGCTTGGGGAATGAAGATTTGACCCAAAGCTTGACTCAGATGCAAAAGTGTAATCTGATAGCTAGATTTCACTGACATTCTTGTGTCATTCTGGATCGGTATGGAAACTGATCTTGTAGCACCTTTGAGACTGGGAGAAAAGAGTTGGTAGTATAAATGTATATAGATTTAGTAGCCAATGAAAGCTTATGCTACCAACTTCTTTCCCTCATTTATGGCCTCATTAGATGAGTCTTTGGAAGCCTTTTTGCCTTTGCTTTACTTGCTTACACTGAAAATGAAACTGACTTTGGGAGACTTCTGACGTTTTCAAAATTGAAACGAAAAAGTATTAGCTAAGTTTTGATTCTTAAGTTGTTGGCATGGGCCACACCCATGTCAGATATCAGATAAGTATGAATTTGATTAATTTTATTCAACTTACGAGGACTAATAATAATTTTGCACAACCCTAATGAACAGCCCTGCATCTTTGATGGCACACTAACATAGAGAGAATTCTAAATCTACATCAAGGAGTTATAGGGAGCCCCAAAGCTTTATCACTCAGAGCTTACAAAATGAGTATCAGATCATCTGATTGGCATTAAAATGATACAGATTTTTTAAAAACCCACTGATGTAAACTGTTGGTAAGCGAAAGCCTAAATGTCTGTTTGTGATGTGTAGGAAGCAATATGCCAGAAGAATATGTCCTCTGTGTTTCTGTGTGTGGAGGCATTCACTAAGCTCAAGAGCTTCAAATGGCACCTTCAAGTCTTGATCTCAAATTATTGTATCTCCTTCTACTGTATTTCCTTTTCATTTTTTGAACTTGTTATTTTTCAAAGACAGTTAAGCATAAGAAGCGTGCCAAAATTTACAAAGTTTGAGTTGGCTTTTGGGGATCCCCCCCACAAAGTAGGATGCTGGATATTGGGTTCAGCATCCCTTTACATCCCTTCTTAAATACACACAGTTGAGCTCTTCTAAGTTCTCGAAAACAAAATAATTATGTTGCACATCTCTTTGTCTGCCAGTGGAGTGCTGCTGTTTAGCTGAACACCAGCAATTTTGAAAACCTAAAACTAAGCTATGTAATAAAAACAAATATCAAATGAATTAAGTACAAGGGGTAATGTCTGCCCCATCTGGCTCACCCATATGTAACTGAATGTAATAAGCCATAAAGAGAGTGACTTGGCAGTGGCTAGCACTTTAGATTTGGTTTGGTGCCAGTTTTGGGATTTCCACGGATCTTCAGCATTATTGTTTCTTTTTCTTCTTTTTCTGTATCAATTGAGTAACAACAGCTGATTAAACCACTGAAACCAAGCTTAACAAAAGCAGAAACTGCAATGTAAGAGGTTCATTCTTCGGGAATTAAATCCTAGGTACCACTAAAGGTACTCACAGTAACTGATGTGATATTTCTTTTTGCTCCAAACTCAGCTTACTGACATGAAAGGGTGAACTCTTGCATAGGGGTAGGTAGTGGCAACCCCTGGGCTTTGATTACAGTTTGAGGTCTAGCATCCTTGATCCCTCTTTCTTTCAGAAAAGAATCACTGGGACTTATGGTTTATCTATATTGGCCAAAAAACCCCAATCTTACCACAAATGCACCACTGTCTGTCTCCATGATGCAAAGCAAATTCTGGTGAGTATCCTGAATTTGGGGATTTAAACTAATTTTGTCCCACTTTAGGCAATGCTGGTGGATACTCTGGAGTTGGCTGAATCTCTGGACTATCCCAGGGTTTCATGAAAAACTAATCAATGCAGGAGTTGTGCAGACTATTCCTCCACCTGCCACAGAACACCTGGCTATCGTAGTCATGTCTGCTGATGTCAGAATGGGCTACCATTCAATTCCTTCGAGCTTCTAGCTGATCATGCAAATGCCCATACTAACACCAGCAGACCAGTACTTGCACAATGTTTCCCATACAGTGAGGAGTTTTGGTGGCAACATTGAAAGTGAAGTGACAGCCCAGCTGTGCCAATGTTGTCATGGCTCCAGATTTAGCACATATGTGTTTGATCCAGTGCTGCTACTGGTTAGATTTACACCGGAAGAATCTGCCTTGGGTGGGTACAGCCTTGGTAGCATAAAGGGACATTTTCCCCATATCTCCTTGCCCCTCCATGCTACCAACTCAGAGTGACATGTTGTGTGCTGAAGTTTCCTCTGCTCTTACTTTGCCATTGAGAGAAGGGAAAGGGGATGAAATAAAGTGCTTTATGAAGCATGATGCAGTTCATCCTCTTCTTCAAATGGCAGGATGGATGTTGAAATTTCTTTTCAAACAATTTCTAAGAATCAAGAGTTGGATTGGTTTTTTTCTTTTCCTTTCACATTCATGTTTTATCTCAAGTTCTTTAGATCTTTTTTGTGGAAAAAACTAGTATATTTTAACTAAGTCCTTTTAAAAAAAGCAGAACATAATCTTACCCAATTGTACTGTCTGAAGTCAGGTTTTGTAGCAAAGAAAGGACCACATCTCCACATATCTTACTGGTGCTTAAGATTAGAAGAGGGAACCTTCATTCAGCATCATCACTGTGACTGAATATCAAACCTTATACAATTTTGGATTTAAAGTCCACGGTTCCTTGCTCTAAGGAGGCTTCAAACAAACAGAAGTAGAAGATCCTTTGAATCTCATTGGGTCTTAGAGACATTTGGGATGGGTCTGGTGTGACTTTGACCAAGATCCTGCTTGCTTGTGTAACTGTACTGGCAGAAGAGGCAAAGATGGAAATAGGGTGGTGGCAAAGGGAAGGAATCTGTGGCTAGTTTGGTGAAAGGGGAGAAAAAAGAAAAATTCCTTGTCAGGAATTAAAGCTGTTTTACCAGCACCTGTCTGCTCAGCAGACATCAACAAAATTCCTGTCTTCCTATCTGTCATCTCTCTCCCCCCCCCTTTTTTTACAGTAGCTTATTTAGTCAAAAGGGTTTAATGTTACAAAAGACAATGTGAAAATAAATGTGGGATGGCACTCTTTTCGCAGACCTTTTTGCAATGACTATTTTCTATATCACAGCATTCATGATGTGGATATAGTTTTTAGACTTTTTGCAGAGACTATATAGGACTTCATCTCACAAGGAGGAAAGTGGGTGGAATCATCTTCTTTGTGTGGTGTTTCATGGAGTTCTGTCTTTAAAGAAGACAGAGGGTTTACTCACTACCATCACACACAGAATTGCTTCCTCCCCTTTCTAGCTCAACCATTTCAATGATACCAGTAGGCTTGTGCAATCTGGGTCAACTTTGACCTGTTTTATGTCCTTCCAAAATTGGAAGGGCAGATATCTGTTTTCACTCTGGGGTGCCTAAATATCAATTTTCTGTTGGCCCATTATTGGGGGGGGGGGCTTCCCAGACTCCACTTCAAATCATTTTAGGCATTTAAGCTGTTTCTATTATAGAGGAGAGGTGCTTGGCTGCAGCAGACTTTCCAAGGCATTTAAAGGAGGCAAGTTCTTAAATTGGCCGTGCCCAATTCAAGGTGCAGGTTATGATCTACAAAGCCCTTAATGGTTTTGGCCCCCCTACCTCTGTAATCGCATCTCTCCCTATGAACCGGCATGGACCCCACATCTGCTGGGGAGGCCCTCCTCTTGCTACCACCACTGTCCCAAGCATGGTTGTTGGGAATGAGGGAGACCCGCCCCCCCGTCTTTGGAACACCCTCCCCAGAGAGATAAGACAAGCCTGGTCATTGTCCTCCTTCCACAGGGACATGAAACCTGGTGGTTCCAGAAGACCTTTGAAAATGAATAGCCCCATGTCCTACTCTGGCCATCAGCTAGGACCCTGCTCTGCACCTTAGGTACCAAAGGAAACAGAGGAATATAATATAATAACTTTATTTTTATACCCTGCCAACCATCTCCCCTTGGGGACTTGGGGTAGCTTACAAGGGACAAGCCCAAAAAACAGTTAAAAACACAGAAGATAACACATTGCCAATTAAAACATCAGCTAAAAACAATACAACATAGTTATACACAATATAAGAACAATATGGCTGGAAAGAAAATTAGCTGGGGTACAAATACAATGAGTGCAATACATTTTACAGGAGCACCAGAAAAGTGCAACAACCAGTAAATTGGGCAGGAAATATTATCATAAAACATGTTGAGGTAGGTCAAATGAGGTTCAGAATAAAATGCAATACTCAGTGAAAACAGGAATAATTACTAGTGAGCTGCTTAATCAAAAACACACTGGAACATCTAGGTTTTCAGTTGAGTCCGGAAAGATGACAAAGTGGGAGCCTGTTTGATCTCCCTAGGGAGGGAGTTCCAGAGCCGAGGGGCCACCACAGAGGAGGCTCTTTCCCTCATCCCCACCAACCATGCTTGCGATGGTGGGGGGAAGAGAGAGAAGTGCCTCCCCAGATGATCTCAAGGTATGCACTGGTTCATAAAGGAAGAGGCGATAGTGAACTTAAGCAGGTCCCGAACCATTTAGGGCTTTATAGGTGATGACCCGCACCTTGAATTGGGACTGGAAACTTATTGGGAGCCAGTGGTGCTGTTTAAACAGGAGGGTTGACTGCTCTCTGTAACCAGCTCTTGTAAGTAATCTGGCTGCTGATCTTTGAACCAACTGTAGTTTCCGGGCCATCTTCAAGGGCAACTCCACATAGAGCGCATTGCAGTAATCCAATCTAGAGGTGACTAGGTCATGGACCACCATGGCCAGATCAGATTTCACGAGTTATGGGCGCTGCTGGCGCATGAGTTTTAATTGTGCAAAGGCCCTCCCAGCCACCGCCAATACCTAAGCATCAAGTGTTAGAGCAGAGACCAGAAGCTGCAGACCTGTGTCCTTAGCGGGAGTGTGACCCCCATCAAGCATAGGTATGCCCCGATCAGTCCCACGACTGGCCAGGAGGACCTCTGTTTTGTCAGGATTGAGCTTCAGCTTGTTGGCCCTCATCCAGCCCATCATAGCTGCCAGGCACTGGTCGAGGACCCGAGGGGCTTCCTTGGAGTCTGGTGGAAAAGAGTTATAGAGTGTCATCCGCATAGAGATGGCACCGGACTCCAAAACTCTGGATGATTTCGCATTAAATGGAAGCAATGAATTCTGCACACAAGGAGCACATTTTTTTAAAAAAACATGCATCCTTTTTGAAACACTGCTTTCCATGGACTTGTACCCCTGAAGCATCTAGCAGTTCTCAAACTTTTTTTGGTCTACCACCCTCTTTCCAGGAAAAATTGTTTTCACAGCCCCCCTAGAAATTATTTTTTTAGTTTTTTGAAATTATGAAACTATTTATTGAACTTAGAATAGAAAGGTAATACCAATGTTGCACAATTCTGGAAAATGGGAAGGGGGAGATGATGTGCCCATTGGGTTCTCCATTATTGCTCCTGGCACAGAAGAAGTGGGCTTTGTGCGTGGGGGACCCTTCACCCCAACTCAGCCACCTTCATTCACCAAAAAAGCTAAAACATTCGAAACCATCCTAATGAGAAGGATGAACCTGGTATGCTGCTACCAATCTAGTAATCTTGGCTCTATTTTCGTCAGCAGTAATCTCAAATCACCGCGATTTGACTATTTGCAATCGGTTTCTCTCTTCTTCTTTTTTGTAAATAAATTGGTTATGGCACTGAATCCACATTCCACTAAATATGTGGAAGGGAATGCAATAAAGAACTTTTGAATTACAGCCCATATTTCAGGATAAGCCGCAGGGTAGCCGCTTTTGAATTTAAATTTCAATTCATCATTTGTAGTTGCAAGAGACCTCCAAGGGCCATCCAGTCCAACCTCCTTCTGCCATAAGGGAAAAGCACAATCAAAGCACTCCTGACAGATGGCCATTCAGAATCTCAATAATAATAATAATAATAATAAGAAGAAGAAGAAGAAGAAGAATACAACCTCCTTCTGCCATAAGGGAAAAGCACAATCAAAGCACTCCTGTTAGATGGCCATTCAGCCTTTGCAGGCTGAATGTCGAGTTGTTGCTGCTGCAGCCATCACTGCTGCTTTGGAAGAGGAGGAAGGAAAGGAAGAGGAGGAGGACAGTGAGTGGGCTCCTAAAGTCCCTCCCCCACCCGCCTGCCACCAGGAGCCAGCAAAAGCAGCACTGTTGGAGAAGAAGTAGCAGCCTTCCTCCTCTCGGCTGCCCACCGGCCTTCCTCTCCTCCTCCCTCCTCCTCCTCTTCTTCCTGAAAGCTGCCTCGGCGGAGGAATGCCACGGTTTCCAAACAGCACCCCCTTCCTCTCCTGAACCCTGCTCACGGCCATACAGGACTGTGCACCATGGGCGGAGTTGAGGAGAGGAAGGGGGCGCTACCTGGAAACCGTGGCTCAGTGCCCCCAAATTCTCCAGAGCAGGGGTGCTCATTAGGTAGCTCAGGAGCTACTAGTAGATCTTCGGCCCTCTTCCAGGTGATTTTTGGACCTCACCAGCCGGATGGGGCGCTCCTGCTGCTGGCTTCCGCTCTTGCAGTGCTTCTTTCGCCTGCAGGGCATTGCAGGAAGAAGGAAGCACGAGGTGGTGCCTCTGGAGGGAGCGCCCTGCCTCTCTCGTCCAGAAGCAACTGTGCAGCCTCCATTGCCGGCAAGACAGGCAGGGAGGAGCACTCCCTTTGGATGCCCCGCCTTGTGCTTTCTCCTTCCTGCAATGCCCCGCAGGTGGAAGAAGCACTGCGTGGGCGGAAAACAGCAACAGGAGCACTCGCGGGAGCATGCAGCGGCGGGGTCAGGTAGATCTTTTGGACTTGGTTGCTTTAAGAGTAGCTCGCATGCTGAAAAAGTGTGAGCACCTCTGCTCCAGAGCCTCCCAGTGCCCACTTGGATCATCCCACCGCCCACCAGGGGGTGGTACCACCCACTTTGAGAACCATGGATCTACACTAAAGGAGACAGGCATCCTTTCCTTTATGAAACATCTTTTTCCATGGTCTCATTCCCCTGAAGCCCCTCCACTAAATGAGGTAGGGATCTTCTCTTTTTGGAAACACCCCTTTTCATGAGATCATTTATCTTGAGTTCCCACACTAAAGAAGACTGACAGACTTTTAAAAACACTACTTTTAATGGGACCCACACCACATTTAAACCACTTATTGAAACAGAAGCATTAGCAGACTGCTCACATGAACATCCCACATTGAAATGTCTCAAAGTAACCTGGACAAATCCACCACTTCCCGTCACAAGGAAAAAAAGCCAGTTTTTATACACACTGTGGAGATAGAGTCCCACTAGCAATCACTGGAAGCAGTCCTGCATCATTTGTTAGACTCTGTGGGAGTCCATCTTTAAAGTGTGTAGAAATGGGTCGGAACAAAGGAACACTTCCATGAGATTACATCCTATGTCTTCAGTTTGCCATTTGAACTATTTGAAAAAAATGAAACACTTTTGCAAGTTCAATCTTCCTAAAGATTAAATCTCAAGATTTAGTCTACAGAAAGAGACACACACAACCTTTCTTCCCATTCTCTCTCTCACTCTTCTGTTTCTTTTCTCTGCTTTATGCTCACATCATCTGCAGTAAATGGAAAATCTTGTGAACAAGGTCATTTCCAAGTTACATGATTCACCCAGAGGGGACATGGCTGTTTTGTTTCTTCTAAGTAATGCCCTCAGTTTCCTCTTCAAGGAGTCATGTGAAATAAAAACCACATCAGACGGGAATATTTGAGACTGAAAAGTGTGCAAGGAAAAGATTCTTCATCAAACAGCAGCACCTTCCCTTTTAACTTTCTTTGGATGTTATTAATAATAGTAGAGTTTCCTGACATTTTTAGAAATGAATATACACCTATACCTGTTGCATAAAATATCTGTGATGCCTACCTTCAGCAACATTTGCAAAAGTGGCATGTGATGCTTCTAAGAAATGGTGATTTATATCCTCATTCATTCTCTCAGGAATATTAATAATTTTAAATGGAGAGATTGAGGCTGTTTTTTCCTTCCCCACTTTCCCTGTGAAAGAAATTTCAATCTTAATTTATTTTCCACCCTGCATAAAGCTTGTGAGGTGAGGTCATCCTTGCCTAAAGTACGAAGTGATTGGGAACAGTGCAGGATCAGCATAAGTCATGAAACTATGAAATAGTGAGAGGAAGAAATTTTAGAAAAATACTGTACCTGTCAGTTGTCCTAGCTGTGAGCCATGATGAGAAGGAGTGTGTTCCAGAATAAATGGAGCTACAGAAGTCATTAAAGAGTGTTGGAGAAATGGCCATGGTTCAATGGCAGAACAAATGCTTTTTATGGAAACAGCCCATGCTCAGTCCCTGCTGTCTCCAATTACAATTGGGGAGACCCCCTTTTTGAAACCAAACCCTGGTGTCCCTAATAAGAGTTGGTGAGAATGCCTGTCGGATACCCTGGACAAACAGTATTACTCAATGCTTGGGAGTTTGCATGGGAGGTCCAAGGTATGCCCGGTCATTTTACAGCAATAAAAATCAGTCTGAATTGCTTACAGGATTGATGTGAGATTGAAGTTGCTAGAAAGGAACAATGTGCATACTAACTTGAGTTCACTGGAAGGAAGGATGTTATAATGGTGACAAACAAATAACATTGCTTGTCATGGTTTAAGACAGTGGTTCTCAACCTGTGGGTCCCCAGTTGTTTTGGCCTACATCTCCCAAAAATCCCAGCCAAATTACCAGATGTTAGAATTTCTGGGAGTTTAAGGCCAAAATATCTGGGGATCAACAGGTTGAGAAGCACTGGTTTAAGACAATGGTCTGGATTTTTATAAGGGAACATTCTAGAAGTTATAGTAAAAAGGGTAACTTCCCCAAGCTCTGGTCTGTTCCAGGCTCTTGTGGAGTTGTATCATAATCAGAACAGAAGCAAAGTTAGAGATGTTATCATGATAAATGCTCTTAACCTTCCACTATCCTAAATTCCTCCCTATTGGGTCAGATTTCAATACATTATTCGCTATGCTGCAATTGTCTGATACTACAACAATGTTCTTCTTTCTGGTCCAACACAAAGTTCTTAGCAAGCTCAGTTCCTGAGTAAAGATACTTATTATATGCTTAAAAGAAAAGAAAGATAAAGTGACGTGAAATGAAGTAAAGAAAGAGGTGTGTGATAGTTCTACTATGGATATATTATCGCACCAGATCCTTTTCTGATTAGCTTCCCCTTCAAACCCAAATAAGGATTTAGTTTGAATTTGAAATAGGATTAGGACAAATCCTTGATCTTATCTTTTTCATAAATGGTAGAATTCAAGTCTCAATTTAGATCATGCCTATTACCTTTGTCAAACAGTGTGAAATATGATATTGGAGTCAAATGTCCATAGAAGACCAGGTATGCTATCCCTTTTTTCTGGTGTCTGCCATTGATCTAAAATTAATATTATATTATATCTACTAGTGGATTGGGACCACATCCTGTGCCCCTACTAATATGTCTTCTATATGACTTATGAACAAACTATAGCTATGGACATATCAAGTTTTCTGTGTTTATCCTGGGACATTTAGTGATCTCAACATGATTGTGGTTGAGTGAAGCAGCATTTTGAGCTCCACAACCACCATCTTGTTTTCCTATAAAATGGTATTAGATAGAATCATTATTCAGTATTTTAATCTGTTTCAACTGTTTTTTCTTTACAAGACTTTCTTGTTGTGTACTTCCAAATCATTCCCAACTTTTGGTGACACTAAAGTGAAGCTATCCCAAGTATTTCTTGGCAAGATTTGTTCAGAGGAGATTTGCTATTGCTTTCCTCTGAGAGATACTGCTTGTCCAACATCACCCAGTGGGTGTCTCTGGCGGAGCAGAGATTCAGAGCATTCAGAGTCCCAGTTCAACATTCAAACCACTACACCTCACTGAATATCCTTATAAGGTCATTGCTTGGGATTTATGGTTGATGATGTTTTTATGTCATACCATCTACTAGGTACAAAGGTTGTTATTCTTTGTTTTTCCCTGATGGTTAAAGAATTGTCAAATGACTATTTAAAGAAGCAATTCATGAAGGTCCCCTTTGCATTTCCTCAATCTCTCCATCATTCTCTTGAAGCTCCTTCTACCTTCCCCCCCCCCCCCCTTTGGTTGTTAAATGTGTTTTAGTGAATTTTTAAGGTGATTTTTTTTGCCAGAAACCTCTGCCAGAAGATAAAAAAACCATCCTTCTAACACCCCAAAGCTTTCTGATGCACCTCAACCCTCATGGCCTCCAAAATATTTTATTTCACATTATTTTCATATTCTGTTGATAGACCTAACAGGTCCCAGTGTATGCTCAAAATATAGATAAATTGTGCCAATGTATCTAGAGGCATTTGGGAACAAAATACATTTCTGGAATTTCATGGGGAATGCAGTGAGTGGTGCCAATACATAGCTCTCCATATGCAACTGTTGCCTATATTTGGTGGGGTGTCAATATATACCTTTCAATGTTTATCCTGCTGTAAAGTCACATAAGAAAGATATTATTATTTATTATTATTTATTTCGATTTGATAAACTGCCCTTCCCGAGGCTCAGGGCGGTTTACAGCATATAAAAACAGCATATAAAACACATAAAATTTAAAACACATAAAATTACATCTTAAAACAGATGGCAAACCCCGCCCCTTACAGTCACATACAATCATAACCAAACATAGCTGATTCATACAGAGTGGCAGTGATTTGGATCTAAGATATAATTGCAAAATAGCAATTACAGCTACATTCTCAATTGAGTTCAAAGCTTGATTTAGTATTTTGCATCTGGATCCGTTTCTGATTGAATTACATTAGATCCAAATCACTCTGAGCTTGAGCCATTTTTATACTGGATCCAAATAATGACTTGCATTGAGAAATCTAAAAGGCTATACATTAAAAAAAATTATTTTCACAAATCCATTGAATCATGATAGACCTTAAAGAGGTTATTAATCCAGCCCATATTAAGACAAGTACACAGCTATGAAAGGATGTATGCCAGGTGCCTTTCAATCTGCTGCTTTTTTTAAAAAAAGAAAAGAATAAACTAAACTAATTTTAAGAACTGTTGCTGACTGCTCAATCAGTCTCGACAATTCATTTCATACTTCTTTTGTCCTAGATCTGTCGTCCCCCCAATGAATCAACTAAGTTTTTGTTCATGTTACTAAGATACATGTTAAGGATAATTAAAAGACAGCATATTTGAAGAGAGGGTACTATTTTGCTTTCTTCTATCACCAAATCAACTTGTGAAATTCAGTAATACAGCATACTACCAGCAGCCAGAGGTGGGACCCCTTAAAGGTTAACTGGGTGTGACGACTTGGGCTATAAAACTTTGAGGCTCTAACCATTCGGAATGCTGCCACCAACCTAAAAATTGTTTTTAGGATTTCTGATCAAATAATAATTAAGGTAGGCTCCTAAACTGAAGGTGAAATGAAAGGATTACTGAGGTAAAATTATTCCCCTTTGACTGGGAATGTGGGAAGGCTGGAACTGGCACACTCTGATGTAATGAGGCACACTGAAAGCTTTCTTGTAAAGTTAACAAATGGAATGCTTATTAACTTAACAGGCAGATCTTTAAAGCACAAATGCGTAATGGTTATACAGAATGGTACTAGAGCGTGTTGGTTACTAGAGATTGGTTTCTTAAATCTTAGTTACTAAAACTAGACAGTTCAAAACTTGTCTCTCTGAACTCTCTCACTCTAATATTAAAACTAGACGCGAGTAGTCTTCAACTAACTAACCTAGTTAGTTCCCTGAGCTAACACTCAGTCTTCCAGAAGCACCCTAGAGTTTTCCTATAGCTGGCTTCTCCAGAGATATGAGCTAATCTCTAAGCCCTAGAGATTCCAAAAGCCTGTGACTGACTACCTGTCAGCTTCACACAGAACATTTCCTGTCAGTTTACAAGACAACTGTCTTCTCTGACTACTCACACTCAGCTCTGTTAAGAGACTACTTTCTCTCTCAGCTCTGACATCCGACTGCCAAATAAGCTACAGTTTTTCCCTCTCAAGTAGCTCGGCTCCTCCCCTCAGCTCTGAGCCACTCCCAGGCAGCTCTCTCTCACACACACACTCCCTGAGAAGGATCCAAGCCATTCCCCCTTTCCTGGCTATCCTGTTTTACCATGGATGCCAAACTGCTATGCTGGTCTGGGCCTAGCATAAAATGGATGAGTCCTCACACTGGGCTTATATTTGAAATTACATTTCATGGCCTCGTAGATCTCCCTCCCCTTTCTTTGAGATTTTTCCCTGGGGCAAGTGGGAGGAGAACTAAGAGCCATTGCTGCTACCAACTCTTTTTTCCTTCCCTTTGGGTCTTGCTTTAGCTGCCTGCTATGCAGATTTTTGCTCACTTTTTTCCTAAGTAAGAGCTGTTGGTGCTCTTACTTAATGTGCTATGATAGACTGCTAGTGTTTGTATTTATTTTGGCTCATTTGTTCTCTACAGCGAAGTCAGCTAGCAATGCTAGGATCTGCTCCCACATCAAAGTGATCCCAGATGGTGTCCTACCTTTTCTGCTGTCATTCAGACTATCTGATTACCGCCTAATAACCATAATAGAAAATGTGGATGAGAGACAACAAATAAGTTTTGCTATACAAACCAATTCACAAGAAAATCAAAGATAAGGTTACATTGGGCTCTTCAACAAAACAAAAAGAAATGAAAAGTCTTAGCAACACCAATTCAGAACAATCAACAATTATCTCCTCCTTATCATAGTTCTTTTGTGATCTGCTGCAGTCCATTCCAATTCATGGTTTGTATCAATTGGTCTGAATCAGACCCATTCACTTCATTATTCAGGATTTGGTTGAATTAAATAAATAGTGCTGGTAGAAATGTCAAAACACGGGTATAAAGATATGCTGTTTTTCTGTGTTGGAGTTTTAAATACAAAGAGGAGGGAGGGGGAAAAAGAACCTGACCATACAATGCTGTTTTGTCAGCTAAGGGGTTTGAGTGAAAATCAAACTGAAAACATCTCTTTAAGAGTACAGCTGGAGAATGTCAAATTGTGTACACCACAGATCTGCCGCAAGACACTTCTATTCTGACAGACGTCTTTGGCAACTCATAGCACCATATCATTGTCATGAGGTTTATGCACTTCAGTTGACACCTGCGTGTATGCCCTACAGATGCTGTGCTGTGTTTAGGATTGAGCCCTGAACAATACAGCTGTTTCAACAAATGTGCATTTTCCACTTAACAAACCATAAGAATACAGCAGAAGATTACAACATCAGAATCCTAGGGCAAGAATGTGAGGCATGAGAGCTGTTTCTTTGGGACATCCTTGCTTTTTCCAGTAGGCTCCATCTACATATCCTGGATGGTGTTTGTCTACTCCACTATACATAAGGAACAGAGAAGACCGTCTGATTGTTATTACGAGTGACAACTAAATCCTTCAAACTATCCTTACATTTTATCTTCACAAGGCACTGTGCACATAGTATTTTTATTTGCAACTAGTAAGCACAAGATCAAGGAAAGATTAAAAAGATTATTCCAATCTTACGTTGCTGTTTGTTTTTGGTTTTTTGACTACAGATATGTGAACAGAAAAGAGCAAGTATCCAAATGATTGATAAAGACTGGTAAGAGTATTAATAGAGATCATGGGCTACAGAACTACAAACCTGCAGGGCATTAAGCAGGACGTTAACCATGTTACTCCCCTGTTAAAATAGCTACACTAATTGTTACCACATCCAATTCTAAGTGCTGGTTATGACCTATAAAGTCCTATATGGCTCAGATCCAGGCGGTCTGGCAGATCAATATCTCTCCAAATGAACCAGATTGGGATCTGAGATTATCAGGAGAGGCCATTTTTGCAGTCCTATCACCATTGTAAGTATCACTTGTGGGATTAGAGGACAGGGCCTAGTCAGTGTCTGCCCCTGGGATGTGGAACTTCCTTCCCAAAAAAGTCCAAAATGGCCCCATTCATTCTGCCCTTCTACTGCAAAGCCAAAGGTCTTTATGTTCTGGCAGGTGTGTTTAAGTGTAATTTTAAATAATTTTAATACCGTCAATTCTGTTAAATCTCATTTTAATGTTCACTTTCTTGTATGTTTTAGCTGTATTTCATGTTTCCTCTTCATTGGCGCTCCCTTGTCATGGGGGAGAGGCTTGCGTACCCTAATGAAATTGTGAGCTATGCTGGTGGTGGTAAAATAGCCACTGGTAGGGCTTCCCATGCCAGACAGGTCACAACCAAAGGGTCTGACAAAGAGCACCAAATGGGCAGGATGGGCTCTCTAGCCTTTTGGCAACCATCCTAAGCAAAGAAAAACTCTAAATTCAGATGGTGCTCATCTAACCTTGTAAGGTCAACCATCTAAGAGAGGGTAACTCTAATCAAACCTACGACCTGAGGACCTCGCTGCCACCATCCAAGCTTGCTAGGCCCTGGCAGATGAACCTTTGGTTTAAAGGGTGAGGCCAGTTTTGTGCACACTGGGCTCCACCAGAAAAATCCATTGCACAGGCTCGAAGGACAATGCGCCTGTAGAAAGCATGGGATGAGTCCTTCCTGAATCTTTGTTCGTGAAGAAAAGCCAAGAAGATTTCATTTTTAAAATGGATGCACAGAATTCCTTGGGGAAAGAAAATTCCAGTATCAGGAAGGAGTTGTAATTTATTTAACTAAAGAACTTTATCACCAGTTATTCTAAGTGGTCCTACTTTCTTTCTTTAACTCTTAGATGGTTTATTACTTGAAAATTATTTGTCACATTGCTGTAATTTCATCCAGATTCTCAATTTTCTAATCATGTATCCTGTATGTGTTCTCTTTTAAAGAAGCAGTATAGTTACATGCCAAGGCTATATAATATTAAACTTTAATTCTTTGGCAGGGTTAAATTTGGAAACATTCTCTCTACAAGGGTACACAATCAATATTGCAAAGACCTTATGTCCTTTGGTAATCTTGCCATGTTCCTTATTGGTGCCAATCTACCCCAGAAGTTTCTCAGACACATCTAGTGCATTCAGTAGTATTATGGCTGATCAATAAAAGAGAATAGCTGGATTAATATGAAGAATATGCTTACCATATGCTTTAATAAGATTTACCAAGAGGAGCATGGGGGATTGTTGAGGATACATGCTTCTCTCGTTTGTATAAAAACAAAATGTTGACCATAGTTAGAAGATGACTTATAGCATATCATCAGAGAATTGCACGCATTTGTAATGTAAATATGTAATTCATCATTTACAATGCAAAGCTATTATCAGTTAATTGAGGCGAAATCTAGGCATTCCAGTTTGCCTAATATCTTCCTTTAAAAACATTAACTTCAGTGGAATTGCCCAGCAACAAAAGCAGAAGACATACAAGGGGTTATATTTTTGAATTATGATAATTACTACTGGCTTGAGGATTGTTGGAGTTGCTATCCAAAAAAAGCAGTTATGGGATTTGGCCTTTACAGATAAAATTAAGCCATGTGATAGTCTGACATACTACCACACTGGAAAGCTTATCAACTCTCTCCTATTCAGGATACTGTAAGTCAGGGCTGTCCAACTGGCGGCCCGGGGGCCGCACACGCCCCCCCCCCAGCCTGTTGGGCACGGCCCCTGCTATGCCACCGGCCGCCATTTTTAAAAAAAAAAATTAATTTTTTTTTAAAAAATGGCGGCCGAGGGGGAGGGGGGGCAGGGAGGAGGACGGGAGCCAGCTCCTCCTCCCTGCACCGCCCCCTCCGTCCCTCTCTCAGCGCCGCCGATTGCATCGGCACCGGGGAGAGAGGGACAAGGGGTGGTACAAGGAGGAGGAAGAGGGCTAGCTCATCCTCCCTGCACTGCCCTCTTCCCCCTCTCGCCGGCGCCGATCCCTTGCAAGGCGGGGGTCCCCGGCGGGGCCTCCGTCCCTTGCAAGGGATCGCAGCAGCAGCTGAAGCCAGCGCCGGCCTCTGCCGCTGCTGCGATCCCTTGCAGGGCGGGGTCCCCGGCGGAGCCTCCGGCCCTTGCACGGGATCGCAGCAGCAGCTGAAGCCGGCCCCGGCCTCAGCCACTGCTGCGATCCCTTGCAAGGGCCGGGGGTCCCCCGGCGGAGCCTCCGTTCCTTGCAAGGGATCGCAGCAGCAGCTGAAGCCGGCGCCGGCCTCTGCTGCTGCTGCGATCCCTTGCAAGGGCGGGGGTCCCCGGCGAGCCTCCGTCCTTGCAGGGATCGCAGCAGCAGCTGAAGCCGGCGCCGGCCTCTGCCGCTGCTGCGATCCCTTGCAGGGCGGGGGTCCCCCCGGCGAGCCTCCGTCCCTTGCAAGGGATCGCAGCAGCAGCTGAAGCCGGCGCCCGGCTCTGCCGCTGCTGCGATCCCTTGCAGGGCGGGGGTCCCCGGGCGGAGCCTCCGTCCTTGCAGGGATCGCAGCAGCAGCTGAAGCCGTTGCCGGCCTCTGCCGCTGCTGCGATCCCTTGCAAGGGCGGGGTCCCCGGCGGAGCCTCCGTCCCTTGCAAGGGATCGCAGCAGCAGCTGAAGCCAGCGCCGGCCTCAGCCGCTGCTGCGATCCCTTGCAAGGGGGGGTTCCCGCGGGGCCTCTCTCCCTTCAAGGCATCCCGGCAGCAGCTGAAGCCGGCGAAACCGCCAGCTTCATCTGCGGCTAGGATGCCTTGAAAGCGAGGGGTGCCGTGGCTCCTCCCCCCTCTCCCAAAGCTTCCCGGCAGCCGGGGCGGGGGGCGGGCCAGGGCGGGGCCAGGGCCAGGGGCGGGGCCAGGGGCGGGGCCAGGGGCGGGGCCGGGCGGCCCCCCAGGTCATCAGTGACCTGGAATCCGGCCCTTGGCCGCTTAGAAGTTGGACAGCACTGCTGTAAGTGATGCTGAAATCCACTTCTTTAGCTCTTTTAACAAAATTTCAATATCCAGTGGCAACTTTTCCAAGAAACACATTTATGACAGAAAGATCTTAATGGACTTTGATGTACAGAGGCTAAATGCATCTGTATAATGGAGACAACCAGGCCTAGAAAGCTTTACAAGGGGATTAAATAAATCCATACAATGTCATGATGACTATGTATCATTTCCACTATTGTGACAGTGTGCTTCTTAATACAGAAACTCTTAAAGCAGAGCTAACTCAAAAATTATTATGTGGTGCAAATACCCTATATAAACAATATGTAATGTCCATATAGCTCTAACCTTAAATCATAAATAATTAGGCGAAATCAATGTTATGAGTCACTCACAAACTTCAATGCCCAAGTGGGTAGGAATATGTCCAACAATCGGTTTCCATTCACATGTAGTGATTCAGGTAAGTAAACTCAGTTCGCCATTCGAAAATTCAAAGGCATTTAATCCAGGTTATATCCTCAAAACGCATGTAGAGCTATTCTGAGATCACTGAGATCACAGTGATCTCAGAACAGCTCTACATGCATTTTGAGGATATAACCCGGATTAAATGCTTTTGAATTTTCGAATGGCGAACTGAGTTTACTTACCTGAATCACTACATGTGAATGGAAACCGATTGTTGGACATATTCCTACCCACTTGGGCATTGAAGTTTGTGAGTGACTCATAACATTGATTTTGCCTAATTATTTCTGATTTGAGGTTATAGCTATATGGACATTACATATTGTTTATATAGGGTATTTGCACCACATGATAATTTTTGAGTTAGCTCTGCTTTAAGAGTTTCTGTGTTGCCAGCACAACCCCTTTGTTTGTTTAAGTGTGCTTCTTAATACCAGTTGCTCAGGAATATGAATAAAGATAGCACCATTGCTTTCATGTCCTAATTGTGGGATTCCCACCAAGGCATCAGACTTTCCACGATTAGCACAAAATACTAGACTAGTGCTGGGTTCATGCTGCTTGGTGAATGGAATCTGTAGACAAAAAAGTAACTTTTCAATGCTATTAGATAACTGGACATTTAGTTTGACCTTGCAGGACACTTTTTACTTGTAACAGAATACCTGGAATTATGTCCAATTGTTCACCATGGATAAAGTCAGGCTCATGCTAAACTTTGTCCACAATTTGTTACTTGTATGTCCCCACCCTACTGAAATATGCCAGGGATGCCCATTTCCTCTATGTCCACTTCATCGTTCAGTATTCTGTCTGTAGAACAAGCCATGGGGAAGCAAAAACCATTTCCTGTATTTAGCTATCTTGCAGCTCTGCTTGCACAACCCTACATGCTGAGAATGACAGGAGCAAAGCCTTCTGGGGCACATTAGCAACAGTGCCAGAGGGCAAGCAGTGAATGGAAACGAAACAGGCTGCAGAGCTCTAGGGATACAAGGGTTGCTGCAGGCAGGCTGAGAGCGACGATTCAACACAGAAAACAGTCAGGAAAAGATGCTTCCTCTCATGTAACGTTTGCACTGTGGGAGTTGAGAGTTTGTTCCATAAACCATTCCTTCACATCAAACCTTAGCTAGATTACCCATAAGATTTTATTTTGAAGATGGTGACCAAACCAGGAAACTAGTAATTCTAAAGTTCATATATCTCATGCATTTCGAGCATTTTAATTTTTTGTCCTCAGTTGTAAACTTTTTCAATATAATTTATGTCCGAAGACCAGGTCAAGTTTGTCTGACTGATAAAATCTAGAGCTAAAACTTGGTCTTCTAAAAGTTTTGTGAGAGTATATGTCACTTTAGCCCCACTTCGGTTTCATTATCTGAAAATGTATAATGAATGTTATGGGGTATATCCAGCCAAATATATTTCTTAACGAAAATTACAAATGCTACTTTCAGAGAGACAGTGTGATGCAATGACTAGACTAGGAGTGGAAGATCCTCATTCAAATCTTGATTCTTGATGACCTTGGCTTAATCTAATTTATGCTATTATTTGTTTAATTTATAGCACAGGATCCAATGTGGCTTACATTCAATCTAATCATACAAGGGAGAAATAGAATTGCCCTGAGATATTTGCTGGATGTAAAAATGTAATAAATGTTCTTATTAGAATTAATTCAACATCCTTCAAAATTTCTACATTGGCCTATCAGTATTTAGAATATGATCGCATATGCAAACTATAGCCAGTGATGATACGTCATGGTTTTAAGAGGATTTTTAGAGAAATTTGTGGAAGACATATCTTTAGAGGATATCACCCCATGTATTTTGTATCCATGGCTTGCAAATATTCCCCCCCCCCAAAAAAAATCCTTGATTTTACCAATTTATATAAAACACAGTATTTTAATATACTATTGTGTATATTTGGACTTGTGTGTCTATGGGTTATGGTGTCCATGGAGAAATCCTGGAAATAAGCCCCAGCAGATACCAAGGGGCCACTGTTCTGCCATATAAGCCTTCAATTATCATTTACTAGAGGGCAAAATAGACTTTTATGCTTTGTTTGTAGGCTTCTCCAAGACATGTGTTTGGCTAATGACAAAAACAGGATGTTGGCATCTGGACAAGATGAACTTTCAGTGTAATCCAGCAAAGCTGTTATTTTTTCTTTCTTGTGTTTTTATATGTACAGTGGTATATTAATATGCATTAGGGAACTGAAAGAAAGTTTGACTTCCCCATATAAATACATACCACAATTTGCAAATAGGGTCCCTAATTCTGTTAGCAATTAGTAATTATTTAGTTCCACTGAAATCAAAGACAGAGTTGGTTGCAGCTATAGCTTACATTTAATACATCTTATTGGGTCTGTTTTTCTTTCCTCCTTTAAAAAACATTATCTTTAATTGGATTTGGGATCCTATGAGTTCCTATAGATTGCTATCTATTAGGCATGGTAACAAATCGAAAAATGGCGATTCTAAAATCAAATGGGGGGGGGGATTTTTTTTATTAGTATATCAAAGACAAAAAAATTCCCAAAAATTTCGGAAATGTTTCTTGGAAGCAGCAAAGAAAAGGAGGAGGAACCCCCTCGCTCCTCGCTGCCTCTCTCTCACCGCGATGCCGAGGGAGCGAGGGTCCAAGTTTGCCCGGCTGGTCATATACCTACAGTCTATGCCCATGCAATAATACAGCTGTAATAGCAATGGGAATAAGAAGAGTAAAATTCAAACCGAAGTGTTCTGAGTGGTCCCTGCTTCATGCGGTGCAAACGGGCTCTTCTTTGTGAGCCCGGGAAATTAGCCCGGGCAAAGACAGCGTTTTCTGCTTGGGTGCACACACATACATATTCTTTGGGGGGGGGGGGTGCTGCAGAATCTTCTCTATGAGGCCGGGATTCTGCAACAAATCCCCCCTCCCAAGAATATGTATGTGTGTGCTCCCAAGCTGGCTTTCCCGGGCTAATTTCCGTTTGCACCGTTTGCACCGCATGAGCCCGTTTGCATGAGGCAGGGACCACTCAGAATACTTCGGTTTGAATTTTTTACCTCTTGTTATTGTTATTACTGCTGTATTATTATGTGCATGGAATTAGGTTTGACCAGTTGGAGTACTTATAATATTAGGCAGTGGCACTTACAGTAGCTTTCATTCTATTAGACATTAGGTTGGTTTCTCACCCCAATACTCTTTGATGCCTTAGATCCTGGCAGGGCAGGAGAGGCAGGAAAGCCTGGAAAAATGTAAACAGAGGGATTACTCAAGGCAAAGGAGGCCCTTCATCCAAAGTGCCCTCCTTTGCAGATTTACTCTGAGTAATCCTCTCTGTTTACATTTTTCCAGGCTTCCTTCCAGCCGAGGGAAGGAGCGAGTTTAGGGCTTGCCTTGCCATAATATTGGCAAGGGAGGCGGGAGGGTGGTGAGAGAGAAGGAGGGTGCCCCCCCCCTGATGCCCCCTCTTACGACCTAATAACGACACTTAAGAAAATCCTGGCCCCCGAGGTTCTAAAAAGAAAGTCCACTTCCTGGTTGGCGTTCCAGGTGGGAAACGCTGATTTCTTAATTATAATCATTTAATTTTTCGGTTTTTCCCATGCCTTATAAAAATGATAAAAATTTTGAAAATATCAGCCATTTATTCTTTTTATTCAATTTCTTCTTAATCACAATTACTGATTCTTGTCCCACAAGTAAAATCTAGGTGTTCCAATTTCTCAAGTTCCTGATAACACAACATTTCATTCCTATCAGGCTTGATAATTCCATAATTCAACAGGTTCATTGATATCTTCCACACACAAGTATTTGACACCAAACACCACTGACTTTGCACATGATCAGATATTGCTGTAGACAAAGACCATGATTATAGTCAGTCACAGAGACTAGTGCGACTATGATGTACTTTGGTAAGACATATGTTTCCAAAATTAGAAGATCATTAAAAAAACCCATCTGAATGTGTAGATTGGTAAACAAACTGGCCATTGTGATAGGGCCAATGTGTTCAGTTGTACTTCCTATTAGAGTTACAGTGTTAGAAATGTAATGCCTCCTTGTGGTATTTCCAGCTGTATCAATGGGATAGCATTTGGCCCTTTTCTGGGAGTCCCTTCCAGCTGATGTTAACATTTATGAATTGTTGTCTTGGAAAGGGATGGCTTCTGTTTGTTGTTTTCTTCCCTATACACTTAACAATAGTATTTTCTATTTCCTAGATTATGTCAGTGTGTATAAATGTTTGCAGCCATGTTACATGGAAGTCAACAGCCTGAGGCAAATGTAGTGCTTTAGTATTTTTGTAAACAGATAGCCAGTTAATAAAAAATGGGCTCTACAGCATCATGCTGATTTCCTGAATTCTTTTAATGTTATAATTTAGTCAATTCTAACTTCACTGAAGTTGATGCAAATTGTGCTCATTTATGGAATCAAAGTAATGGTCAAAGAAATTGGGGAGGGTCAGAGAGCTGAAAGTGAGCAAGAGTATCATTTGGACATTCCCTAGGTAATATACACCTTCTTGATAACCTTCGAACTGTATTGATGGTTTTATAATGGACATCTAAGACCACAGGATCAAAAGGAATATGTGAGTGTTATTGCTTTCAACCATTCTAAGTTGATTTCAGCTTCGAAGTTAAAAAGCTTCAGAGAGATGGCTTCTGTTTATTTTCTATTTCACCTAATAATGTGGTGAGCAATAAGAAGGTGAGCTGAGATCATGAGCTCCACATTTCTTTGGATATAGATATAACCAGAAGCCATGCAATGAAGCTGAAGGTTATTTAGGTTGCTGATTGTTGATGGTGTAAGGCTGGCATTCAGGAGCATTAAATGCAGAGGTTTCAAATGACTTCCCTGTTCCCATATGTGGTATATAAGGAAGTATACAAGTCACTTAACATTTTAAGCACTTCTTGTGAGGGTTTTGTTATGTCATTGTACATTAAGTAGCAAAGAAATATTGTACCCTATGATAGAGATATGTGATTAACTCAGATTCAGAACCTCATCACATGAGTTGTGAAAAGTGGGACAGGGGGTGTCTTTTTAGCATGCAAATTGTTCCGTTTAGTTTTAAAAGACCTCATACTGTTTTACGAATCCTATCAGATGCTGTATGTTTTGCTGCCTTTCTCCCGCTCTGTCCCATGTTCTGAATCATCAGTTCTGCCTCACTTTTTGTGTGCATGACTGCAGATGGTGTGTCTGTATGTCCCTTCAAGTCACCTGTCATCATATGTTGACCCCATAACATTTATAGCTTTTTGTTAGGCAAGGAATACTGGGAGATTTTTTGGCAGTTCTTTCCTGTGAAATGCAACCTACAACACCTGGTATTTATTGCTGGTAGTCTTTCATGCAAGTACTAACCAGGGCTGACATTGCTTAGCTTCCAAGATCAGGCAGGATCTGATGCCTCCACTACAACTAAAACAAGGTATTTTAAAAGCGTTTTGATACATTTGACCCCTTTCAGTATATGCAAACTTCCAGAAATTGTTATTTCATTCAGATGAACGTTGTTGCATACGGTAATGGATGTTCTGTATTCTGGGGAAATTCTGACTGTAATAATGCTTTCAAAAATAGCATGGGCAGTCAAATGAGTTCCAGTATAATTGGGCAAACAATTTACCATTTGTCTTTCAGGAACTGTCTGGTTCTGCATTCTGTGTTGCAAGCATCATACATTTGTTGCTTTAAGTCACAGATCATTTTTATGAACCAATGCAATCTCTAAGATCTGCTAGGGAGTCCCTCCTCTTGGTCTCACCTCTGTCTCAAGTATGGATGGTGGGGGCGAGAGAGCACGCCTTTTTGGTGGTCGCCCCCCAACTTTGGAATGCTCTCCCTAAAGAGATCAGATTAGCCCCCACTCTCCAAGCTTTCCAGATACAATTGAAAACCATGATGGGACCATGATTAGTATCTTAATCATGAAGCCTGAAGACTTAGTGACTGATTCATGCTAGCACTTTATGGACTGAGACGGTAAACAGCTTGTTTTATGCTGTGTCTGTTGGATTTTAAAATGGTAGGGTATTTATAAGTTTGCTGATTTATGTAAATGTATGTTGTTTTATGCAAATGTATGCTATTTTTGTTGTAGCACTATTGTATGCTTTGTGTGAGCTGCCCTGAGTCCCTTTGGGGAAATGGTGGCAGGGTATAAATAAAAATTACTACTACTACTACTACTACTACTACTAAACTAATTGTGCAGTAGCATCTTGTGTTGGGAGAGCCAGTGTGGTGTAGTGGCTTGAGCACTAGACTACAAGTCTGGAGACCAGGGTTAAATTCCCTGCTTAGCCATGGAAACCCACAGAGTGATTTTGGGCAAGACATTCACTCCCAACCCCAGAAGGCCCTGCACTAGGTTCACCATAATTCACAAATGATCTGAAGGTACACCACTACCACACTGACAACACTGCTGCGCTGGACAAATATTGTTAAATATATCACATGTCCCGGAATGGGTTAGAATTCTGGAGGTAAAAATATCAGGAGTTGACATCTTTTGAAGAACCAAAAAGAAATGTATTTATAAATATGGAAGTATATCATAGGCGGAGGCAAGCAGTAGACATGATTGTGCCAGGGAGTAGACTCCTAATTCTCAGAATATCTATAGAGTAGACTCTCAGTGCATGTCTACATTAGCCATATACCTCAAATCAGGCCAGAGGTCTTTCTTGGACATTCACACGATGTTCAGAAACTTTCAGCCCCTAACACTGGGCAAACAATTTAACTTGATTATAGCCCATATTAGTCAGAAATGCTCTGAAGTTTCCCTGAAACAATCCCATACATTAGGGTTAGTGTGAACTGGTCTCACATCCATATGTGCTAATGTCACCATCCCAGAGGAGAAAAAGCTATGCTATTCTAGGCTGCATCAATAGAAGTATACTGTCTATTTATTTATTTATTTCAAACATTTGTACCCCGTCCTTCTCAGCCCCCTAGGGGAGACTCAGGGCGGGTTACAATCAGGAGCAATTTGATGCCAACACATACACCATAACAATATAACATAGATTCAACATTAATTAAAACATTAAGTTATAAAATAGTCATTTAAAACATTATTAATAACAGTAACAATATAACTGCATCCAAGTTCAATTGAGAGATGTAGTCCAAAGCCTGTGCATTATCAATTCAAATATAACATTGCAACTGCTGTTATGCCTGCTGCCTAAATGCCTAGTCCCAAAGCCATGGATCTTGTCTAGGTCAAGGAAAGGAACAGTACCACTCTATTCTGCTTTCATCAGACCTCATCTGATTCAGACTTAGTGTGATCAGGTCCAGAGAAGTTTCTGGAACTGTGCAGTTTGGATTTATTCCAAGCAAAATTTGCAAATGTATTTTTTCTATGCAGGAAAAAGTACATTCAAAACAATAACTACAGTAATAGACTAGTACATTCAGGTAACTATTTTGTATTTAAGATCACTTCGTTGGCACAATTTTGACATAATTCCTCAATATACATTACTGGGCATCAGATATATGGGGAAATGAGGGTCATTCTGGTGTTCAGAGCACAAGTGAATTATATTTTAGTTCACTCAAAAGAGAGAAGATTATACTTATTATCTGGTAGATAATACAGACCAAAATCTTCACAGAAGTCACAAAGCAATGAGGGGATTGAAAGCCATGACCAGCCCTAATGACAGAGTTGGAAATGATTTTATTTTATTGGTTTAAACAGGCAAAATTGCTGCCCTAGACATTAGGAAAGAGCTGTTGTAGTATTTCTCCAGAACAAAGGAAGTGCTGAAAGTTGCATTTGGAAAACATTCAGACAAGGAGAGGATCAACAACAGTTCTACACCAATGAGATCATACTTTCATAATGTTGCCAAGAAACTATCTTATGCAATATTTGTACAATCCCCCTCCCTCACCCCCTATACCATACATTAGGTGAATGAGCCGGGGGAGATCTACAAACACCTTGGGTGTGATGAAGCATAAGGTCAAAAGCCAATTGCATTTAGCAACTGGGAAGTTCATAAACTGTACATTTACAGAATACCTTAACTCCTCGGGGAAGTTCTCCATTCAGAAAATAAAAAGTAGAAAAAAGTAAAGGGGATTTTGTGAAAAAAGATCAGAAGCACTTTACCAAAATGAGTCCATTTAAAATAAAAAGAACAAAAATACTGATTAAAGTAAGATATTTTGTTTATTTATTTTAAAAGGAAAAAAAGAGACACAGGTTTAAGCCCTAGGATCAAGTGACTGACAAAGCATGTTCTGAGCATCTGGACACCAGTTGGCAGACAAGTCACCTTCACTCTATAAAAACTATTTAGTAACATTTTGAAATTCCCAACAGTACTGAGCTCACTTGGGATTCATTATAATCTCATTAGGTAAGATTATATCATTTGGTTCCATGTCAGTTGCCTTTCCATATCGTGTCCGGTGGTTTTATAGTGTGGACAAATATCCCACTGAGGACTGTGCTGAGGTCATCAAACTTAATTTTTTTCCTGAGTCACACTTGGCAGGAGTTCCCATTATAAGAAGGCATCCAACTTTCAAAACTCTCCCTGGAGGAAAATGGGGAATAAATTCAGTGGAACAGGCAAAATGTTACACTCTACTAAGTGATTGCCCCAAAAGTGATTCATCTTCAAAAGTCATCAAAACCTGACCATCCAGACAGGACCCATAACTCAGGAGCTCCCATGGTTTTACTGGAGTCATCCAAATTACACCTATTGTAAAACCAAATAAATTTGTGACAAAGCAGAAGAATTCTGTTTTGTCCCAAATTAATTTGATAGCCTATTAGACCCACACCTTTGTGAAAAGCACAGGTCTAATGCAGGCATGTAGCTGGGGGGGGGCCTTAGGGGGCTTAGGGGGCTTCAGCCCCCCCACCCCAAATTCTCAGGGTGGTCCGCGAGAAGGCCTTACTGGTACATTATTTAAACTTTTATGTTTATTCATATCATGATCTGATCACCATGCTCATTATATCCCACATTCATGGGGTTGTTGGGATAACAATACAAAAGGTTTAGTAGGGTAGTCCCTCTCTTACTCAGACTCAGCCCTTCCCAAATCAAACTCAGCCCTCCCCGAATCAAAATCCTGGGTACGGCCCTGGTCTAATGGCTATGAACCCTGTGTGGATTAGGCCTGGGGATCACGTCACATGATTCCCAGGCCAAATCCACACAACCCTCTCAGGATTTTCAGACTCTATGAGTCTGGAAAACCCAGAGGGCACAACTCCCTCCCTAACAACAAAAATTAAAGGAACTGACCTGACTGCCATTAAGGTTCTGCCAGAAGCCTCCTGGCATGTTGAAATAATGCGCAAGGAGACAGGGGCAGAAGAAAAATCACTTCTCATCCCCCATCTCCTGGCATGGCATTTCCATGAGCCAGAGGAATACTGGCAGAACCTTAAGGGCAGCCAGGTGAGTTCTTTTAATTTTAAGGCCTGCGGGGGGTGGGTGGGTGAGGGGTGTCTGGGTGCCCTCCCAGAAGCTGCCAGAGTTATTTTCTACTGAATTCACATGCAGTTCTTTTGCACAGAAAATGGAATTTTTGGCACAAGAATTCTGCATAGAAATACCATTGCCTGCACACACAATTTTTTTTCTGTGTAAAACAACTACATGTGAATGTTATGCAGAATAAGAACTGAATTACAAAGAGTGGTGATTCTGATCTTGGTCCCGAGAGTCCTAGTCCAAAACTAAAACTACTATACTATTCTGTCTCTCAAATGACGAGGTTGGAAAAATAGCCTAATGAATTTTGCACAGAGCTCTGAATGTGTATTTTAACTATGTGTATTTGTAACTGGTTTTTAATCTGTTTAATGTATCTTTATGGTGCAGTTGGTTGTTTTAATGATTGTATATGTATCACTGCCTGTTGTTAGCTGCCCTGAGTCCCCCTTCAGGGGTGGAGAAGGGCTGGTTATACATAATAAAAATAAATAATAATAAATAAATAAAAAGAAAAAGCAAATGTAGTTCCAACATGTCCCAAATATTCACTCAGCATTATTATTACATTTTACACAGTATCACTATGTACTTTTACTAATGTGTAACAATAATGGTAAATAACTATTGAGGGGACTTGGAGTGATTGCTCTATTAAAGTATCATTTGGAATTCTGTGCAAAATTCATTAGCCTACTTTTCTTTCCTTAGGAAATAATAGTGATTTCAATGATGATTTTCCCTGTTGTGGGAAAAACAACTGGGATAATCAACCAGCTATTTTAGCCTCTGGCTCTGTTGGAACAAATCGAAGATCTGGTTTTGCACTTGACTCAGGTCGCTTCCAAACAGCACCTAAATACGCGCCAAAGCAGGTTTATGAAACTCACTTAGGCGCACATTTAAGTTAACACACAACCCCTAAAGTGCATGTTTTCCCTGAGGGGTGTCTAGATGCTCTCCTAGTACCTTCAGTTCTCAGAGTACTTCTCTCTGTGATTTTGGAGGATCAAAAAAGCTTTTGGGAAGAAGAAGAATTCACAGATTCTGGACAGAAATCGTGTGCATTAGTGGATTTTTCATTTATGTTCCACAGGAGATGTGCATGACGAAAGTCAAAGAATTTGCTTTTCCTGGAGTATCTCCACCAAATTGTGTAGGCTTTTTTATTTATTACTTTTGAGGATCTTTATAATGTGAGTGTCAGACTTTACTGCCAAGCAGTTTTAAATCCAATTGATTTAAGTGAAAGTACTTAAGGCTGCAATCTTACTTGCATTTACTATGCACATGTTGCAATATTATGCATGCTTAAAGTCCCACTTAATTTAATGAGTCTTACTTTTAGGCTAACATGAAAAAGACTGTACTTCACCTATCAAATATTTAGGTTTTGTTGGAACATATCCAAATCTATCTATCTATCATCTATCAATCGATCGATATCTGCCTATTCTGTGATCACTCTTGCTACCTCAAATCGCTTTTGGGCCTGAATTTCAATATTAAATCATTTAAACATGTCTGCTGGTGGAGGTAAGGAGGGAGATATTCCCTCACTGTGACCCTTTTGGGATCCTAATTGAGACAGCTTTGTAAATGTCAGCTGTGTTATAAATAAAATATGTGTGAAAATAATACATCTGAAGAAAACTACATTATTCCACACATGGGAAAGGGTTTAAGTTTCTTTTAACCTTACAGTCATGTTAAATGAGAGTCATGTTGGTTTTCAGCCACACTCCAGCATTTATTGTTAGTTGAAATTGCCAGAAATACTTTAGAGAAAACAAGGCAGAAAGAAAGAAAGGAAGTACAAAGGAACACCCTTTAAAAAAAACTTCTTCTCCATTCTCTCTCTTTCTCTCTCTCCATGTGTATGTGCGATTATTATGTGTGAACATAAAATAATTATTACTCATCTTCTAAACTTGCCTGGCTTTAATTTGTGGAGAATTTCTTACATGTAAAGTGAACACATGCATTCAAAAAGCATCTCATATAATATATGGTTAAAAAAAATCATAGTGAAGTTTGGTGTTAGAGCATTTGTTCCTGATTATATAAGAGTCATATTAAAGTTATGGGGGAGGACACTGAATATTAAACTATGTTAAGTGCAACTTGGCATGCTAACAGAACTATTGAAAAAATATTGTGTTATTTTAAATTTACTGTTAATTTCCAGGATTTTTCAAGATATTTAGGAATTTTATGCAAGAAAGGCTGGAATCCACCATGTCCTACACAATTTTATTTAAAAAATGCAGAGGTAGAATATGATCATTCTTTAAAGTATTAGCGAGAGCAAGCCTTTCTCTAAGAACACGTTTAGACTAGGTAGGTTATTTAGTGTAATTCTACCCTGGTGTCTAGACAGGCAGGGGTTGCATTTATCAGGGCATACTCTTAAAAATTGGATGCCCTGATAAACCTTATTTTCCATCTTCATAGCCAAGAATCTGCATCTTGTTGATGGGAAACTTGAAGCTTGTAGCTCCTAAACAGTGTTTTCTGTATCATTGATGATGACTTATGTGGGTAAATTACCACAATCTCCCTACCAGATATCCCATAATGATGAATGAATAAATGATATAAAATGTTTGAAGTTATGGGATGGTGCAAATAGAAATAAAAGTTCATCTATTGCTAGCTTTTGCTGCTAATACTACTCTCGCACACATCACTCATTAGGAAACGTTGGGAAAAACATCCCACACTGGTTTATGAAAGTCTTACAATTGATGATTGGGAGTGGAGGATGAAGAATAGGTTCATTAACTATAATTGGGATCTGTTCAGTTGGAAGTTATATTTAACCCATGTTGTTTAGTTTAATTTAGTGTTAGGTACATAGTATGTAGGAGGTTAAATGTATTTTTATTTTTATTAGATTATGTAAAGATGTGCATTTATGGGTTTTTTGTTTACTCCAAATGTTGTCTTATGTCGTTAAAATGTATATATTAATAAAGATATTTATTTATTTATTTACTATATTTATATGCTGCTCTTCTCAACCCCGAAGGGGACTCAGAGCGGCTTACAGCAAACAACAATACTGTCAGAGTGGCTTACAATGTACATATAACAACAGTGCCGGAGCGGCTTACAGCAAAATGAAAAACAACAAATAACATTACTGTCATACCACAACATCAGCACTACACATCATATTGCACTACAACATTTCACATTACTGATTAGCAATATTGCATGTAATACAAATATACAAATTATAATATCATGATATAATTATTGTATCAGATTATCATTGGCAGTATTATACTGTGTTACATTACAACACCATCAATACCAAATGCATATAATTAAACAACATTATTGCTGACTAGTATTGAAAGAAAAAAAACCTTAAAGTTAGACAAGTCTGATTGCATGGAAAATTATTAAATGTTAAGGTTGTTGCTTAATTCCAAAATCCGGGATGAATTGGGTGTTCAAAAGAGTGCCAGCCTGCTTGTTCTTCTTCTCATCTATTTATGGCATCGCCCAGTAGGAAGGTACAAAAAACTCAACCCCCTCCCCCCATTTCCTATGTGCACATTCATTTGGTCAGGGTGGGAGATGGGAGATAACAATGGATGACAGAATTGATATGGGTGGAGAATTTAAAATGAATATTAGCAGATGTTTTATACTGCATCAGCTCATTGATCCATTTAGCTCACTATATTCAGCACTTTGTGATTCTGCAGCATCTGATACAAAGTCCTTTCTGATTTCTAAAAGGAGATGACAAAAATGGAATCTGCATGACCTTTCTGCATGAAAAGCAGCCTCGAGTCACCTTCAGGCTGAGAGGGGCGGTATAGAAATATAGTAAATAAATAAATAAATAAATAGTGCTCCAACACTTTACCTATAACATTTTATTCCTTATCTCTCTTCTTTTTTAAAAAGAAAAATGCAATGTCTTCAAATGTTTTATAAAACATTTTTAATAACAATGGTAAAGTATCTCAGGTTAGCTGGCAGGTTAGTTTTCTCCCTTATAGCAAAAATGGTCAGACGAAACATCTGCAGGCATTTTCAAGGATGTTGAAATTTAAATAAATTGGATACGATTAATAAAACTGTGTGTGTACATTTCAAACACTTCTGCTGTGCAAGCTAAGCAAAACTTTATACCCTGTTTGAATCTATGAGATTTTCAAAAATTTGCAGTGTCTTGGTGTTCTTTAGAGTGGGTAGGGGCTATGACTTCGGCTTGGAAGAACTTGACAGACATAAAGAACAAAGCTGACTCAGTTTCCTCTATGATGCTAAGCATTGGCTTCAGAATGAAGCCTGTGTAATTCAATCGCTACATGTGGAAGGAATGAAGAGATGTGCCATATTAATTCCTGGCAATGTCAAACGAGAAGCCAAGAAACTGAAAGTGAGTCACTGGCATCACCTCTCACCAAAAGCAAAAACCCATGCTGTAAGGAGTTGGAGTAGTGGAGAAAGTATCTGCTGATCTTGCTCAGTTTGCAGTTGTAATACTGAACCATGGTGAGATCTGCAATAAACCCCATAGCCCATCACACTTATGAATATTCAAGATACTCAAATAGTGCTATGTATAGAGATTTAAGATATCAGTCACATAACATGTCAGTTCTGGATCTGGTTCTTCTGGTGTGAGATGTCTGCATTCTCTGAATCAAATCCATTTGTGAGTCCCAACTAACTTGACTTATTGAATCAATGAGAACTTGTCATTCAAGCTTCATTGATTCAGTAAACCTACTCTAACTAGGACTAGCAATTAGTTTTAGATCTTCCTATGTGTTAATTGCTTATATAAACAGGGTATCACACAGTTAGTGAACATCTAAACCATACTAATTGTCATATTTATAGATTGTCGTGCACAATTATCTTTATGGTAGCAACCTCCACATATAAACTTCAATAATGTAGCCAGTCTTTTCTTTCTGAAAGGCCATGGTAATGTAAAGTAGATTAGCTGATATTTCAAGTTGTAACAAGTATGTAGTTCCACACACGAATAATTGTCCAATGTGTCTTCACAGAAACAGAGGACCAATAAAAAAAACATCTAAAATGATATATTTAACTGATTTCTAGAATGTTAAATTGCCTCTATGCCTGTCTATATATGTTGTACGTCAATGGCATTGAATGTCTGCCTGTATATGTGCATTGTGATCTGCCCTGAGTCCCCATCCCTGTTAAGCTTAAAGTGAAAAGCAATTTCACACCCCCCCCCCCAATTGTGTCCGAAAAAATAAAAATGTTTGAGAATGCTGTCGAACAACAGATTGCTTTAATTAACCACCGCAAGGACCGGGCACGGGCTAACTTATCCCGCAAGGACATAAATCGTTTGAAATATCTTGGTAATCACCCTGATATTATATTCAGAGTAGCCGATAAAGGTGGGGGCCTGGTTTGTTTACAAAGGGAGGACTATCTAAGAGAAGCTGAGAAGCAACTATCCAACCAAAAGTATTATAAACCTATCATGCAAGATCCCACGCAAAAATTTGCTAAAGTCATTTACGACACTGTGCAAACTGGGGTTGAACTGGGACACATCACGCCAAAAATGGCTGAATTTCTCATTAATTGCCATCCCTTTCCGCCCCGATTCTATCTTCTCCCAAAAATGCACAAGGGCGTCTTCCCTCCTCCCGGAAGGCCTATTGTCGCCGCGGCCGGAGGAATTTTGCAACCCCTTGCAATTTTCGTTGATACTTATTTGCAGCCTTTTATTTTGGAATCTCCTACATATATCAAGGATACGGGGGATTTTATTAGTAAAATAGATGGGCTATCTGTAGCCCCTACTGATGTTTTGGTCTGTGCGGATATTGTTTCATTATACACTAATGTTCCTACTCTGGAAGCTCGGTTTGTCATACACCGCCTTCTGGACTCAAGATCAATCAAAGTTCCTCCCACGTCCTTTTTATTAGAATTAATTGATATCTTGTTCGATTACAATTATTTTGTCTTTGAAGACCAGTATTATGTCCAAGTGGGCAGAGTTGCCATGGGATTATCCCACGCCCCAGTTACTGCCATTTTATTTATGAATTCATTAGAACATGACTTTATTTACAACACGGATAATCCGCTTTTGAAGCATATCAAACAAATATTCAGATATATTGATGATTGCTTTCTATTAATTGATGATGCAGCTGCTGTGGCACCCATTCAAGAATATTTTAACTCCTGGCACGTGGACATTAAATTTACTTTTGAACAGGATCACACATCTATTAATTTTTTGGACGTGACGGTATACAAAGAAGGAGATAGACTACTAGTGAGGAACTACACAAAACCAACTACCAAAAATGCCTTACTGCATTACAGATATTTCCATACGCATTCTTTGCGCAACAATCTCCCCTATTCTCAATTGATGCGCTTAAAGCGCAATTCATCTACTGAGTGTGAATCCCTCAAGGCTGTGGAGAGGCTCACTTTAAATTTGGAAGACAGAGGTTATCCTAAATCGGTGCTACAGAGTGCTCTACTCAGAGTAAAAAAGATCCTCCTCGTTTCTTTGTTTATGGATAAAAGTAAACCTGTGGAAGACAGAATAGTCTGGCCGCTCACGTATACTCCCCATGCCCACAAAATTTCCTCTATTGTCAACAGATTTTGGCCCCTGGTGCAGTCCATTCCTGGGCTTCAAAAAAAGCCATTGATTGCATACAAACGCACTGCCAATATAAAAAGTTTGATTATTCATTCTGATCACAGCATCAAACAGGTAAAAAAACCCATCAAGCAATTTACCCACAAATGTGGCAGGTGCTCTATATGCCATTTAATTGATCCAGCAGATCACATTGTCAGCCCTTATAACCACCGAAGGTTCAAGGTCAATACCTGGTCCACCTGTGGGTCTAGTAATATCATGTATTGTTTAAAATGTATTTGCGGGGACATTTATGTAGGCGAAAACGGGCGCGAGATTCGAAAAAGAGTACAGGAACATAGATCTAGATTTCGCACAAGATGTGATAATTCCAGACTGTACTCTCACTTTGTTAGCAAACAACACCATCATGAGGCGTTCACTGTAATGGTTTTGGATAAGGTAGAACCCAAACCCCTAATGGATGTAAAACGCAGATTATTGCAGTTAGAACGCGATTGGATAATACACCTTTCCTGCGAGTCGCCAAGAGGCCTCAATGATCACTTATCTGTTGGCGAGCTCCTTGTGTAGTACTCAGCTGTTTACATTTGATGTTAATCCCATGGCTATAAACTTCCTCCTGTTCCGCATTGTATTGTCCATGATCTGACCAAAGAAGGCCTGATGCCTCTGTGTGATTTTCCCTTGATGTACTAAGGTACGAATACTGCCTATTTCTCTCCTCGTACGGGGTCGCTTTGTGGGGAAAATTTACCCATTCTGATGTACTGTATTGTATATATTGTCTAGATTTGTTGCTACTATATTGGAGTGCCGAAAGACGTCCCCGGTCTAGAAAAAGCCTTCAAACGGCGAAACGATTCAGCGCACGCATCCACGAGATCGTCGGCCGCTGTGAGAGTACTCCGCTTGTTATTGGACATTATTCTTTATATTTTTTCTCTTCTTGAAGAAGTGGGACTTTATTATATCATTTGCAAAGGAACTCTCTTATGGGACTCTCTATTCAGAGATAATGAATGCTCTTTATGCACTATGATTATTTTGGCGTCTCTCTAACCCATGTGGGGTATCTATTATGTTATTTACTTGTGCTCCGAGATATTGCATTGCATGTCGCATTTATATGTTTGGTGATATACACTAGAAAAAATATAAATATATCATTATCATTGTTTATTAGTTCTCCTCGTTGCTTACATTCTTTCAAGCAACCCCACACTACTTTTGACTTGATATTTGCTTCAACCAGACAGGACTACACTGGCAATTGTCACTCAGAGAACCTTTTTACCAATCACCCTTAGACTGTGGAATGAGCTGATAGAAGGGATTCAAAAGCTAAATATGCTGTCTGGAATTAAAAAACTTTAAAGATCTATCTCTTCTGGTAAGCATATCCAGTCAATTTTAAATGATGAATTTAAAATTGAAACAGCGGATGTGGCTCTTAATGAGACATGCTGCATTATCATAGGATGTCTACACCCCACACCATTGGAGAAATTATACTGTTTAGCCAGTATTGCACCACCTGTCATCTGCCAGGAAGTAGCAGCCAATAATGAAAGGACCAGGGCAATGACATCTCAGATAACAGCCAGCATGCCAATAACTTAAACCAAGAAGCAGCTTTCTAAGATCTACAGAGATACTCACAGGAATGCCTCAGCAAGCAAGAGTCCAAAAATGGCAGGCCATGGATTGAATCTAGAACTTCAATCCATGGCTGATACCGAATGAGAGACTCCCCCCTGGGCACACAGAAGGCTAAGCGACTTGGAAGGAACTGTACAGATTGCAATCTGATACCACAAGATGTAGAGCCAACATTAAGAAATGGGGCTACAAAGTGGAGTCAACAACATGCGAGTGTGGAGAAGAGCAAACCACAGACCACATATTAGAATGCTGTCTGAGCCCTGCCACATGCACAATGGAGGACTTTCTTACAGCAACACCAGAAGCATGCCAAGTGGCCTGCTACTGGTCAAAGGATATTTCATATAATGCCAAGTTTTAAACTTTGTGCTTTTAAATACAACTGTACCCTTGTATATGTAGGTATGTTTTAATGTGCAATGATTTATTTTTATACATTTATATAACTTTAATCTATATGTTTTAAATAGTTTTATGTGGTTTAATTACATATTGTATTTTAATCTATGTTGTACCTCGACCTTTAGCCTTGGCAAGAAATGAGTAATATTCAAACAAGTACACAGATATTGCAGTTTAAAGTAAAGGTAAAGGTTTCCCCTTGACATTAAGTATAGTCGTGCCCAACTCTAGGGGGGTGTTGCTCATTTCCATTTCTAAGCCGAATAGCCGGCGTTACCTGTAGACACCTCATAGGTCATGTGGACAGCATGACTGCATGGAGCGCTATTGCAGTTCACACCTGCTAAAATCATCAACAGGATGCTATTCTTTGTTTTTCCTTTCGCAATAGAACAGATATAGCAAAAGGCACTACAGAGTACTAACTTAATTATCATTTCAACACTGCTTAGTCATATGAGAAATGCTGAATGAATTATCCCTAATACCTAAACACATGCGCGCGCACCCAATGTCTAAAGTATGTTTTCTTTGGTAATTTCCTTGGCTTGGTCTGAAGCCAACAATCCCTTGCTGAGAAACAAACAACCAATGAATCTGCTCAGATCAGTACATTCAGTTAATGAAAATGTATGTAATTGATATTTTATAACTGTACTAAGAAGAATTCTCTTCAAGGATTTTAATGGTATCGATTGAAGGAGAGAAGCCAGAGAGGAGTTTTTCAGCCGTGGTGCAAGAGGTCTAAAGTGCTTTGGATCAAGAAATGTATACTGGTTTGAAATTCACCACAAATTTCCATACCATTTGCAGCTTTTAAAATGGCATTTTAAACAATTAATCATGCATCTGCTGGCTCTTTTTTCCCTGATCAATTATCAGAATCAAGACCTCTTTCTGTTCTTCTCTACCAAAGAGAAGAACTGAAGGCATTAAGAAAAAACAAACCGGGAGAACTTCCTTACTGCATGTAACTCCAGTCTCTCTGATTCCTGTGGTTTTTCAAGGTCTAGATCAGTGCTGTCCAACTTCTACTGGACCTAGGGCCGGACTTCCAGTCACTGAAGACCTGGGGGGCCGCTCTGCCCCGCCCCCGCCCCCGCCCCCCAGCCCCCCCACCCCAAGCCCCGCCCCCGGTCCCTCCTCCTAAAGTGTCACGCCAGCCTCAGAAGCGGCGATTTCGCTTCTGAGGCTGGCGTGACCCTTTAGGAGGGAAGGCAAAGCCAAGGGGAGCCCTCCATGGCTTCTCCTTCCTCCTAGTGTCACGCCAGCCCCTCCCCTGTTCTGCCTCTTCCACCGGCGCCTGATCAGGGCGCCGGTGGAGAGACAGAAACGAGAAGCCCCGTGCCTTAAGAGGAGGAAAGCAAGCGCTTGCCTTCCTCCTCTTTAGGCATGCCCCCTCCCCTGTTCTGCCTCTTCTACCGGCGCCCTGATCAGGGCGCCGGTGGGAGAGACAGAACGGAGAAGCCGTGCCTAAGAGGGAGGAAAGCAGCGCTTGCCTTCCTCCTCTTTAGGCACGCCCCCCCCTGTTCTGCCTCTTCCACCGGCGCAATGATCAGGGCGCGGTGGGAGAGACAGAACGGAGCCCCGTGCCTGAAGAGGAGAAAAAGCAAGCGCTTGCCTTCCTCCTCTTTAGGCACGCCCCCTCCCTGTTCTGCCTCTTCCACCGGCACCCTGATCAGGCGCCGGTGGGAGAGAACAGAGAAAGCCGTGCCTAAAGAGGAGGAAGGCAAACGCTTGCCTTCCTCCTCTTTAGGCACGCCCCTCTCTACCTGGCTCCTCCTCCCTGCACCGCCCCTTGTCTCGAACTCGCAGCGGCGGCACGGAGAGAAGGACAGAGGCGGCGGTGCAGGGAGGAGGAGCTGGCTCACTCCCTGCCCCCCCGCCCCACCCCCCCCCCCGCCGCCATTTTTTTAATTTTTTTTATTTTTATTTTAAAATGGCAGCCAGAGGCATAGCTGGGGCCGGAGCCAACAGGCTGGGGGCCGTGTACGGCCCCAGGGCCGCCAGTTGGACAGCCCTGGTCTAGATCAGAGGTTCTCAACCTTTGGGTCCCCAGATTTTTTGGCCCTCAACTCCCAGAAAACCTAACAGCTGGTAAACTGGCTAGGATTTGTGGGAGTTGTAGGCCAAAACACGTGGGGACCCACAGGTTGAGAACCACTGGCTTAGATGGTATTTCAACCCATTATTTATTCTCACTGATATGTTTGTGCAAAGAAGCATGTTCCTCACTGTGCTTCACATTCCACACTGTGCCAGGACTTTAAATGTCCTGATGCAATGGAAAGTGAGGCTTCATTGGCGGGAGGTTACACTGGATGGTCTTTGTGGTCTCTTCCTTTCCATGATTCTATGATTATGTTTTTTCCCCTTTAAGTTGCCTCTCTCCCTGCCTGCTGCAAGAAGGTATTCCATATTGCCAGTGTAAGATAGATGGATGAAGGGGCAAGAAGGACCAGATAAGTAATAGATGTCTCATAGCCGTCTAGTGTCTTCTACATTAAGGAATGTAAAGGCATCTATGCATTGTTGTTTTTTTTTCTCTTGATATCTCACGACCCTTTAAACAAAGCTCTTTTCAATTTTTTGATATAGGATATGTTTTCTGTTATACATACGATAGGCATGTACCACTTGCATGAAGTTACATATACTTCTGAATCTCTGTGACTGCATGAAGAAAAGACTGAGCCCCCTCTGTGCTCATTTATTTATGTATCTTTTCTTGGTGCCATGGATGTGAAGTCAAAATGCCACACCTGGAACATCTGAAGGAGCACAACACTGATCCATGGATAGTTGTACAGTATGTTGCAATAAAGACCACACAAATTCAATTATCCCAAAGCCTTGACATCCCATTTAAAAAAGGACATGATTTTTAGCAAATTTTGCCCCTAACCATGCAGAAAGCCCCCCAAACATGTAGAAACACAGACGATTAACCTCACTAGCTTACAAGCACCTCAAAACCTTGCATGCATCCCACACTCAACATTTCCTCCTTCATGGCAGGGGGTTGGACTGGATGGCCCATGAGGTCTATTCCAACTCTTTGATTCTATTATTCTATGATTCCTTCTTTTCCCTTTGCAGTTATTTCTTGTTGCCATTTGAGGGGAGGTGTAGAAGAAAACCAAGGTATTTCAGCTTGCTGTATCTATCTATGTTGGGCAGTGTGGCCTACAGTACAGTCAGGAGGGAAAATTCATCCTTGCTTGAGCTGAATGACTTCCAATTCAAACAATAAGAGCAATGCTATTTTAATTGTCTATAAAGCAAAGCAGGAATGAGTCAGCATAGTATAGCAGTTTGTGTTGGACTAGGACTTTAGGAGACCATAGTTTGAAGCTTACTTGACTATAGAAACCCTCTGAATGACCTTGGACAAGTCCCACTTTCTCAGTTTCAAGAAAAGACAATGGCAAACCCCTTCTGAACAAATCTTGTCAAGAAATCCCAATGATAGATTAAGCTTGAGGTTTCCAGAAGTCTGAAATGACTTGAAGGCACATAGTAATAAAGCAAATAATTACATATAGTTTTACAGACAGTGACTGCTGTGACTCTGACCAGAGGAGTGATTTTTGTCCAAACGACCTAGGCAAAGTGCTACACTCTCAACCCCCCACTTTTCAGCAAGAAAGAAATAGCAATGTTGGGGCGGATTTATGTTTCACATACACCTTATACTCATTGGCTGAATGTCATTGTAAACAATGTATTGAAATAATTTTGTGCATGAAACAAAGTCCATGTACATTGAAACAATAGGAAAGCAAAGGAATTAGTACCTCAGCCACCCATGTGGACAATATGAGATTTTGAAATATTTCAGAACTCTTATTAAAGGATACTCAAGCTCTATTGCTTGCGGTGTCAATGAGTTCCAGAAGACAACTGTGTAATATGCTTTGTTAATGTAATTAAATAAACAGCTGGTCTACAGTTACTTTAGCCAGCCCTGGCACGGAAATTTTAAATTTCCTCTTTTTAGGCTGTTGGAACTTTCTTTTTTTTGCTTCACCTACAATGAAAATTTGCTGTGCCTGGGGACATTTTATTAAGTTTTCTTTGTACTTTCTCCAATTCTACTACTTTAAGGTTGGAAGAGCAAATTGTTTCTAAAAGAAGAGGTGACCAGACGCGAGCATGATACTCAAGGTGTGAATACTCTGATGATTTATAAAATGACATGTTTCCTTATATGCTGCTTACCTTTTTATAGCTTCCCAATGATGAAGACACTAGTTTTCCGTTTTCAAAAGGACACTTAATTTTAACTCTTTCAGGTACTACATTACAAGGTATCTTTCTCTAAGGTTTTCTCACCTGTAAAAAAAACCCCTCATGCTTGTTGTTGGGTTTTTTTAAAAGCCACTCTGTATAATAAGCAGTTCTGTTATTAATTTTGTGTGTTCATTAAAAGGCAGCAGATAAAGATCAGTTAGCTTTCTTCATTGTTTACTCTTTCATCTGCCATAAACAGAGAAATCACAATGACTTTGATAAGCAGATGGAAAGATGTCTGGTTTCAATAGACCTCTTCTCCACCATAAGTATTCATGAGGTGTGTTTTTGTTACCATTATGGCCTCTACCATTGGTGTCAGATATGAGGCATTCATATGTTGTAAATTACAGTATGAACCGACTTTAGCCACATTTTCTAAACTAATTTGGAGAAGTAATGCCCTACTTATTCTTCATACTATCTACTCTTCTGACTTTTGCAATAATTGATTTTAGAGCAAAACATATATAAAAATGAGTGTTAAGAAGATGAACTAAAACTAAATATGCATAGGCTAAAGTGCATTTGTTTGAAAATTCATTCAAAAGGTAATACAAAATTTCTATACAGATTTTCTTTTTTTAAATGAAAAGCATATATTAATGTGGAAATTGCCATGAGCAGAGATTATGGCTAGCTGCATGTCCAGCACTCATAAGCAGCAGCATGTCCAATGGGGATCTAGGTTTGTTTATAGATTTTTGAAGTGCATCCACATTTCTCTGTCTTGAGTTCAGCTCTGCATGGGATATACAGTGATTGGCTTGGCAGATTTTTATGGTTTATTTCAGAATTCCTGGTGAGTTCTTTTAACACACTTTTTCTGGCTGGATGAGCACTATAGCAACATTAGGGGTTTATGTTTTGTGGACACCCTCGCCATCAAGATAGCTCAGAACTGCATTTTAAAGCCTGTGTAGAACTTCCTAGATGGTTATTTAAATCACTGGAGTACACCAGGAGAGTGCACCTCACCTTATTCCTAGCAAGTAATTGAACGCCATAGCTTGTTCCCCCTGTACCTCCCACCAGTTAAATCACTTAGGCCAGTGGTTCTCATCCTGTGGGTCCCCAGATGTTTTGGCCTTCAACTCCCAGAAATCATAACAGCTGGTAAACTGGCTGGGATTTCTGGGAATTGTAGGCCAAAACACCTGGGGACCCACAGGTTGAGAACCACTGACTTAGGCTATCCTATCCTGTCCTATGTGGGAATGTGGCGCAGCTGGCTAAGTGTCAGCTGCATAAGATCTCTCTGACCAGTAGGTCATGAGTTCGAGGCCTGCCCGGGTCGAGGTGGCTTCTCGACCTTAAGTGTAGCCTGCTGTCGACCTTTGCAGCCCGAAAGCCAGTTGCATTTGTTACGTAGGAGATGAAGGTACCACATCAAAGCAGGGAGGCAAATTTTGACTGATTTATGAGGCCATTAAAAAAGAACCCAGGAATCGCTGAGGAATGCGGAAAGAACAACAAGGGACACTGGAAAACACTGAGAGATGAGAAGTGCGTCAGTTCCCCCTGGTGGCCAGAAGGTTTGCCTCTATTCATCTATATATGTGTGTAATATGTCAAAATGTATGCACTGTACTGTGATAAATGTCACATATTTATATGTCATATGTTGAACTGCAGGGATTGTCTGCAAGTATGTGTACTGTAATCTGCTCTGATTCCCCTTTGGGGTGAGAAGAGCGGAATATAAATAAAGTAAATAATAAATGTGTCCCTGTTTTAATCTTCACACCTTGGCCCAGTCCATTCTGACTAACTCCTTATCCCTAACCTTATTTTACTTCATACCCAGTGTTTTATCCCATTATGTTAATTTCCTTTTATTGTTTGTATGCTATTGTTTTATTGCTGTACTTAATTTTATTTTTTATTGTGATTTTATTTTAATTATTATTTGCTGTATGTATTTTACTTGTTTACTGTATTCATTGGGCTTGGCCTCATGTTAGCCGCATCAAGTCCCTCAGGGGAGATGGTGGCGGGGTATAAATAAAGTTTAATAATAATTTCCAGGTCTGTTCACCCCCCTTTTCAAAGTTTTATCAACATTCTTCCTTCCTTCAACAATTAAAAAAAAACAATGGATACAAGAATAAGGCAAAAAGAGAGATCAGTGGCATGTAAAATTCTACTTCATTTCTTTTCACTAATCAGTCAATAAATAATAGTCTTCTTCATCACATGAATGGCATAGACAGACAAAAATGTATCATGCTGATCAGTTCTATCATATGTTGTCAGTTTAATGTGATAGCAATTTTTAGGGCTATGGCAATGTACTTTACTTGTCTATGTGAGCTCTGTATCATATTTATTCATTTAAACAGGTGCACTTATATTTCAGATTTCCCCCATCATTATATTCAAGACAGTGAATATGGTATTTCCACTCTCCCATGCATAGACTAAAGCCAAACCTGGTCAGCTTCAAAATATGGCTGCATCTCAAGAGATAAAACTTTTAAAAACCCCAAAATGTACAGGATAAATTAATTTAAAAATCTTTACAGAAGACTCCTGAAGTCAAACAGTGCCGCAGAGTAATGCTCACATACAACCAGATTGAAAATATGAAATCTCGTAGCCCCACATTTTAAAATTAAAATAAATATAGAGCTACATCAAAAAGACAGATGTTAGAGCCAGTTTCCATTAGATAATAAATAGCTATTCATAAAACAAAGAGGGGGAACTTGGGGAAGTCTTAATTCCCTAAACACTAATGAAACTCCATCCACAAAACATCTGGGACTGGAAGGAAAAGAGATGAACCTACAGCAGCTGTTGCTCAAAATCTGAAAAGTATTATGGAATTAGCATCAAAACACCCACCCACTTCCTTTTTCCATAAACCGATGAACCCATGCAGCCCCCCAATGTATTATGCAATTTACTGACAGCTCACCAATTGACCTTAAACATTCTTAGGTGTGTTTTAACTTTAGTTTTTTTCCTACAGCGCTATAAATTTTACAATGATCCGGATTGCTGAACCTCTCTAGTCCCTGTTCTTCAATCTTTAATAACAGTCTAGCTAGCATAGAGAATTTAGTTGAATACTGGGGATGGATAGAAGTGGTTTAAGCTACGTTTCACATCTCTTGCTGTTGAAAATGAAGAACAGTGTTTAGCAGAAACAGCCATGTGGCAAACAGGAATTTAAAAACAATTTATGTGTTTATTTATTTATCGTATCAGAAGTAAATCAAGGGTACAGTTGTAATGTATTTTAAAAGCACAAAGTTTTAAAACTTGGCATTATATTAAATGTCCTTTGTGACCACTAGGAGTGCCTCTGATGTCACTATAAGGAGGTCCTCCATTGTGCATGTGGCAGGGCCCAGACTGCATTGTAATAGGTGGTCTGTGGTTTGCTCTTCTCCACACTTGCATGTCAAAAACTCCACTTTGTCACCCCATTTCTTAAGGTTGGCTCTGCATCTTGTGGTAAACACACACAATATTGTGGCAGAGTCTACAATATTGGGAAAGTCTCTCATTTGGTATCAGCCATGGCATGAGGTTCTGGGTTTTTGCCTGCCTGAGGTGCTCCCACTTTTTGGAAATAATAGAGAATAGAAGGGAAGACATCAAATGAGAATGAACAAAAGTGATAAAATTATTCCATAGTAATGACTGAGGTGCTCTTCTGAAAATGCACTATCTCTGTAGATCTTAGAATTCTAAGTGTTTGAAAATAATAGAGAATAGAAGGGAAGACATCAAATGAGAATGAACAAAAGTGATAAAATTATTCCATAGTAATGACTTGGTGTTATCAGAGCTCTCTTCTCTATCACTTCAATGCACTTATATTTTTTCCTGGCAGGTCATTGGGATCATAGGAGGTAAATATTAACATGGCATGGAGATAAATTATATCAGAAGAATTTATGAACAATATTAAGCATTAGAACTGAGATTGTACACTACCGAGCATTGCCTAAAAGTTCTGTAAGCAAGACCTTCCCCAGGAATCACAATTTCATTATAGACTCCCATCAATGATCATTTAGTAGCTGGTGGACAGTGGGGGAAGGAGATTGGAAAAGTGTCTGGCTGTGTCCCCACATCCAGATGCACAGTGGTGACACCATCTGCTTAGATCTCCCAGTATTCAATGTATTCTTCTAGAGGTCTTGATATTTGGTGCTCTGTTTCTGTGTATGTTTGTAGTAGCATAGGCAGACCCTTTTTCCAACACCCTCCCACTGTTCACCAGCTTTTCTATTGATTAGGCAGATCTATTCCACTGGGATATGTATGTATCATGATTTAAGGATGCATCAGTGGTAGTAGTTTTTAGTTTGCAATTGGTAAGGAAGAAGGTGACTCAGTTTTAGAGATACACAGTTTAGATTTGACCTGCTCATAAATGGTCAATTCCATCTTCATAACAGAATGATGGAACAATTATATCCTCTTGTCTTTACAGCACCATTATTTTACACATTATCTTTCAGCTGGAGAACATTCTCTTTGGTGCACAGGAAAGTGGGAATTTGCAAAAGTGTCCTGCTCTGGCTTATTTTTTCCAAGAAATGTATTCATTTTCTTCAAATGAAATAGCATTCTATGGCCATATACTAAAAACCTGCAGATTAATTTAAAGCCCATGTTCCTCTCTCCTTTATATAAAGGAAAACAAATCAACTTTTCTAAATTCCATTGTCCTTCAAAAATCTATTTGATTGGTGGAAGGATTAATTTTAGATCTGGCATCTCTGTCCATAAATATCCCACATGTGGTTAATGTTCCAGGCCAGGTCACAGAGTTACCAGAAATAGTAGTCAGAGGGAAAAAATCAAAATAAAATTAAGAGCATTCCTGTAGAACAGAGAAGAAGAAGAAGAAGAAGAAGAAGAAGATGATGATGAAGAAGAAGGGCAGTTCCTGTTCTTCTTCCAGGATATTCAATTTGCAAATATTATTAGGCTTGCCAGCTGCATACATGGAAAAAATACAGAGAGCTATGCAGAAGGAAGAGGGAAAATTTACTAGTCCAAAAAGACTCTGCATATCTATGTCTGCTGAATTACCTTGCTATTAGCTGTTCTATTATCTAGACAGATGTTCTTTTAAAGCAATAACCATCTTTCCCTTTCCATTTTTTCCATCTCTGCGACTCAGAACTTTGCAAACATCATTATTAATTCATTAACCTCCATATTCTATGATGATCCAAATATAATTGCATGAATCTTTGTAAAACACAAGGCCTTCACCAAACGACATTCCAAAATCAGGGGTCATTTGAGTTTTGAAACTTTTCTTTGCACTATTTTATCGCCACCATAGACCTCTGTACAAACCTATGTATCTTTATTATAGCAAATGATCTTTCTCTGATGTTTGTACATTCAGGGTGAAGTATATTTAAAGGCCCCTGTCCAACTCTATGTGTATGTACAGCTGTCAGAGAACAATGAACTTGTTGCTAGACTTGTGTGTGGATTTGTTTTGGCTGTTTTCTTTTGGTTTCTTTGGATGCCCATAATGGCAAGGGCTTTGCCGCCATGTTGTTTTCAACAGAGCCGGACCATGTGGCTGCTGGTTGAGGCTCCTTCTGCTCTATTCAGGAGCATGCTGTGTATGGAGAGGCTGTGACGTGCTCACATGGGATTTCCCCATGAGCCCTGCCTGTTGAGAGAATAGAAGAAAGTCGTGATGTGTCTTACTCAAGCTGTGTCTATTTAATGGGGCATGTGCTTCCATTACTCATTTGCATCCTGGCTGTAGAGCAGTGGTTCTCAACCTGTGGGTCCTCGGGTATTTTGGCCTACAACTCACAGAAATCCCAGACAGCTTACCAGCTGTTAGGATTTCTAGGGGGTTGAAAACCAAAACATCTGGGGACCCACAGGTTGAGAACCACTGCTCTAGAGAGAGGTGCCTCACTCTGATTTCTTTGCTGCTCACTCTCAGTTTTAGCTTTTGCCTTGGCTTGAATTCTAGCGTGGAATCTTTTTGATTTTCCTTGATTTTCTTGATTTTTTATTTGGTGGGACTGGGAGTTGAAAAGTGTGGGTGGATAGTGTGCAGTGTTTGGGGACCTGTGGGTGGATGTGCTTTTCTTTAAGGGTGACTTTGAGCTTTGAGCCATCTTTTAGCCTCTACTAAAACCTCTATCTCACCTCCCTCCTCTCTTTCATCAAAGTAATACTTTAAAAAGATTGTTGTTATTAATAATTATTATAGGAATTCCAGAAAACTGCAAAGCCTTGTTCTCTGAAAAACTCCCTAAACTCACCACCAATACCTAATAATTTCTGGATCAAATAGGAGTGTTTTTCTAATAAGGGGACATGTTGCTTGCTTGCAGATGGTGGGCTGCTGGCTTCTTCCTGTATGTTGTGAAAACAAGAAATGCAAAAGCATTGGAGGAAGTTGCTCTGGGTTTTTTTATTAGAAAAAAAGTGTAATAGTGGGCTGTGTGTGGAAGTGTATCTTTGACATTTGGCATGTAGTAATGGTGCCCTGCTGCTGCTCCTGGAGAAGTTATAGGACGGGGCCAGCGGTGGATAACTTTTGAGGATTTTTTAAGAAGATTTTATTTCTAGAAAGAAAAAAATTCCCAGAAATCAGGGGATGACTCAAACATTATGCAACTTAGTGGGCCAGCAATGGTAGATGTGTCCTTCAAGTATGGCCATTTTCATCCCGATCACCCTAAAAATGATAGGAAGGGGAGACCATGAAACCCCCCATTTCCTCCAATGGGCTGAATCAAGCCTCATTTTCTGACTGCAGACCAAAAATGGCTATTCAGACAGTCTCCCGTTTTCGGGAGGGGCACAAAAATGGATCCACGGGACCCCTTAGAACTGTCCCAACTGTTCCATATCTACCCGATATGTGGTACTACTCTGGAATTTTGACAAAATTCCATAGCATTCTCCAACTTCTGCTAATTCAGGGCAGAACCAGAAGTCCCTGGATGCCATGTAGATGTCTGGGAGTGATCTCTGTCCTGGTTCTGGGTTTCTGGAGAGTAGAATCATAGAATCGTTGAAGCATTGACTTGGAAGAGACCTTGTGGGCCATCCAGTCCAACTCCCCTGCCAAGAAACAGGAAAATCGCATTCAAAGCATAGACAAGCCCTTAGTTGCTGCAAACCAAGTTCAACATGGAAAAGAAGGTTGCACTGCACACAGTGGGGCAAAGAGGGCCATACAGAATCCCTGTAATCTCAGGCAAAAGAAATATGTTGCAGCCTTCCCTATCTCGTGTTCTTTTTTTATTAAACTGGTTTGCTATCACACTCTGATGCCTTGGCCATACATGTTCTGGTTTTCATCTGTAATAAGCAGGGAGGAAGGTAGTTCAATTATAACAACAGGTGGAAAACGCTCTGGATAAAAACGTAATGTACTTTCCTGCAATCCTACAACACTTACCTTAAGGGTGGGGATTACCTATCCCTCCAGATACTGTTGGATTGCTGTCCCCAGCTTCCCCCAGCATTCACTGTGTAGAGTGCTGTTTCTGGGAGCCATAAGTTACATAATCGTGGGGGGCTGCATGATTCCAATTATAGCGTGTATGTAAATAAGCCACAATTAAATCAGCAGGGTCTACTTTTTGTTGATACACAGGATTATGCTTCCAGCTTTTGTTATCAGAATGCAAAATTTCTACTTGGTTATTAATTTAATGAGACTTTTCATAAAGGAGAAAATATCAGCACTGTCATGTGCTAACATTGCAAGATTGTGATTACACATGTCTGGAAACTTGCAGCAATGTCCCACTTCTGACCTCCAAATGAACTAAAAGACCAAGAGACTAACAAGCCTATGCAAGCAATTTTGTGATTCTTGTACACATCTAAGCATTCAGTGACAGCCAGTTTATCACCTAATGTTTGGGCCAACAGAAAAAAACCATGAAGAGACAAGCTTCAGTCTGGATTACATTGTCTTTTAATAACATTTCAAGTTTTGATCTTAAAATCCAACCACTATAATGACTTTAGCATGTTTGAACTTTTTTATGTATATAAAAAACACCAACAACCCTGAATTGGCTCATTTCATACATTTAATGTATTCCATTTGTTTATGTGACTAATGCCACAGAAGGAAGGTACAAGTATAATATCCTGTCTGCATATACAGAATATGAGGAGTAATGAACCACAAACCAGGCTTAATGAGATAAAGAGAAAAGACTTTGGGCACTTTCATCCTTGGTTACCATCAACTAAGTTCACAATAGGAGGAAAAACATATGGTATATGTGAAGCAAAGAATAAACTTCAATTTTTTCCTCTGGTAATGCAAAGTGTCTGAACATGCAACTTATATATAAGAAGGATTGTTGGTTAATTATCATGTACTTTCTATATGGTGCTTATCTTTTATTCATGTTTGTTGTTCTTGCTGCTGTTGTGTGTTTTCAAGTCATTTCTGATTTATTACATAACCTTGAAGTGAACCTATCATGGGTTTTTTGGGGGGCTGAGAGTGTTTTGACTTGGCTTAGCTTTTCAAGTAGATTTTCATAGTCAAATGGGGAATTGAACCCTGGTCTTCAGAGTTATAGGCAACACTAAAACCACTACACCACACTGGCTTATTTTTGATATATTACCCTTATTTTCTTTCTTTCTTTATATAATTTTAAATAGTATTTAATTTGAAAAAAATTCAAAATATAATGAAAGCTATGATTAAAACATTTTTAAAAATCAAATCCCTTTAAATCAATATATTAGAAACTATGATAAAATACTAACTAACAGTAATCAGGGAAATGTCTGAGCAAAATGCAACTCTTTAATTAATGAGGGAAACGCATATAACTGAGAACCTACTTTAGGGTGGGAACTACCTAATCTCACTGGGGAAATCACTCTGCATGATGAAATGTACCACAGAAAAAGTCCTCTCCCATATCACAGCCAAATGTGCCTCACCAGACCATGGAACAGTAAGAATACTACAGGCATCTTAGGTTTAAAGTTGGAGATGCTCTGTATAGGAGAAAACAGTATCTCAGGTAACATACGAGGGCGGGTCAATAAGTCAGTGACTTTTTGAATGAAACACAGGTTTTTGGATAAAAAAATCTTTTCAATTTTCAACGTAGTCTCCTTTGAGCTCTATACACTTTGTCCAACGTTTCTCCAATTTTTTTATCCCTTCCAAAAAAATAAGATTTGTCGAGGTCATCAAAATAGGTATTTGTTTGTGAGATGATTTCATTGTTGGATTCAAATCTCTTTCCGCCGAACCATTTTTTCAGGTTTGGAAACAAGAAATAGTCACTTGGGGCTAAATCCAGAGTAAAGGGCGGATGAGGGAGCAATTTGTATCCCAATTCATGGATTGTTGCCATGGCAACTGCACATGTGTGCACCCTTTCATTGTCCTGGTGCAAAATAACTTTTTTCTTGGCCAAATGCAGTCGTTTTTTCCTTCAAGTCCTCAATAAATCGACCCAATACGTTGGCATAATATTCACTATTGATTGTTTTACCCTTTTGAAGGTAGTCAATGTGGATACTGTGTGCATCCCAAAAAACGGTCACCATGACATTATTGGCTGACAAACCAGCCTTGGCCTTCTTTGGCACCAATTCACCCTGAGAAACCCACTGTTTTGGCTGCTGTTTGTTCTCTGGTGTGTTGTGGTGGATCCATGTTTCATCCACAGTGATGAAATGGTGCAAAAACTCGTCCATATTGCGTTTGAACAATGTCAAATAGTCCTGCGAAATTGTCACACAATTGCATTTGTGGTCGATTGTGAGCGCACGAAATTCACTTTTTTCTATTTTCTCCTCAAATCACACGGTAGTCTACTATCAATGGCTGTCAAACACAAACTAAACGACACAGCTTTTTCAAATTTTGACAGGAGTCAATTGACACATGCCTGTTGACAGGAGCAGTGTTGCCCTTTCAGTTAAGAGGTGGGAAATTCAAAAAGTCACGGACTTATTGACCTGCCCTCGTATGACTTCATCACACACAATTAAATAAGCGTTTCTATACACTTAAGAAACTGCCACTGATTGTGCCCTTCACACTACACAAGCTTAAAATGTGGGACAGAAGTATCTTACTGTTTCTAAAGTGTGTTTTTCCCCCCACGATTCCTGAATCAATTGGCAAGTGACTTATTTTGCAATTCCCTATATAGAGAGGTGTAAAAATGCTGGGAATTCTGCTGCCATCTGTGCATGTAGGTTATTTCAGTGTCTGTTGGGGTAGTATGCCTTATCTCTGTAAAAATATTTTTATATGTTAAAACTCCATAAATTGTATTTATAAATAAATTTTACTGAACATGTTTTGAACACGTGCACAAAAGATATCCCATTTGGTTTCCTGTACATTTCTTACCCTTGTCTCACCCTTGTTTCAACAATCAGTTTGACAGCTGTAGGATATGTCATGTTAACAGTCTGGAGAGGAAAAGGCGACATTTAAAACAGTAAATGGGTTGAGTGTAGCTAAGTTTCTAACATTGCTATTTGCAACAGCATATTATAAGAAAATATTCCTGAGACCCTGAAAAATAGGATTTATTCTGTGTCATAAACCCATTTCTGGTGAAGCAATTGAGAAACTGTGTGAGTCTTGTTTGCTAATGAAAATAGAAATGTTGTCAACTTTGCTATTTCTTTCTTTCTGAATATTTTCTGTGGTTGATGCTGAATTTGGAAGAAGATCACAGAGAGAAGTGTAGAAACTGAGGTCAAATGACCTTAGTACCTGTTTGTGACTAATACATAAATGAGCTTCTTTGGGGGAAATCCAAAACCATTTTCAAGTCTACACCTGAGTGTGATCAGACTGCAGTAGAAAGCAGATACCTTTTCATGTGTGTGTGCTTTTTTAAAAAAACCTTGCAACACATTAAACTTTTATGGTTGAAAAGTAATGGCACTGAGTGACATCTGTTGTACGTGCAGCCAATGTAATGTTGGCTACAGACAGGAAGTAATTGCCCATCAGAAGAACTCATTATTATTGAAAAGCTTTTCTAAAACACTTAAGGGTATTGGTATCATGCTTGAAATATTTTATAGAGACAGTCTCTCCTGACCTCACCACCGCCAAAGTCTATCAAACCAGAGCCAGGGACTTTCTAGCCATCCCCTTCCCATATCCCAACATCTCGGCTTATCCTCTCGTTATCAATCTAAAGCACTGAAATTTATCTTAGAGTCCATCAGTTTTAAAAGAAAGACACAAAAGGAGTAAACAAAAAGAACTTTCTATTTTGTATGGAAGCATCCTGGCTACTGGCAACTTTATGCAGTAACTAATGGCACCTTTTGTTGCAAGACCACTATCCAGGATGACAGCAGACATGAGCAGGACCACCCTCACTGTCACACTTAGATGTGACAGAAAGGATACCACTTCAAAAAATTGGTGAGGTATGCAGAGTTTTCTATTAGGGATCTCTAATACATTCTCCTGAAGCTCAATTCCAGGGAATTCAAAGTATCGCACAAACTACAAATTCCAGAATTTTGTAGGATGGAACCATAACTGTTAAAGTAAGATTAAATTGCTCTGTAGTATAGATTCATTCTTTGTAAATGTTGTGCCTGCTTCATGTATGACAACAGCACCAGATGTGTGATAACAATGTTCCTGACCTGTGGTCTATTAAACACTGTCCACTTTCCAGTACCCTCATTATGACAGCCTGCCATTCCCCTAGCAGAGCCCTCTCTCTATCCTAACTCTTACCTTGGTCAACTTGGCAATGACAGGCTGACAAAGTAGATAACTCTGCTTTTTCCTCACCAGCCAAGTCAGCTTCAGTATTGGCTTCTGAGAAAGTTAAATCACTTCAGCTACCATTAGGCTAATAGTGGGGATAAAGGATTTGGCTTTGCCGATCTGATATAGCCAATTGGTTGAAAAAAATAGGGTACCTACTCCCAGCTTCATCAACACATTTCATCTCTTCTCAAACACAGTCCAAGGTGGTTCCAGACACATTCACACCTACCTAAATGTCCATGCACAGCTGTAGCTAGATCAGGTGTATATGCAGTTTTGGCCTTGCCCAGTTTGATATCTCTTTCTAGTATAAGATCCCCAGAAGTTGGACTATGAATGATTACAGTCCTTATATTGGAAAAAGTTTCCCTTTTTACTGCACATTAAGATTCAAAAACACAATAGACAGAATTGTCCATCTCTAATGTATAGTGATCTACCAGGACGGGAATATTGAGGTAGGTGCATTGGCAATTAATGGCTTCCATGTCAGTCACTAAATGAACCTAGTCTGAGTTCTAATCTAGGGTTTAAAGAACTTATTTGAGGTGCTGTTCCTTATTGCCAAATCGTTTAATATCTTGGAGAGTGCCTTCTCACGTACAGATAAATGTTTCTAATGTATGCATATAATGAATTCATGTCCCAGTATTGAATGTTTGCCATTTGTATGCTGTGCTCTGCCCTGAGTCCCCTTCAGGGTGAGAAGGGTGGAATATAAATGTTATAAATAAATAAATAAATAAATTATTTCAGCTCTGAAAGAAGATTGATAAAGATGGCAAAGATGAAAGAGAGAAAACTAACAATATAAATGACCAAGACATTTACACTGTTTGTGTTTTCCAGTGTAAAAATTAGAAGGAGTGATAAATGAAATTGCACATGATACAGACAAGTTGACTATGAGGAAGTTTTCTCCACATCTCAAAGCATTAGAACCCAGGGTAACTCAACCAAACCTGATAGAAGGGCGATTCGGTATAAATTTAAGGAGGATAAGGCTATTCAATGTCTAATGAATAACATATGGTGGTTATGCATTAGCTCCAGTACCACATGCATATCCTAATTACTGGAAATCTACAAATGGGAAAATCTTGTGCTGCTAGTTGGGTTTCTTGTAGGCAAATGGTTGGTTACTGCAGGGACAGCTTGCTGGACTACAAAGTTCTAAATAAAATAAACGTAGGAAAAAAATAAGTTACAAAGTAGTAACTGGTTTATATCAGATCATCAGAGGCTGAACATTTAAGAGCCCTTCCCAACTCAGTGGTTTCTAGCTGAATTGGACTACAAAGTCCATGACTCCTATAATCCAAATACCCTCCTCCTCTACACTCAGGCTGCAGTAGCCTTAAGTGGCTACTTGCTACAGTTCTGCTAAATCACTGACTGAATGCATCCCTTGATATAGACTCTCTCTCCCCCCCCCCCCTAGCTTTTTAGCAACTATCCACGTTAAACTGCTTCTTAGAGAAGCCAGTCCAGCTGTTGCATGAGCCAGACTGCTGTCTGTGGCTTGGCTTTGAACCCAGACATCTCCACATCCTTTAACCCAGCATTCTGTTTAGTGAAGCACAACGACATGCGTTCCTCTTTGAAAATGAGCACAGAGAGCAGAAGAGATGGAAAGAAAGACAATAACAAAACAAATAAACATTGATCTGCTGGTTTGGGGGATTTTTCCAGGGGAAATTTGCAAGACCCTCTAGTTCAGTAGGAGAGCAATGCCCCTGCTATGTGCAATTGATAAAGTCACCATTCTAGCCTCTGGAATGATGGATGACTGATCTGCATTTGAGCCTTGAAAGCCTCCCTGCTGGACTCAGGGAAGGGAGAGAACAAGAAGGGAGGGTTTGAGCAAAAGATGAGGTGGAGGTGGGGAAAAGAGCTGGTGAAGAAAGATAAATTCCCCTGGGCCTGTTCCATGGAATCTTAATAATGTGCTAAGTTATTGTGCAGTGAAGGAATGCAATTAGCACAGCGGCCAAAAGCCTCCTCCAGCAGGTCATTACTGCATTAGTAAATGGAGGCTGTTAAAGTATACACCATCCCTAAGCATACCACAGAGGCCGCCAGCCCAACAGGCCCCAGGATTGATGAGAAAACTCCCACTGCTCCCTTGCTCGCTCCACTTTTCATTATTGCTTTTCTGATCAGGACTACAACCACATCTTTTTTTCATCCTCCTCCCCTTCTGGTCCATGTTCTACATCTCCTCCCAAGAGGCCTTTACTGAAAATCAAGTCTCAGCCTACTAAGAAAAATCAGAGGCAGCCCAACAGCAACTTCCAGCTGCTGGAAAAACTGAGGACAACCAGCAGTGAGGCTTTGTGGGTGGAGGCTGCGATGTGAAGTTGAGATATGTGAAGGAGGTGTACAAAGATTAGGGAGCTGGAGCTTATTGAAAAACAAAGCCAGAGAGAAATACACCCTCCACCTTTCCTATTGAATATTTCATTGATTCACCACTTACTAGAAGTTTTCTCAAAGCTCTGAAATGATACTTTCTAGACTATAATCTACAGTGCCCCCCCCCTCCCAGAATACCAGGGGTAGTTACAATTATAATCCAGAAAGGGTACTATTACAAGATCTATTATTCCTATTATCACAGGATATCACAATGTCTATGAAGTGAAGGGACAAAAACTAAGTTTCTTATTCAAATTCTTAAGGGGGAAAAAATCAGGAAGCAGAAGTGAAAAATCTGCAAAGTATGAACTCCTCTAGATTTTCTTTCAGGGGAAAGAAACAGAAACAACAAAGAATGATGTGCAGCCACTGGCTATTTACTGGGCATGGTTAGATTTCACCGAAATACTCGTAATTTGAAATAAAGTCAAAAAAGTTACTTTTTTGAAGCAATTTCAAAACTAATTTTAAAAACTGGAAGTCCTTTTGCCCTTCTGAAGCTTCATTTGCCATTTTTCTTATGACTCAGGCAATGAGTCAGTGTTTGGAGGCAAGCAGCTTGCATGCTGGGAAGTTGCTTGCCTCCAGCCAATGAGGGGAGAAGTATTGGGGAGGGTAAGGATTTCGGCACAGCAGCCATTGTGCTATATAAAGGGCAGCACATGACTCAGAGGCTCATTGTGAGCGCGAGAAGAAGGGAAAGGGAAGGGTGGTTGTGAAGGGGCGGGAGGTTGGAAAAATAGTGGTTGGAAGAAGAGCGGTTGGAAGAAGAGCGGTTGGAAGATGAGCAGGGCAAGCAGAGAAGGGCTGTTGGTTTGGTTGCCCGTGGCTGCCTGCCTTGCAGCCGCTTGTGTGCTGTTGTTGGGGTGGAAGAAAAGCAGGGCAGCAGAGAACCAGGGCAGTGAGAAGGGCCGTTGCCTGCCTGGCTGGTTGCCTTGCAGCCGCCTGTGTGTGTTCTTTTGTTGCTGTTGGGGTTCGGGACAGGTGGGCGACGAATGGGCGGGTATGGTGTGAGGGTGCATGGCATGTTTGGAAGGAACAGCAGGTAATAGTATGAAAGCTGGGTCCAGAAGCTCTGAGCGTTACGCTGTTTCTGCTTTACTCCTTCGGGAGTGCTGTTTGAGCAATGCAGAATGGAACTCTGATATTATAGAAGGAATGTAAGAGTTATGTAATGGTAAAACCCTTACACAAATCCTAACCCTTAACCCTAATCCTAACCCAAACCCTAAACCTTACCTTAACCCTAAACCTAACCCCTAATGCTAACCCTAATCCTAACCCTTACCCCAAACCCTAAACCTTATCCTAACCCTCCTGTCAGGAACTCCAATTCGACCAGAAAAGACACGCCAAAAGTCCTCCGTCTTCCAATGGTGATTTATTGTAGTACAGCAAACTTGTAAAGCTAAGACACCCGAGCCCCTCCACCACAATCCTTAAATACCAACTCCCTCCCTATGCAACATCCTGTAAAGATTACATCAGCCACCCTGACTCAGCATACCCAGTAGTCCTTTTCCCACCCAGAGTCCTCTTGGATATTACTTCATATCCTCCTGGTAACTGGAGCAAAGTTCACAATCCCATTGTGATCCTCAGCAGAGAAGTGGAGCAAAGTTCATGGCTGCAGTCCTATCCTTCTGACTCAGCTGAACATCATCCCACTCATGGCAGAGTGGAATCTACTCTGGCCCAAGGCATAGAGATTCCATTCCTGACATTATGCCTCCTTCGTCCTCCCCCTGGGGAAACAAAGCACTGGTCAAGATCGTGGTACAAGGGGATTCACATACCGTTTCAATAAGTTACAGTGGAATACAGGATGAATCTTTCCCATAATCTTTGGTAAAGCCAACCGATAAGAAACCTCATTCACACACTCATTCACCCGGAACGGCCCTATAAACTTTGGGCCCAACTTACGAGAGGGTAACCCCAGCTTTAAATTTTGGGTGGACAACCATACTAGATCGCCCACCTTATACGCCTCCCCTTCCTGTCGCTTCCTATCTCCGAAACGCTTGTATGTACTTTGAGCCTTCCGCAAAGATTCCGTCACTCTCCTCCACTCCTCCTGAGCTCTGTTCCTCCACTCCCTGAATCTTCCACGAAAGCACCTAGTCCAACCGGCAACGGGACTATCTCCTGCCCATACACCACGGAGAACGGAGTCTTCCCGTGGAGGAATGCACAGAGCCATTATACGCCACTTCCGCATATGGCAAAAGATCCGCCCAGTCGCTCTGCTGCTCATTCACAAAGATCCGCAAGTAGCTAGCTAATGATTTTTGCGTTCTCTCAACGCCTCCATTACAACATGGATGATAAGAGGTGGTCAACTTCCGGTCTGCCCCAGCGTCTCTAAAAACCTCTCCCAAAACTTGGCAGTAAACTGCACCCCTCTATCACTGAGCACCTGCTCAGGACATCCATGTAATCGATATACATGTTGCACATATAGCCTGGCTAACTTTTCCGCAGACGGCAATCCTGTTAAAGGAACAAAATGAGCCTGCTTCAAAACATGTCCAGGATTGTCCAAATATATTTGTATCCCCTACTAGAGGGCAACTCCCCCACAAAATCAGTGCTTACATGGGTCCACGGTCTAACAGGAGCGGCTACTACTTGAATTAATCCTGGAGGCTTAGCAGTAGACAACTTCCCCTAGCACAAGCCTCACAGCGGTTAATATAATCTTTCACCAACAACCTCATTCCCGGCCACCAATATCTACTCCTAATCGCCAAGAAGGTCTTGGTGAATCCCCAATGCCCTGCAGACTTATGATCGTGAAACAACTCCATTATCTTATTCCTCAGTACTGCCGGTACATACAACTTATCCCGCACTAGCCACAACCCCTTGGCTCTCTTGCACTCAATCTCATGGGACTTTAACCACTCATCCCCTTCATAACATTGCTGGAACTCCTTCATCCAGTCTTCCAATCCCTCATTCTCCTGCTTCACTTCCAGTTTACATTGGGCTCGGGTCTGCACTTTCAAACCCCATTGATCCTTAGTAAACATCCTCCCTACCCCAGCAGGAGGATCTCCCCCATCACCGGATAACGTGACAACGCATCAGCCACCACATTGTCTTTGCCTCTAATATGCCTCAGCACAAAATTAAATCGAGCCAAGTACTGAGCCCATCTCAACAACTTCGGTGACAACTTTTGGGGCTCCCTCAAGAACTGCAAGTTCCGGTGATCCGTCAACACCTCAAAGGGATGAACAGCACCCTCCAAGAACTGCCGCCACGTCTGCAGAGCATATCTAATGGCAAACGCCTCTTTCTCCCATATGGGCCAATTCCGCTGCTGTTCATTAAACTTTTTAGAAAAAAATGCACAGGGCTTCAGCACCCCACCTTCATCTTTCTGCAATAGAGCCCCTCCATACGCCCATGCAGAGGCGTCACTTTGCACTACAAAAGGTTTGGCGGGGTCCGGATGTCACAATAAAGGCCCTCCAGTAAACGCCTTCTTCAGTAACTCAAAGGCCTTCTGGCACCCTGGTGTCCAACTCAACTTAGCCCCAGGTGCCTTCACCTTCTTACCCTCTCCCATACCTTTTGTCTTTAACAACTCGGTAAGGGGCAATACGATCGCTGCGAACCCCGAAATGAACGATCTATAAAAATTGGCCAGACCCAAAAACGCCTGCAATTGCCTCCTGGTTCGAGGAGCTTCCCAAGCTAATACATCTGCCACCTTGGCGGGTCCATACTCACTCTCTCTCTATTAATCCTATATCCCAGGAAGTCAATCTCATTTCTCATAAATTCGCATTTGCTCAGTTTCACATACAGCCTTGCCTCCTTCAATCTTTCTAACACTTCCCGGACCAACCGCACATGCACCTCCTTGGTTTGCGAAATCACAACTATATCATCTAAATACACATATACCCCCTTATACAAAAGGGGGTGCAGCACCTCATTTATCAGCTGCATGAAAATGCCGGGGGCGCCGGACAATCCGAAGGGCATGACCAACCACTCGAATAATCCGAGTGGGCACGAGAAAGCTATCTTCCACCTATCCGTTTCCTTCACTCGAACCATATGGAAGGCATTTATAATGTCCAATTTAGTAAAGTACTTTCCCTTTCCCATCTGTCCCAATAGATCCTTAATCAGAGGCAAGGGATAACAATTGATCGTGCTGATAGCATTTAACCCTCGGTAATCAATACACAGTCTTAATTTGCCATCCTTTTTTCCCTAAACAGGACTGGAGCAGCTATAGGGGACTCAGACCTTGGATAAATCCCTTCCTCAAATAGTCATCGATTTGTTCTCTTAACGCTAGCTTCTCTTTCTCTGTCATAGGGTATATTTTGGGCTTGGGCAATACAGCTCCTTCCTTTAATTCCACCTTACATTGTACCCTCCTGACTGGGGGAAGACTATCTGCTAATACCGGATTAAATACATCCCTTAAATCAGCATACTCTTCCAGAATCAGCGGCTCTTTCTTTTCCCCTTTCCCCTCAGTCATGCTCACATTCACATCCAATTCCGGCCGACACTTTAGGGTACCTGCTTTCCAGTCAATAACCGGGTCAGCCTGCTGTAACCATGGCAATCCTAAAATTATATCATGTTCCTTAATTGGGGCCACTACACAATCCAGTGTTCCCTCCCAATTGTCAACCTTACCCTTTAAACATTTGGTCCCTAAGGGAAAAGACCCCCACAAAAGTACCATCTAATTGAGCAAAATGCACCGGAATCGGTAACTCCTGAGTTTCACATTCTAGATTCTTAACTAATGTGGGACATATAATATTTTCAGAACACCCACAGTCAATTAATGCTTGATGTAATTGGTATTGTCCCTTCTTCTCTAACCCAATATCACACATAATACTTGTGGCTTTCTCGCTCACCCCTTCCTTCTCCTCGACCTTCTCTCCTAAAGCCCCTCTAGCCACCGCCACAGGTCTGCCATCAGGGCCTCTTCTTTGTGGACACTGAATTGCGAAATGTCCAGACTGAGAACAAATGTAGCACAAGCCTTTCCCTTTTAACTTGCCACCAGTTCCCGTTCCTCTCAGTTGGCTCTCACTCCCAGCCGGCCGCCTCAGCGTAGGCCGTGGTTTCCGCAAAGGTCCAGAAGTAGACTTCCGTCACTGGACCTGAGCCAGGATTCCTTCGACAGCACCAGCCAACTGAATCCATCCATCCACATTAACTGGGTCTCCACGATGCAAACACCATTCCAGTAGTTCACGCCGCAATCCCTCTTTGAACAGTTCCAAAAGAGTTGCCTGTGACCACTCCACCACCTTCCCCGCCAGGCTCATGAACTCCTCCGCATACTCCGTCACCGACTTGCTGCCTTGCTTCAAGCACCTCAACGCTTCCTTCGCCTTTACTCTTTCCAACGGATCACGGAAACGAGTTCTCACCGCTCGAAGGAATTCTCGTAGATTACCCAAACACAGATCTCGTCGGTCATGGCACTGGACGTACCAGTCCGCCGCTCTTCCCTTTAACACCGCACCAACAGCACGCACCCTGCTGCCTTCACTGGGGTACAGGTGGCCGTAGTCCTCCATATGGTCCCCCCACAGCCGCCACAAAGAAGGCCACTTTGCAAGCCTCGCCATCGAATTCCACCCGAAGTGGTTCTTTCCAGGGCCGCTCTCTCTCACCATACAAGGGTCTTCTTTCCGCACCAGCTGGGGCTGGGACAGGAACATGACCGCCATTCCTCCTCAGCAACTGAATACCTCGGCCTAGCCCTGCAGCTTTGGGTTGGACTGGAATCCCCTCACTCGTCACTTTAGGCCGGGTTCCTCCAACCGTTCCTTCGGGCCTCTAGTCCGGGCGTCCACCCCCCACACTCCCACAGGAGATCTAGGGCGGGTTTCCACCCTCTCCTCGTCCATCCAAGAATAGCGGGTAAAATCACCTCCGCCGACCGGGCCCCACATGGAGTCTTGGCTAGGGTTCTTCGCCAACCGCTGTGACACCCTCTGGAGCGTCTTCTCCATAGCCTCCATTCGGGCCTTCAACACCTCCACTTCCGTGGGAGAGCGTGGCTCCGTGGTCTCACTCCCATACGCCGCATCTCTAGACTTACTGCGCACCGCCGCCGCTGCAGCCGAGAGCCCCGCTCCACCGACACGCTGGGATGGGAACATCCAACTTCCATCTCCAGCACCAAAACGGAGAGTATTTCTTTCCGGAACGGAGCCGCCCCATGCCATCGCTGGGTCTCCACAGAAATCACTTCTCTCTGGAAAGGAGCCGCCCCATGCCCCTGTTGGGTCTCCAATCCGATCAGGGAGGACAACCTCATCCATGGTATTCCACTCCCCATCCTGGGCCTGCTGGGCTGCATCCGTAGTGAAATCCCAGCTCTCCAGGTATTCTTCCGCTTCAGGCAAAAACCTCTCCAGTGCCTGGGACAGGTTCAGGGTCTTAGCTTCTGTCAGGAACTCCAATTCGACCAGAAAAGACACGCCAAAAGTCCTCCGTCTTCCAATGGTGATTTATTGTAGTACAGCAAACTTGTAAAGCTAAGACACCGAGCCCCTCCACCACAATCCTTAAATACCAACTCCCTCCCTATGCAACATCCTGTAAAGATTACATCAGCCACCCTGACTCAGCATACCCAGTAGTCCTTTTCCCACCCAGAGTCCTCTTGGATATTACTTCATATCATCCTGGTAACTGGAGCAAAGTTCACAATCCCATTGTGTTCCTTAGCAGAGAAGTAGAGCAAAGTTCATGGCTGCAGTCCTATCCTTCTGACTCAGCTGAACATCATCCCACTCATGGCAGAGTGGAATCTACTCTGGCCCAAGGCATAGAGATTCCATTCCTGACACTCCCCTCCTTTTTATCCTTCCACCAAATGCAACTATGAAGTATATTCCTGCCCTCAGTGTGCCGCTCTCCCCTTCCCTTATTCACAGCCGCCATTGCGGAATGTGCGTAGCACACAGAGCTTTCGGACCCAGCTATCATACTATCACCGAACAGCATGGAGGAAACAAAGCACTCCAACGTTTGAAAAAGTCCTCCATTAACAAAACAATTCAGAAATTTTGGAAAGTTCCAAAAAAAAAGGAAAACAATCAGAACTCAATTCCTAATTGAATCAACAGTGCCCCCTATATCCAAAGTGAGTATTGAACCAATTTTTAAATCAACCAAGCCTACTATTTACATATAATAATTTTTAAGAGCGGCTCCAATGCTAGGAGCTGAGCAGAGCGGGCACCTATATGATGCCCTTTACCTTCAGAACTTGGTCTCCTTCATTGATGTGGGCAAATAGCCTTCCCCATCCAGCGTGGCCAGAAGAAGAAACACAATAATGTTAGCGTTGAGTAGTTATCTCCATTACAAATATGAAAATAATTGCAATTGGTAATATTGCTCAAGCCTATTTATACTTTTGGACACCAGGCTGGACTCATATTGGTATCTTAAGCTTGCACAAATTATTCTGGGGTTGAACATTTTCATCTGATGGTGAATGGCTGAATTCAATTCAAGGTTATAGAAGTAGGGTTGTGCATGTGGGGACCATTATACATGAATATTCATTGCACATTGTACATGAATGCATAAACACATTTGGGTGCACATTCAGTTGCACCTTTGGTATTTTAGTCCACTTGCAGAACACTGTGATTCAACACAAAAGTTATGTAGCACAATTAGTACACAACTTTGCATGCAGTGATTTATGTCTTGCAACCTTGATGTAGGATTTTGGCTCTTCTGGGAGGAATGTTGTGTGTGGTCTAAGTCTAAGGATTCCAATAAGACCTGTTAGAACAAATATAAAATACCCAGCACCTTTTGCTTGTCAACAGCTATTGGATAAGTCTTTTGATTTCACCTCTTAATAAAGTTTTAGTTGTTAACTTTAGAAGTTTTATTCTGTGAGAAATTTATACTTCATGATTATGTCTGTTAAGTCTAGTTTCTGGTTAGTTTTGTCTGTTATTACGTTTAAAGTTGGGCTGTTTTATATTGTTTGATATCTTTTGTTTTGATGTAATTTGTTTATATGTCTTCTCAATGGCATTGAATGTTCGCCATATGTGTTGGAAACTGCTCTGAATCCCTTCACAGAGACAGGGCAGTCTAATAATAATAATAATAATAATAATAATAATATAGATTTGTCATATAAACAGGCATCCAATTAATTTAATTTGTTATGCTCTGCATACGGCACTACTATTTAAATAATCCTGGTTTATATGTTTAGCATGAAACTAAGTAAAGGAAATACCCATGTCACTTTGTTAAAATGTGGTTTCTCTTAAGCAAATAATACCAGACTGGATGTTTTGGTCATTTTCCATTTATTGTTCCTACTAGTATAAGATGCGTGGAAGGCATGCGACCAATGTCTCATATGTGGCAGTTGAGGCACAAAATGTCACAACACAAATGAGCACTTTGCACACATTTGGGAATGCATTTTGGTAAGAGTAGAAGATACTAAGTGCATTTTCTAATACTTTTCTGCTTTGTCACCAATTCATTAGCTAGTGCCAAAATAGACCTTTTTACAGCAGTGGTTTCCTGCACGTAGGCTTCAATAATATCATTAGTTGGCTTCAAGAGAAGCATAACTGCTTTCTTCTTTTTTTCAAAAGGGAAGAAAATGGAAATGATGCATAGAGCTGTGAAATACTCAGCATTACATTAGCCAGATTGGATTAAATTATGTCCACATGCCTCTTGGGAGAATATGTTTCAGTTCACAAATGACTGGGTGCAAGAAGCTTGGTGCAGAAGGACTTTTTACAGTGTTGAGATTTCCAAAAGGATGAGCTTATCTCCCTGTGTATTAAATATAATAATGATAGAGTGGGAATGGGCTAAGTTGAAGTTGGGCTACTTCAGCCTCCAACTCTCCCTCTTTTGTGACCCCCAACACCTAGCAAGAAAAGACTAAATTAAAAGACTTATCTGCTGCCAAGTATCAGCAGAATGGTTTTCTGACAATGTTCAATACCAAACCGCTAAATGCCCTGACTGCAATTGACTAGCTGGGTGAATTACCTTCTCAAATTACACACTGCAACCAAAGAAGTCAAGGGAAACCATGGCTGTGAAAACATTTCAAATGTTCCAGGTTTTCTTGAGTCTATTGGACAAAGACTCTTTTCATTTCCCTATCAGTTGGAACAGAAAGTTGTCAATGCATGCTGGAGAACCAGTGTGGTATAGTGGTTTAAATGTTGGACTCTGACACTGGGAAACCAGTTTTCAAATCTGTGCTCAACCATGGAGACTCACTAGGTGACTTTGGGAAAGTCACATACTCTCAGTCTCAGAGGAAGGGAAACACTATCTGAATACATTATGTCTTTTTTTTTTTTTTTTTAACAAATTTTTTATTTTATTTTAACACACACAAAAAAAAAACATACCAAGCACTCACAGAACATTTGCACTTCCCACCACCAACATGAGGATTGTTCCCTTTTATATATTCATTTCTTATGGAGACATTTTTTTTTTATATCTTTATCTTTATACCTTTCCATTCTATATACTATATACTATATAACATTTGTATCCTATTTCTTATGGCTTGATCTCCAGAATGCTTCATAATATGATTCTTTACCCTTGTCCATCTTTCTTCCATTTTTCTCATTCTATTTTCATTGATTTTTGAAGCATTTAATTTCCCATTCATAATTTCAAATTCCATTTGTTCCACCATATAATGATACCATTTGTTTACTGTCCATTTTGATTTATCTTTCCATCCTAATACTATTACTGCTTGTGCACATTCTATTATTGCTTCTTTTATTTCCCTATCATTTTCCGTTTTCACCATTTTTCCTATTACCGCAAATTTCCTTTGTTATGATCCACTCATTTCCTAGAATTTGTTTTGCCTGATTTTGTATAGTCTGCCAAAAATGTTGTATATATTCACATTCCCACATCATGTGCATAAATCGCCCTTTCTGTTGGCATCCGTGCCAGCACTGACTACTACCCTTTTTATAGTAGTATGCTAATTGACAGGGTGTACGATACCATTTATGCAGTATTTCCCTCCTCATTTCTCGTACTTTGGTATTTCTTTTCGTCCCTATAATCTCTACCACATTTCTCATCTCTTGTTCCGTAATTTGTAGCTCCATTTCCCACATACTTTTCAAATCCCGTATTGTACCTCCATCTGCCTCTAATAGCATTATATATATATTGCTGGCCTGTGCCTTCATTCCTTCCCATTTGTCTCTTATTATCTTTTCAAAGGCGGTATCTTCACTCTTAACCATATTAATATTATCTTTTATTCTACAGTATGCACAAATTGCTCTTATCTGTAACCAATTTTCTTGTCCAAGCCATTGTTTAATTCTATCCTCACTTACCATTCCCTCTTTGTTATATAATTGTTCTACCCTCTCTATTCCCTTTTCCTTCAATATCTGGATATTTCTATTCATATTTGATTCCTTATCCTTATTAATTGTCCATACTGTTGACATTTTGGATTTTAAGCTACTTATTTTCCCTTGCCATTTTTTCCACACTTGCATAGTTCCTTTCATTGGTCCTATTAATCTATCTACATTTCTTTTATCCCATTTTCTAAAAATTATTTCTTCGCAACTTACTCCATTCATTTCCTTTTCAAATCTCACCCATTTTTTATTAGTCACTTGTAGTTCTATTACTCTTTCAATTTGGAAGGCATCACTATATAGTTCTAGACATGGACATCCCCATCCTCCTTTCATTTCTTTTGCAATTATCAATTTTTTTCCTTACTCTTGGTCTTTTCCCCCTTCAACCCAATTATTTAATTTCCTATCCCATTCCTTTAATTTTGTCATCGGAGGAATTCCTGGGAGAGCCTGAAATAGGTACATCATTTTTGGAATTATCAATATTTTCAATGCCCTTATCCTAGACATTTGTCTCAAATTCTTATTCTTCCACCCACTCATTTGTTTTAACATTCTCTTCCATACCATTTTGTAATTTCCGTCTATTATTTTATCAAATGTTTTATATATCCAAATTCCCAGGTACTTCATCTTTTTTATTCCCAATTTTAATCCTGATTCCTTCCTTATCTCTAATTGTTCCCTTGGGGGTGTATTGATAAATAATATCTCTGATTTTTCCATATTAACTGATAGCCCTGAATCTTTTTTAAACTCCCTCAAGATTATTTGAATTGATTTAATCATTTCCCTTGGCCTCTGTGTTAAAATTATTGCGTCATCCGCATACAATGAATGAATACATTATGTCAAGAACCTCTCCCAAGCTTCAGATGTTGGGAGTGGCAGCATTTTTCATGTTCCACCACCTCACTTCCCCTTTTTGTGCTAGCATCAAATTATCAACTTCTATGAGCATAACAAGTCTGTTTTTGGACAGGACACTTGGGGCTATTCTGCTCCTCTCCTGCATAATCCCCCACCTCCGGGGAGTATGAGCTACCTGATTGATAAGGCATAAGAAAGACAATCTGGTGTCTTGCATTGCTGTCTTGGGACAACTTCTTCACCTGGTTTCACTAAATCTCAGGTATTTTTTATTTTAAAATCTGAATTTTCAGTGAATTGTAGGTTTAAACTGCAGATCCCAAGCCTTGGATCCCTGTATAGAAACTCTGGCCTACTTAGTTTATTTTTGCTAAAAAAAATTGTACCAGTCTCAGTTCACTTGCCCCTAAAACTTCACAACTCTTTTTGAGGGGTGCATAGTCTTTTAGCAGTCAAGAATTTTAAAAAATGACCCCTTACACCAGTCCCATAGAAGTTGTCCATCCCACAGATGAAGTCAAATCTGGAAATGTAGAGGAACAGCTGTACTGTCAATTTGATTTAGATTTATGTTGGACCTATGAATGAGAGGCCTCTGAGTCACTCTGTTACAGAATCATAGAGTTGGAAGAGACTACAAAAGCCATCCAGTCAGCCCCTGACATGCAGAAAAACACAATCAACTGCTGAACAGCTCTTACCATCAGGAAGTTTTTCCTAATGTTTAGGTAGAATTCCTTTCCCTGTAATATGAATTCATTGCTCCATGTCCTAGCCCCTAGACCAGTGGTTCTCAACCTGTGGGTCCCCAAATCTTTTGGCCTTCAACTCCTAGAAATCCTAACAGCTGGTAAACTGGTTGGAATTTCTGAGAGTTGCAGGCCAACTCCCAGAAAGGCTGAGAACCATTGCTCTAGACCTGTGGTTCCCAAAGTGTGGGCAGTGAGGCGACTACCCCACTGAGTGGGCAGTGAGGGATTCGATCTAAGGGGCGTGTGGGAGGCTCAGGAGAATTTGGGGCACTGAAGCCCTGTCCATTAGAAGGAAGGGGCAGTGGAGGGGATTCCAACTTTGCAAATTTGGTCCAGATCCAGGGTGTGTGTGCCTGCCAGTTGGAAACCCCAATTTGTAGTGTGGGGAGTAGCAAAATTATTTATTTTTTTAAAATGGTTTTTATTGGTTTTCCATTAAAAAGACAAAGTTACAGAGAATACATGAGAATGGCACGGGATTTCCTTGCCATCTCGTAAAGTGTGTGCTGCGAGCAGCGGAAGGGGGGTGGGTAGTAGGAGTGGGGGAAGGGCAAGGGTACAGGGTTAGGAAAGTACAAAGGGGGGGAGTATAGGAAAGTAGTGCAAAGAATAAAACAGATAGGGCACAACAAAATAGTTCAAGATGTTAACAGCATCATTATTTATTTTCCATCCTTCCTTGGCAACTTGGCAAAAATCCTATGGTAAAAGAAAGTGAAGAGTGGCTTAAATAATATTATTAATGAAATTAGTCATTTTTTTTCATATAACTTGTCTATATACTAAAGTAACCTCTAGTCTTTCAAATCTATTGTAACATTGTATTCATTACTACAGTATTTTATAAACAGTTCATAGTTATTTACATGATTGTTTTCTTTTTTTATTTTCTCTTAATCTTTCTGTCAATCTTTCCATTTAGCAAAATTATTTATGAAGTAGCAACGAAAATATGGATGGGGTCACCACAACATGAGGAACCTTATTTAGGGGTCACGGCATTAGAAAGGTTAAAAACCATTCCATTAATACATATATCTTTCTGTTTAATTGCTATTATATTGTTTAAAAAATAATTTCTAGGGGGGCGGTGAGTAAATTTTTATCTGGAAAGAGGGCGGTACACCAAAAAAGTTTGGGAACCACTGTTCTAGAGCAACAGAAAACAAGCTTATCCCCTCCTCAATCAAATTTTTGAACAGGGCTATCATGTCCCCTCTTAGCCTTCCTTTTTCCAAGCTAAATATATCCATCTCCCTAAGACGTTCCTCATAGGGCTTGGTTTCCAAACTGTTGATCATTTTGGCCAGGCCACCCTTGTCTGGACACACTCTAGATTGTCAATATCAATAGCTGTGCTCAATTCTTACAGACTCAGAATTATGACTTCCTGCTCTCACTTGCCTCTTTTCTCACTGCTTTCCACCTGACCACATTTTAGTGTCTTTTCAAATGAACCATTCCTTCTTATGATATGTCCAAAATATGATAATTTCAGTTTTTTCATATTGAATTAAAGGAAGAGTTCAGGCTTGGTTTGATCTTGAAACCAATAGTTATCTTTCTGGCCATCCACATTATCTGTAGAACTCTCCACCACATCTCTTCCTTTCAGCTATCTTCATAGTTCAGCTTTAACAACCACACATAGAAATTAGAAGTATTATGACATGGATAATCCTGAGCTGCAAGACTCAAGACTCATTTTGGATATTTGTTCCCTTCTGCTACTCAGTACTTCCATGATGTTTACAAATGACTTTTTGAGAGAGCCCAATTTATTTTGGAGGACAACGGACTTTTCTCTTTTCCAATTGAGACAACAAACCACTTTAGTGGTATATCTTCTAACTCACAGTCACCTAGTAAAGTATAAATATTCTTTTTCTGAAAATTATAATAGAGAGCATGTACTTATAATTTAATCATTGCTTTAAATGTTTAAAGCTGTAGCTCTGTTTTTTTAAAAAAATCATCGCACCATTTCCCGCTTTTCAGCATTATGGACCATGTTTATATTGCTATGCAAATTATTCCTTGTAGAGAGTTTACAAATTTCCCCTTTCATTATTAATAGTGTTGCAAGGTCCCCCTTCGCCCCCATTTCTCTCTATCTATATTGCTTTGTGTAATACATAATTAATGTTAACGGCCGTGCATTGGTCTCTGTGCCAGTTTGCATTAGAATATTTTTTCCTTGTCTTCTGTCTCTGGAAGATGGAAATTGGTATTTGGGATGCCTGAAAATGGTTGGATTGCTTTGTCTGACCCTTTTGAGTTCTTCCATTTACTTGTCAGAAGAGGCACTTGGGGATTTGATTGTTAGCTTTTTGCTTTTGGTTATCCAAGCTCAACTGATGGCTACAAGCTTTATTGCCAATGCAGTTCTACCATTTTCTCTTGGGCTAGATTTGGACCTAGCTGCCTTTTTGATAAAGAATTACAAATACATAGCTGTGATTCCTCTAGGGTGTAATAGAAGGGGAAATTAAGATTATTACGCTTCAATGTTGATGATAGTAATGGAACTGCCATTAGAACTTTCTTCAAGGACACAAATTACTTTGTACAACAGTAAACTAACTAGGTTATGGAAACATCCCTCTAGCACAGTGGTTCTCAACCTGTGGGTCCCCAGGTGTTTTGGCCTACAACTCCCAGAAATCCTAGCCAGTTTACCAGCTGTTAGGATTTCTGAGAGTTGAAGGCCAAAACATCTGGGGACCCACAGGTTGAGAATTACTGCTTTAGCAGTCTTTACAGGACAAATGTGAAGGAAGAATTCTCAGGTGATGGGGAGCAGAAGGGAATGTTCATTTTGAGCTGTAACTAAATGACAATCTTGTTTGGTTTGCTCCCTAAATTTTGAAATAGTTTTCATAGATAAAACCCGTGATTTGGTGTTTTTTTGTTTTTTAAAAAAAGCAGAACTGAATCATCCATCCTTCAGCTAATGGGAAGTGGTACTGAAGGGGAAATAATATCTGTACGATTTTACAAGTGCATGTTTGCTTTCTTGAGATATCCCCTTCAAGAAAACATTGTTGCCACTGTTTCTATACACTCCAAAATTTCACAGATGAAAATTGGGACATATGAATCCATATTATTGGATGCCTCAATGCAGACTCATATATGTAGCCTATAGAGCATGTGTTCTTTCACTGTCCTTTGTATTTGGATGCCCGCCTCTCCTTAATTTCACCAATCCTGTCCCGTATACCTGGTAGACCTGAGGAATTCTACCTATACTGGCTGCTTGACGACAAACACAAGGAGATAACCAACTTGGTGGCCAAATATCTCATGGCCGTTCTGGTCACGAGGAACCAGCATAATAAACTGCACGTGGAAACACAATAGGCCAGATACTTTTGGTGTTAATTTTAGAGTTGAATGGAGTTTTAACATTTATAGTGTTCTATTTTCTGTATAATACGATGTTGGTCTTCGACCGTAAATAAATATCTATCTATCTATGTAGCCTATGTCTTCTACTCTCTCTCCGTTTTGAGGGTGGCAATTTTCCTATTCCTCAGTTGCTCCATAGTGGTAGCCAGTGTCACTACCTCTTACACGAAAACTACGTACTTCACAACATTGTTGGCACTGTTTCTATACACTTCAAAAATGCCTAGATGAAAATTGGGACATATGAATCCATGTTATATAAGAAAATGACAAAAATCACTAATGAGGAAGACTAAAAAAAATCAGATATGCTTCAGTAGTTTGCTTTGTTTTGAACTTACAGGGAAGAACAAGACATTGCCCTTGTTGCAGTGTGGCCCTATTCTCTATGAAGGGAACCTGAAACAACAAGCTTGCATCTTCAGGAAGCAAAGAATGTAACAATGATATTATTCTCTGTAGTTCAACATAAAACAGGCAATTAGCTACTCGTTCAGTGTATATTTTTCCTTCTCACAGAAAGGTCTCATGGCAAGCAAGTCCCAGGAATTTCCTTGCAGTCCTGCCCTTCATTATCAAGCTTCTCTGCTTCAACAATTCTTCCTTTCTCACAACTCCTTCCCAGCTGCTTTCACCATCTTCCCTTATCAAAGGTTTCTCCCCAGTCCCACCCTCTATTCACAACCCTCCTAGTCCCAGCTGTTTTCTAGTAAACCTTCCTGCCCCCTGTGGTTTTCCACACTCTGCATGCTCTCCTTTACTTCACAATCTTCTGGCTTTTATCTTCTTCTTGGGCAGTTCTCTCCACAAGTACAACTCTGTTACACCCCTCCTCTCTGTCCCAACTGTTGCATTAACCAAATATAAACTACTTTTGCACTTTGATTTCAGTCTGTATCAACTGAAGAAAGTTAAGGAAAAGGGGGAAAATGGAAGGAGAAGACAGAAACTAGGACATTTTAAAAGTAGCTGGAAAAAAATGCCAAATCATGGTAGTTGGAGGGTATGTGCTTCTGAGGGGTTTGACGTGGTTACTCCAACCAGGGAAAAGTGAAGTGTAAGACCGATTATTTATTATTTGCTAGAAGATACAGATGTAGAAATCACAGCATTCTTTTTTCCTTCATGGCTCAGTCAGAGCTGTTCTTTTGATCTTTCTTTTTTATATATTAATATGATTTTTATTTTCAGTTTACATTAGGGTTGCCATTTTTGATATAAGAAATAAGGGACATTTACAAGATTTTTCACAAAAATAAGGGACACTTCATTAAAAACTTGAAACTCAAACATTAGGTAGAAATAGTTTTATTAACAGAATAAGATAATGATTGAAACTCACAAATGAAACTGACTTATACCCTCTTAACAGTACATGGTATGTTTCTGCATGCTTTGTTAGACATTATTAGAACTACCTAATTTTCTCCATCTGTATTTAGTACTTGACTTTGCCGACTTTAAAAGTGCACTGTCTAAACATTAAAATAAAATAAATTTTGTAAGACAGAACATCTTCATGATTATTATGTCAATAGTTAATGGTATAGCATGGGATACACAGCGTTGCAGCAAGAAGTAGGAGAATAACGAACCCAGGCTGGCCGCCACCCCTCAGTGACTGCTCCGGCACGTTTCGGGGGTAACCCAGCCCAAGTGGATGTGTTCATTGGCCAAGTAGAAATGTACCTGGAACTTTGGCCCTTGGAGTTCGCCACGGATCGAGCCCAGGTGGGCTTCATCTACATGCTGATGGAAGGCGGCGGCGGACCTGGGCGACTACCCTGATCAAGGCAGCGGCTCCCGCAGCGGGCACAGGCGAGACTTTTCTAGAAGCTATCAAGAGGACTTGGGGAGACCCAGTGAATGCGGAGTTGGCTGAAAGGGATCTGGACCGGTTGTCAATGAGGGACATGACCTTGTCCCAGTACATCTCATGTTTCCGGGTACTGGCGGCCCAAGTAGAATGGAACCCTGCTGCCCTCCGCTACCAGTACATCAAAGGATTGTCGCAAGAGCTGCAACAGGAGATCCTAAGAGGGGCCACTCGGCCAGCAGACCTGGAAGAGGCGATCAATGTGAGCCTACGAGTGGAGGCGGGAGTGCAGACCCGGAGGCGATGGGACAAAGGTGCAGCGGGGAGGCCAGCGGCTCGAAAGGAGACGGGGGCCAGTCAGTTCTCGTTCCAGCAGTTTGCCCCGGCCCCCCAGCCCCTGGATGAACCGGAGCCGATGCAGCTAGGGAATGTAAGACCCAAGGTGGATGCCGCTGAGAAAGCACGCCGCCAGCGGCTGAATTTGTGTTGGTACTGCGGGGGGGGCTGGACATTTCTCTAGAGAGTGCCCTCAGAAACCGCGTGGAAAGACACCCCGGGTCTCTGCCGCGTTTGGAGGGGCCCCAGAGGCTGAAGAAGCAATCCAGGCGGCGGGGGAAGGAGCCGGCCGAGTTTAAGTGGGTTCGCTAACTCGGCCGCCGTCGCTAACCTCCCCCCAGAACCCAAGACTGGACCATTGTTCCTGGTGATGGTCGCCCTCTGGTCGTCAGGGAAGGGGCTGATGATGGTCCACGCCATGATCGACTCGGGGGCCACCAACAATTTCATCGACGCTGACTACACCAAGTCGGCCGGATTACAGTTCCATGATCTCCAAGAGCCTAAGGGTGTACAGACTATTGATGGAAGGACCCTGAAAGCCAGGGCCGTGACTCAATACACTGCTCCTACCAAGATGTGGACAAGTTCTCACAAAGAGGAAATCTCTTTCTTGGTGACCAAGTTGTCCGATTTCCCAGTCGTCCTGGGCATTGTGTGGCTCACGCTCCACGATCCCCAGATCTCCTGGGCCAAGAAACAGTTGCAGTTTTCTTCGGACCATTGCCAGGGACACTGCATGACGGCCCGGGCCTGCCAGGCTCAAGGGGTGGAGCAAGTTGCCACGTTGCCCAAGAAATACGCCGGGTTTTGGGATGTTTTCAGCGAGAAGGAGGCAGAGCGCTTGCCTCCCCACCGGCCCTACGACTGTGCCATCAAGCTAGAACCCAGAGCCCCTATCCCGCGGGGGAGACTCTACCCTCTCTCGGAACTAGAGCAACAGGCTCTCCGAGAGTTTCTGGATGAAAACCTGCGGAAGGGGTTTATCCGGCCTTCTCAGTCCCCGGCCGGGGCGCCAATTCTGTTTGTCAAGAAAAAGTCGGGGGAGTTACGGCTCTGTAATGACTATCGGGAGCTCGACAAGATCATGATTCGGAACCGCTACCCCCTACCCCTAATCCCCGAGCTGTTGGAGCGGATGTGGGGAGCCAAGGTGTTCACTAAACTGGACCTGAGGGGTGCCTATAATCTTGTGCGGATCAGCCAGGGCGACGAATGGAAGACTGCTTTCCAGACCAAGTGGGGAAGTTTCGAATACCTGGTAATGGGATTCGGGTTGTGCAACGCCCCCGCCTGTTTTCAACATTTCATGAATGACATTTTCAGAGACCTGCTAGATCGTTATCTGGCAGTTTACCTAGACGACCTGCTGATTTTTTCTCCGGACCAGGCGACCCATGACCGCCACGTCAAGGAAATGCTCCAGAGACTGAGAGCCCACGGCCTCTATGCCAAGCTGGAGAAATGCGCTTTTGATCTACGTGAGGTGGACTTCCTCGGCTACCGTATATCTCCCACGGGCATTGCCATGGATGACACCAAGGTCCAAGCTGTGGCAGACTGGGCGCCTCCTGCCAGCAAAAAAGACATTCAAAGATTCCTGGGCTTTGCCAACTACTACAGAAAGTTCATTCCTGACTTTGCCAAGTGGGCTGATCCCATCACCCAGTGCTTGCGGGGAAAGGTGCCGTTCCGGTGGACATCGGAGGCAGATGTGGGATTTCGGAAGTTGAAGCAGTTGTTCACCACCCAGCTGCTTCTGCAGCATCCCAACCCCCGCACCCCTTTCATCGTGCAAGCTGATGCTTCGGATATAGCAGTGGGAACGATCCTGCTACAACCGCAGGGGACGGACTTATTGCCCTGTGCTTACTACTCCCGGCAGCTGACGGCGCCGGAAAAGAACTATACCATTTGGGAGAAGGAGCTCCTGGCCATTAAAGTAGCTTTTGAAGTCTGGAGACATCTGCTTGAAGGGGCCAAATTTCCGGTGGAAGTTCACACCGACCACCGGAATTTGGAGCACTTGAAGACCCAGCACAAATTGAACCAGAGGCAACAGAGATGGTCTCTGTTCTTTGAGCGATTCAATTTCCGCATCCACTATGTGACCCCCAGGCAGACCAAGCAAGCCGACGCTTTGTCCCGGAACCGGAGTATGTCAGAGGTGGAGAAGGGCTTTCCGAGACACGGCTGCTCAAAGCAGAGAACTTTGCTGCCACTCGGGCGGCCCCTGTGAAACCCCCGGTGGCTCCGCCGGCCCCCAGGGACAAGAGGACTCTGAGTGACCGGATTCAGGCTCGCCAACGGGATGACCCGTGGGTGCAAGAGCAGCTGACCAAGGGGGTCCAATCCCCTTTCCAGGTAAATAACGGGGTGCTCTATCACCGCGACTCTGTCTATGTTTCCCCTGGGCCCGAGCGGGAGGACATTCTCAAACTTTGCCATGACAGCCGGGCCGCAGGACACTTTGGGCTCTTCAAGACCCTGCAGTTGGTGTTACGAGATTTTTGGTGGCTTAAAGTGCGGAGGGATGTGGAGGACTATGTGGGCTCTTGCCCTGTGTGCCACCGGGCCAAAAACCAGGGGGGCAAGCCCGCCGGCTTGCTCCAGCCGCTTCCGACCCCCTCCACTCCTTGGAAGATGATTTCGGCTGACTTCATCACTGACTTGCCCAAGTCCAAGGGGTTCACCACGATCTTGGTCGTGGTCGACTGTTTCACCAAGATGGGACACTTCATTCCCTGTGTGGGGGTGCCTACTGCCAAAGAGACTGCTGATATGTTTGTGCAACATGTGTTTCGGTTGCATGGACTTCCACAGAGTTTGGTGACGGACCGCGGCACCCAATTCACTTCCCAGTTCTGGCGGGCTGTCCAGAAGTTGCTGGGGATTGACGTCCGGATGTCGACAGCCCATCACCCCCAGACCGACGGGCAAACCGAAAAGGTTAACGCCATGTTGGAGCAGTATCTGCCGTGTTATGTCAACTATCAGCAAAACAACTGGGCGTCCTTGTTGTCTTTGGCGGAGTTTGCCTACAACAATGCGACGCAGGAATCCATCAAAGAGACTCTTTTCTTTGCTAACTATGGACACCACCCTCAGTTCTACCCACCGGTGACTCCGTCTGGGGAAGTGCCGGCGGCGGAAGATTGGCTTCAGGAGCTCACTGCGCTCCAAGACTTGCTACGTACTCAATTGGACCAGGCGAAGGCAGATTACAAGCGGATGGCTGATCGGCCGCGCCAGGAGGGCCCTGAGATCCTAGTGGGGGATAAAGTTTGGCTGTCGACCAAGAACCTGCCCACTCAGCGACCTAGCCGCAAACTGGATGCGAGATTCCTGGGTCCCTACAAGGTGTTGGAGAAGGTGGGCCCTGTGGCTTTCAAACTACAGCTCCCAGCGGACATGAAACTTCACCCTGTGTTTCATCGTTCCTTGCTCCACCCGGCGAAGGGGGTGTGGCCTGATGTGACGCGGCCGCCCCCTCCCCCTGTGATGCGGGATGGCGAGGAGGAGTTCGAGGTGCAGGACATCCTGGATGCGCGCATCCGCTACCGGAAGCTGGAGTACTTGATTGACTGGAAAGGCTTTGGACCAGAAGAGCGCTCGTGGACGCCGGCTCAAGATGTTCACGCCCCGGACATTGTTGCTCGGTTCCACCGCAAGTACCCTGACAAGCCCAAGCCTCGAGGGAGGCCTCGGAGGGTCCCTGAGGGGGGGGGATAGTGTAGCAACCCAGTTCTCGTTCGTGCCTGGGGGGCATGGGACAGCGCCAGGGGTCCCACTTGCATTAGAGCCAGCAGCAGCTGAGATAGATTCTGAAGAGGATTTAGAGGGGCTGGAAGAAGGAGATTTTGCCATAGCTGGGCCTTCTTCTCCCACAGAGAGCCTAGCCTGGGATGAAGGCTGGCCTGATCCTTACGAGGATATGGAAAGCCAGGTGCAAACTGAAAGCAGTGATAGTGAAGCGTATGAACAGCCGGGGGGGCGAGGATCGCAAGAAAGAATGCATGAAGACCTGGAGGAGGATAGCTGGGAAGTAGATAGGGAGTTTGACTCTCACGGAGATAGAGACCCAGGTGCTGGGAGGCAAGGCCGAACCTTTGATAGGAGACGGAACATCGAGTCTAGCAGGAGGGGTTGGTTTCATAGCCTAGACAGACCGAGGTCCCGCACCACAGATTGGAGAAGGAGAAGCCTAGAGCGTCGGGGTCCTCGCCACGAAGATTAAGTAGAGGATCCGTGGGAACGGATCCTCAGTACCTAGGCCACGTCTATCCTATGCAGACGTGTTAGCGAGGCTAGACCACGGAGCTAAGTTTGGGCTAGTGGCCTGCCAAGGAGCCTTGGATCTTGTACCTTGTTTTGTTCCTGATTCGCTTTTGCTAAGCTGAGCCTTGCCAAGTCTTGGAAACTTTCATGCCAAGTTGCTTTTGGACAATACCTATTACTTTGAGTGCTTTTGCATTTTGGACAATTACCTTTTCTACTGTTTTTATTCTTCAATAAAGTAGTTAGCTGAATACCGTCTCTGTGTGTGTTAAGATTAACAGCATTGTATAGGGGATGCACAGCTAGGCCAAAGTCCCATGCTGAATTGTGACAGCATTGTATAGTATTGGGATGCACAGCTAGGCCTATTTTAAGAGGTGGCACTTGAATGTCCTTCTTGAACTCTCAAGCAACCAGAAACTATCTTTATCCAACATGATCCAACATTCCCCTTGGGTAATGGTTAATTAGTCTACTGTACTTTGAAAAAGTCCGGTATCGCCTCTTCCTTCCAACGGGGATGCAGGCTGCCCTGCGAGTTGGAATCCCCGAGCAGGCATTGCCGTGGAAACCACAGCACGCACCTTCCTCTGGTCAATTCCGCCCAGTCCTGTCCTGGTAGTCAAAAATAAGGGACAAGGCCTGAAAATAAGGGACACAAATTTTAGGGCCAAAATAAGGGACGTCCCTTAGAATAAGGGGCATATGGGAACCTTAGTTTACTTATTCATAAAAACAGTGAAACAAAGCTATATGCATGTCATCTATCTATGCAGGAACCAGTACAATACTTCCTATCATCTATACAATATTCGTATTTGGTTATGCTCTCCACTCCTCCCAATTTAGTGACTTTCCATCCCTTGAGTTAGAGACATTATTGTATAGTTGCGTTCTAACTTCTTATTACATTAATTTTCTATTCTTCCTTTTGACCTGATATTTAATATTTATACATTCCCTACACAGATGCTAACAGGCTAAATTATGAAGCCTTCTATAAAAAAAGTTTTTCTTCTTTCTTTTTTTACATAGTTTAGAAATGGTTCCCAGTCCTTAATAAAGTTTTTTTTGTGTTTTTTCTTTGTTCATCATTGCTAATTTGTTCATTTCTGCTATTTTAAAGACTTTAACTATCCATTCTTTTATTGTTGAGAGGTCTGCCTTCTTCCAAAGATGTGCATACACTGTTCTTGCTGATATTATCATGTAGTGCAATACTTTATAATTTAATTATTTTGTTTGGTTATTTGAAATTCCCAATGAAAATAATTCGGGCTCCAATTGTATATTTGAATGGAAAAATTTTGTGCAGTGGTTTTTGCACCTTACCCCAGAATTCTCTTGCTTTTTTACAAGTCCACCACATGTGGAAGAAATTCCTTTCTGTTCTTTACATTTCCATTACTTGTTGTTTCTTCCCTTACATGTTTTAGCTAGTTTTGCTGGGGTCAGGTACCACCTCTTCATCATTTTATTTAAAAAAAAATCTAAGATTGTAGCATCAAATTTTCTTTAAGATAATAGTCCACATTTTTCCATTTATCTAGTTCAATGTTGTGCCCAACATTTTGTGCCCATTTAATCATATAATCCTTTATCAGTTCTGTTTCCATTTCCATCTTAATATACGTTTATTCTTCTGATAAGATGTTATTCATTGGTACATATTTCCTTTTAAATTCCGATTGGTCACCTTCAAATCCCATATTTTTTATAGTCCAGTGTAAATCTTTCTTTCAGTTCCCTATATCTGTATCACTGTAGGTGAAGTCCTGCATCCTTCAGTTCTTCTTGGGTTTTAAATCTGCATTTATCATCTTCATGTATTATTACATCTCTGTGTCTAATCCAGTGTTCTAATTTCTTCTTATCTAACTTGTAAAAAGCTTCTTCCATTGAAATTGATAACAGGGTTTTTGAACATAGTTTAATTTTGTACATGTTCCAAATCCTTAGAATGGCTTGTCTTATAAAATGGTGATTAAAATCTGCATGTACTTTCACTTTTTAATAACATATATAGGCATGCCATCCAAAATGTAAATCATGACCTTCTAATTTTAAATAATAGTATTTTTGTAACATTTTTGTATCATTTTGATAGCAGATATTCTTCCCAATAGTGACAACTTTAATGTGCTCTATCTTTGTAAATGTAATTTTTCTTTCCAAGTCTTTTTGTATTTATCTTGAAATAGAGTTGTATTTCTATTTGAGAACGTTATCCCTAAGTATTTTACTTTTTCAAATTGTAATTTGATGTTTCTTCAATCCTATTAATTATCTGTTAAACTATTTACTCAGATCTAATATTCACATTTTTGACTAAATTACCTTGGCCAAATTTGGGTGCATATTAGATTTGCATAATATAGTAATCTTAGTGGTGAGTCAAAGCAAAAGGGGAAGTTTCTTCAGGAGCATCTGGAGCTCCTATTTGACGGGTGTTATTTCATTACCATAGCTCAATGCTATCCAATCCTGGGATTTGTTGTTTGCTGAGGCATCAGCATTATTTGGCAGAGAAAGCTCAAGCCCCTTCATCTGCATGAATTAAGAGCAAAATATCTGCCTAAAAAAATGACTTTGCCTGAAAGTGAAAAGAGAGCTGTGAGAGGACCAACCATATGTTGTTTGGGAGAGAATTCAACATCCTGGGAGCAGCCCAAGTAGTGTTCCCAAATACAATCCTAAAGAGGCAATCTAGAACAGTAGTTGCCCTCCAACCCCCTGAACAAAAGAGACGACACACAGAATATTGGGTTCAAATTGAGCAACTTTTATTTAAAGTTGTCTATTTAAATTTCCTTAAGTCTAACTCAGAAGGTGTCAGGAATCAAGGTGTATTCTAGCCGAGGTATCATGCCCCCTCGGCTAACGATATCAATTTTTGGGCGAAACACCTGGATTCCCTGATTATCCAACCAGGGCAACCCCTTTTAGGGAAATGAATGAGAGGTCTGTACTCAAGATCTTGAGATCAGCCTCTTTCATTCCAGGGCCATTACACTTTGTTAACCCCTCAACTTGAACTTTGAGGTGAATGTTAACTTAATGGCCCTCACCAATGAAGGAGGTGCCTTAGGTGCACACCGACTATGGGCTTTCCCTAGATATTTTTCGCCACAGATTGGGGACAGGTGTCTACCTAGTCCCCATCGCCCACCGAGACTCCTAACACCCCTAATCCCATGTTAGACGAACGGAACGTTGCCCAATTCCGATATTAAGATCCAACCGCTCAGCAAACAATACATTGTCGTGAGCCCTGGATAAAGGAGGTAGCCAGCTACCCCCCGTACTGTTGAGCGCATGTCCCCCTCATTGTTCCCCACTTTATGAGGACTCTCACATCTCCACACGCTATACCACAAACAAGATGGCATCTTGGCGGACCGGACGATGTGTACATGGGGCCATGCCGGCCAAACAGTATGAATTTTCTTGGGCCTGGAAGACGCTTTGCCCGTCTCCAAGCCAAAGCCGTCACCCCCTAGATGTGGATACAACTCCGCCAGTATGAGCTTAGAGCCTCAAACCAACAGGGGGTAGGGACCATGATTGCAAGTCTGCCGTAGACCACGTCTACCACTCCATTCCAAAAAGGTAATGGAGTCAAGGCCCAAATGTTGGCCAACATGAAATGTAGGACCCCCTGACAGCTGGTCACTACCATCAGACAGGCCCGATTCACCCACATGGCCCTTTTTAACCTGGGCTGTGGGTCGATGGCCGACTCACGGATTGTGACATCAGGCTCTGTCTGCCAATTCCTGAAAACTGTGTAGCCTGTGATATGACCCTGAGTCTAGCGTTCAGATCAATACCACACAGTTTGCTACACAACCCTGGGGTACCCATTGTGCATACATCGCGAGGGAACATCCTAACGCTAGCTTCTTTTATTTTCGTTCCCTCGGATCCTAAAAAAACCCCCATAGGGGCCGGAGTCAAGCGCTTGCAATAGGGACTCCCTTGAGCTCCCATTTCTGCCCAGTGGTCATTACTTTAAAACAGTGAAGGTGGTTATCCGAGTGTCAGCCACAAGGGACTGACACCCCAATAGGTAATAATTAACCGTACGAGCATCCATTGTATGTATTGGATGCATCTGCCAAAGGCTGAACTACCTTTACCCAACTTTCCAGCCGTTTATACGGCTGAAATGGTGTGACTCAAATGACTATTACTCTTACATTTTGAAGAAAACTCACTTTCAAACTCCACAGCCATTTCTAAGGCTGAGAGGGTGTGACTCAAACGACTAATCTTCTTTTGTTTCAAAGAAAACGCGCTGTTAAACTCTCCAGCCATATATAAGGCTATGAGGTTGTAACTCAAACGATTAATCTTCTTTCGCTTTAAGGAAAACATGGTTTTACAAACTCTCCAGCCGTATATCAGGCTGAGAGGGTGTAACTTACAGACTAATCTTATGTTGTAAAGAAAACACGCTTTTCCAAGTCTCCCGCCGTCCGTAAGGCTGAGAGGGTGTAACTCACTGACTAATCTTATAATGTAAAGAAAGGTGCTTTCAAAACTCCCCAGCCCTTTTTAAGGCTGAGAGGGTGTGACTCCAGCAACTAATCGTCTTGTTTTAATAAAACGCGCTTTCCAAACTCCCCAGCCGTACACGAGGCTGAGAAGGTGTAACTCAAATGCCTAATCCTCATCTGTTTTAAGAAAATGGGGGTTTTTTGTTTTGTTTTTTTTAATTAAAAAACTCTCCAGCCGTATAAGGCTGAGAGGGTGCGACTCAAGCGGTTAATGTTCTTCTGCTTTAAAGAAAAACGCACTTCTCAAACTCTCCAGCCTTTTATGAGGCTGAGAGGGTGTGACTCAAGTAACTAATCTTCTTATAATGTAAAAGAAAACATGCTTTTCCAAATCTCCAGCCGTTTATACAGCTGAGAGTGTGTACTTAACTGACTAATCTTCCAATGTTGCAAAGAAAATGCACTTTCAAAATCTCGAACTGTTTATCTGGCTGAGAGGACGTGCCCCCAATGACCAACCTTCATCTGTTTTAAAGAAAAACGCGGTTTTTGAACTCCACAGCCGGGTAAGACTGAGAGGGTGTGACTCAAATGACTAATTTTTTGTTATAAAGAAACGCACTTTCAAACTCTCCAGCCGTTTTAAAGCTGAGAGGGTGTAACTCAAACTACTATCTTCTGTTTTCAAGAAAAACGTGCTTTTAAAAACTCTTCAGCTGTTTTTCTTAGGCTGAGAGGGTGTAACTCAAACAATTAATCTAGTTATGTTCTAAAGAGAACTCGATTTTTAAACTCTCCAGCCGTTTTTGGGCTGAGATGATATGACTCAAACGATTAGTCTTATGTTTTAAAGAAAACATGCTTTTTAACCCCCAGCCGAATGTATAAGGCTGAGAGGGTGTGCCTCAAACGATTAATCATCTTATGTTATAGAGAAAAAACGCGCTTTCAAACTCTCCCGCCGTTTTTAAGGCTGAGAGGGTGTAATTTAAACAACTAATCTTCTTATACTTTAAAGAAAACTTGCTTTTTTCTCTCCAGTTTAAAGGCTGAGAGGGTGTAACTCAAACAACTATTCTTCCTGTGTTTTAAAGAAAACACGCTTTTCAAAATCCCTAGCCATTTTTAAGGCTGAGAGGGTATGACACAAACGATTAATCCCTAGCCGTATATAAGACTGAGAGGGTGTGACTCCAATGGCTACTCTTCTTATGTTTTAAAGAAAAAGCGCATCTCAAACTCCCTAGCCATTATAAGGCTGAGAGGGTATGCCTCAAAAAACCAATCTTCCTATAATTTTTAAAGAAAAACACGCCTTTCAAACTCTCTAGCTGTCAGGAACTTCAATGCTTTCCAGTAAAGACGCTACAGAACTGCTGCTTCTTCCAGTGGTAGTTTATTGAAGACACAAAACCCATAAAGCTTCTGTTCTTCACAGCCCGAAGAAACCCTCTCAATGTCCCCAAACATGGATCCTGTCGATCATGGCACTGCACATACCAGTCCGCAGCTCTTCCTTTAAGCACAGCTCCCACAGCACGCACTCTGCTGCCTTCACTTGGGTACAAGTGTCCATAATCTTGCATGTGATCGCCAACTGCCGCCACAAAAAAGGCCACTTTACATGCCTCACCATCAAACTCCACACGGAGCGGCTCCTTCCTTGGACGAACATCACCCCCCAATTGGGGTCTCCACTCTCCTAATCCATCCCTTCTAGGCATCTGGGCACCAGGCTGGGATCTCCATCCTCCAGATCCATCCCTCTTGGGCACCTGAATACCTCTTCCCAATCCTACAGCTTTAGGCTGGACTGAACCCCCTTCATTCACCACTCTCAGCCTGGCACCACCATATGCTGCTTCTTGCGGAACTCCTGACTGGGCATCAACCCCCCACACTCCCGAAGGAGATCTAGGATGGGTTTCAACCCTCTCACTGTCCATCCAAGAATAACGCGTAAAATCGCCTCCCTCAGGCGGCCCCCACATAGAATCTTGGTTCTTAAACATCTGCTGGGACATTCACTGCAATGTCTTCTCCAAAGCCGCAACTTTGCATCCCAACACCTCCACTTCCGTGGGAGAACTCGGCTCAGTAGTTTCACTCCCCCGAGTCGCCTCTCTGGACTTACTGTGCACCGCCGCAGCTGCACCCTGGAGTCGCACTGGATCCACATGACAAGCTTCCTGGATCCCTCACGAAGAATATGTCCCTCTGGAGCAGCCGCACGCCATGCTGACGCCGTTTCTCCGACCCGATCAGGGAGGCCAACCTCATCCATAGTATTCCACCCCCATTCCAAAGTACATCTTTCATGGACTGCTCCAGTAACATAATCCCAGCTTTCCACATATTCCTCCGCCTCTTGCATAAACCTCTCCATTCCTGGGAAAGTTTCAGGGGCTTCAGCTTCTGTCAGGAACTTCAATGCTTTCCAGTAAAGACGCTACAGAACTGCTGCTTCTTCCAGTGGTAGTTTATTGAAGACACAAAACCTATAAAGCTGAAGCACCCGCTTCCCATCACCACAATCCTTATATACTAATCCCTCCCCCATGCAATGCCTGGAGAGGGTTGCATCCTGACTCAGCAATCCCAGTGAGCCTTTGCATTACCCAGCATTCCCTGGGTATTACATCATACCCCAGAGTCTTATCTAGACCAAAGGTCATAGTCCCAGTATATTCAACTGCAAAGAAATAGAGCAAAGTTCATGGTTGAGTCATCTCTCTCTGACTCAGCAACTCAGGTGAAAGTAGTAGGCTCATGGCAGGCTGGAATCTGTCTCTGGCCCCAGGCATAGAGATTCTAGCCCTGACACCTAGCCATTATAAGGCTGGGAGGGTGTGACTCAAAACAACTAATCTTATATTTTTAACGAAGACGTGCATTTCAAACTCTCCCGCCGATTATCAAACTGAGAGGGTGTGACTTACTCGACTAATCTTCTTATGTTTTTAGAGAAAAAAGGCGCTTTCCGAACTCCCCAGCCCTTTATAAGGCTGAGAGGGTGTGACTTAAATGACTAATCTTCTTATGTTTAAAGAAGACGCGCTTTTCAAACTTCCAGGCCATTATAAGGTTGAGAGGGTGTAACTCCAAACTAATCTTCTTATGTTTCTTGAAGAAAATGCGCCTTTCAAATTCCCAAGCCTTTTATAAGGCCGAGGGGGTGTAACTCAACAACTAAACATCTTACGCTTTAGAGAAAACGCGCTTTTAAAACTCCCAAGCCCTTTATAAGGCTGAGAGGGTGTAACTCAAACCATTAGTCTTCCTATGTTTGAAAGAAAATGCGCTTTCCAACTCTACAGCCATTTATAAGGCTGAGAGGGCGTGACCTCAATGACTAACCTTCTTCTGTATAAAAGAAAACCGTTTTCCAGACTCCCTCTAAGAGAGTGTGTCTCATAGGCTTGACAGTACAGTCTTTTTAAGGAAGAGGTTATGCGTTTTACTCTCTAGCCATGAATGAGGGCTAAGAGAACATGCCTCCATTGGAGACAACTGTATTTTTCCACTCAGGTGAAATGATAACTAATTGCTTGCGATTAATAACACAATTGCCAATGTTGCCAAGCGTAGGTCAACAGTAAGCTATACCAAGGGTCGGGAGCTCCCACTTCATATTGAAAATTGCCCCAGTTAAAGTGATAAATACACTGCTTGAAATTGGTAACTCAGCTGGTAATGTTGCCAAATATAGGTCAACAGTAAGCTATACCAAGAGTCGGGAGCTCACTCAAGTTAATTTTTTAAAATTCAAGTTGAAATTTAAAATGACCCATGTGAAAAAACAAATATATTATTTGGAATTAATAACTCAATTACTAATGCTAAAAGACCAATGTAGGTAAACAGTAAGCTATACCCAGGGTTAGGAGCTCACTCAAGCTAACTGGTGAAAGGACAATTACAATGCTGGAATTAGCAACTTGATTGCTTAATGTTGAAGACATGTAAATGGTAAGCTATACCAAGGGTTGGGAGCTCACTCAGGTTGAAATTTAAAATGACCCAGGTGAAATAATAAATGCGCTGCTTAAAATTAGTAACTCTATGTTAAATGTTGCCAGCCATAAGTCAACAGCAGGCTATACCAAGGGTCGGGAGCCTGCTCCTCGAGTTGAACATTCAAATGACCCAAGTAAAATGATAATTGCATTATTCGCAATCAGTAATTCCGTTGCTAGTGTTGCCAAACATAGGCCAACCGCAAGCTATACCAAGGGTCGAGAGCTTACTCCTCAAGTTGAAAATTAAGATGACCCAAGTGAAATGAGAAATGCACAGCATTGCAATTATTAACTCAATTGCTAATGTTGTCAGCCATAGGTCAACCGTAGGCAGTATCAAGGGTCGGGAGCCCACTCCTCAAGTTAAAAATTAAAATGACCCAGGTGAAATGATAAATGCATTGCTTAAAATCAATAACGCCATTGCGAATGTTGACATACATAGGCCAACCGTAAGCTATACTGAGGGTCAAGAGCTTACTTCTCAAGTTGAAAATTAAAATGACCCAGGTGAAATAAGAAATGCATTGCTTAAAATCGTTAACTCTAGTGCTAATGTTGACATACATAGGCCAACAGTAAGCTATACCAAGGGTCAAGAGCTTACTCCTCAAGTTGAAAATTAAAAGGACCCATGCGAAATAATAAATGCATTGCTTGAAATTACTAACTACATTGCTAATGTTATCAGCCATAGGTCAGCAGTACACTATACCAAAGGTCAGGAGCTCACCCCTCAAGCTAAAATTAAATAACCCGGGTAAAATAATAAATGCATAGGCTTGAATTAGTATCTCCATTTGTACTAAAATCCAAATGAATGTGATTTATCTATCTCATGAAATGCTTGATAAGATAAGCAGATTTCTTGGTGGCCATGAGGCCGATATGGGTGCCACCAAGGAGGGCGACCAGATCAAACAAAGTTTATTTAATACCCCCCATGAGGAGTGGCCCGAAATTGTACATGTTTGGGCTGCCAAAGCAAACAGCTCGCCCCTTATGCCTATAGCCTGCAGCCGCCAGGCTACAGAGATAGGACGTGGGACCAGTTCACTAATTAAAGGGGGGGGGGGGTTCTTGGTGATTTATTTATATATGTACTGTATATTATTATTTTTTGTTAAAAGGCATAGGGAGGCTGATGAACCAGCTTCCGACTAACATGGCCCCAAGCAAACACCCACCCCAAAATGGCCGCCGACACCACCCCAGAACTAAAAGGTTAAGGAGGGGGAGGAGCAACAGCCATGTGGCCAATATGGCAGCTACAGGAAGATGCTGCCTCCCCCCGATAGGGAGTTCGTTTGGAAACGGCCAGGGTGCAAAATTAAGTGGCGGTCTCCCATCTAAATATGAACCAGGGCAGACCCAGCTTAGCTTTCAACATTAGTAAAGCCTTTAAAACTGGGCCTTTAAGCCGCCGCTTGCCAAGTGCTGCGCACCCAACACGGCCATACGGAGCGGCGGGAAAAGGGGGGGTTGGGCCGGGAGCAACAGCCGCCCGAACCCTACCCAGGCAGAATGGCCGCCAGCATTATGATGGCGGCCAATGGTGGCCCTTAAAGAAGGCCCCAATGGGGCGGCAGGTCATGCCTTGCCCTGCTCCAGCCGGGAACTAGATGGCGACGCCCGCAAACAAGGCCCGAGGGGCGATGCTCCCGGCCTCCACCAAGGAAAAAAGGGGGGAGGGAATGGGAGCCCGGCTCCCGCCCACTCCCACACCTCGGCGACAAGCCACGAGGCGCGGTGAAGCCTGGGAACCAAAAGCAGGCCCGACCTGTAGGCCGACAGCGCCGCGACTTGCCCCACAACTTGGCAGCCGCGAAAGAACGGCGGAGGGCGAGGCGAGCAACTGCCGCGAACCTGCGGCCCCACCCCCAAATGGGGGCAAGAGGCAAGCTTCCCCCACCCTACCCAGGGGCCACAAAAAACCCGCGGAGGCCAGCACTAGCCTCCGCTTGGCTCCACGGCGCGAAGGCACCGTTGCGCTCGGCCTCCCGCCGAGGAGGCAAAGGGAGGGGATCGGGAGCCCAACTCCGGTCCCCGCAAGCCAACTCACCATTCCCCGCCATGGCGGGGAATGGCAACGCCTGGGGATGGGGGGAGGGGGATGAAGCCCCGGCCCCCCATGGCACGCAGACGCACCTGGAAGAGGAGACCGACCGTCTCCTCCGAGTACAGAGCTCCGAATGAGCTCTCAGGAGGCTGGCCTTCCTAAGGGAAGGCCACGCACCCTGCCTCAAAGAGGTTCCAAAGAACCTCCTCTTTTCCAAGGGGAGGGGGCAAAATCCTCTCCCTCTTTAGCTGTGCTATGAGGGAAATCCTGTTCTCAACCTGTGTTTTGGCCTTCAGCACCCAGAAATCCTAACAGCTGTTAAACTGGCTGGGGACCCAGAGGTTGAGAACCACTGGTCTAGAAGAATATGATGCTGGAAGGTATTAGGAGTGTGCAATTTGGTTAAACCTCATTTTGTTTTCAATATCAAGATTTGGTGGTTCCCCAGAGCCATTTTTTTTGGGAGCCACCTGAATTCATTCATGGAGGAAAAATCTATTTTTCAACCCAACAACCAAAAGATCTGGGAAGAGGAACTTATTAGACTCCTCTTTCCATCATTTTAGGGCATCAGACTTAAGAAACCACCCTTTCTGGGACCATTTGCCCTTTCAATGAAGCTGAGTTAAGGGAGGCAGGCACCCTTTTAAAACATTTCAGTGGGAGCCACACCACCTGAAGGAGTATTAGCCATTCTTAAAAATATATAAATTACCTCCACAGTTTGTGGTGGTTTTGGAAATGGTAAGATACATCAACCCCTCTACCCTCATGTGAAGGGCACCATCAGTGGCAGAAATTAAACTGCTTATGTATTAGTATTTCAGTCAAAAACCAAGCCAAGCCTCTCTCTCTGCCTCTCCGTGCTCCTTGTGTAGCCAAAAGATAATGAAAGCAGTCATTTTCGGCAGCCACACGGTCTGTTGCGGCCAGAAAAAAATGGTGGCGGAGCCTGTGCCATTGCAGCTGGCTGAAACAGAAAAGGCCCATTTTGAAAAACTGATCTATGCACAACCCTAGTAGGTTGTAGGTAGTACCTACAAGGTCCTGAAATCCAGCAGAACACTACCAATATATTCTCCATTTCCTCTTGTAGCTCATACTACTGAGGCAACCAATCTTGTCTCAGGCCACATCTATACTGGCAATTTAATGCAGTTTGAAGGCAGCATGGCAGCACAGTTTTAATATGATGTATGACATGAACATGTGCTACAACATTTTTTAAGTGCTTTAATCCAAGATAACCCTTAATGTGCACCAGTGCTTTAAGGGCTTTAAACCACATCACATGGTGAAGCAATTAAGGGACTGAATCTATAATGAAATGGATCTAGAGAATCCATTTCATCAAGGAGACTTGAAGCTGGGAGGACACCACATGCTCCAGATCCATGTCCAAAACAAGGAATGTTGGAGACCGGCTAGTAGCTACTTAGTGTCTGTATGTTCAGGAAAGATCTCACTACTGCATCTTTATGGTGGGATAGAAATTTTCCCTAGTGTGGTGAGGTATTTATCATGTCCTTAACCCACTCAGTAAAGGGAGCCAAGGGCATAGATCCATTTTGGAGATTTCATGTTTAATAAGTTTGTATTCAAAGTCATTATCCAAACTATCTCTTTTTGTTTAAATTTCCTTTAAGCTGGGATTTGTTAACCTTCAGTATCTATTTAGTGAAGTGTTTATAAAGCCTAGGAAGATGAAGTTCTATCAATTGCAACACCTGGAATTAAATAACTTTATTTGTATAAATCATGTTGATATGTTGCAGATAATGTAAAACCCTTGTAAAACATGGTTCATGTGTACTGATGTGACAAATATTCATGATACACATAATACAGCAGCCCTGTTATCACCAAACCCTGCCTTACTGTCGCTTCCTTTTAAAGTTTCTGTCTTGTTTTGCTCAATTTACTACAAAACAAGTGTTTCCACTTCCTACCCTGAAGGGTCAAGTGAGCTCATAAAAAAACTGTCTGTCTTCCTGCATCATCACTAAGAGTGCCCATCAGGCCAAAATCAGAGCTTGTTTCCTGTTGCCTAGCAATAGGAGATGTCTAAACTAGACAGGAGACAGACAGAGGTTAATCCCACAGGGCTGAGAGAGTGTTAGTGACATGTTTGAACTAGTAAAGAAGAACACACGCTGTTTTCATGCACTTTGAATCAGGGTAAATGTTCATGTTTCTATGTACAACCACAGCATGTTTGTGGAAAAGGCAGACACCCAATCTACTCAACTCATTTAAGAGCATTTGCAGTAAGTCTTCAAAGAAGGATGGAGATGTGTGATTTCAAATACTTCAAAGAAACCAATGCATATCATCAGTAGTACAGCTAATAACAGAATTTTAATAACTAGAATTGGAGAACCAAATGCACAAAGTTTGGTAAACTAGAAGACCAAGGATTACAGAGAAATTGCACCCATTGCTTTCCACAAAGAACAGCACAGCAAGAGGAGACCTGTTTGGCTCAACCATTGGCCACAATGAGCAACTACAGGATGTTTGCTTCTCCCACTTCCTTTTAGAAGGAACTATGTGCTCCAAATATCAATTGTCTTGGAGATGTATGAGAACTCCAACTTCCAATTGCCCTGGTACTATTTTTGCTCTATGCATTAGTCACAGGACCAAGGGATGTTGGGTTAGGTGTATACACGTGGGTAGGGGCAGGAGGGTAAACTGGACGGCCGTTGTGGCCCCTTTAACTCAATGATTCTATGACTTGCTTGAATTGAGCTTCTGCAATTTAATCTAAATTTCTGGATGATAGTCAGATAAAGGGATACAGCTTCCACTTAAATAATAAATAGTAATAACTAGTTATCCAGAATTTCCTTTTGAATAGCAATCTAGTGTCTGAAACATAGAATGGAAAACTAGATTCCTCACCCCTCCCCCAATCCCATACCCACTCCCAGGTGATTAAGGCACTTGCTGATCATTTACCCTAGATAGTACACATATACAGCTGCTTTGTATATGCACAGCGAGCTGGAGCAATGGTAAGCCTGTTGTTGCTGCTGCTGTGCATCTTCAATTCAACTCTGACTTATGCCAAACCTTTTGTAGGGGTTTCTTAGCCTGATTTATTCAGATGAAGTTTGTTGTTGCTTTCCAGTGTCATCCAGTGAGCTCCCATAGCTGAGTGAGTAGGAATTGCAGAGGCCTAAATATCCCAAAGACACCAAATTCCATCTGATCTTGGAAGCTGAGCAGGTTTAGACCTTGTTAGTACTTGTAGGGGAGGGGGGGACAGGACGGGACAGGACGGGACGGGGACGACAACGAAAGATCTGATGCTGTGGCTAGGAGAGTAATGAGAGTAATGACAAGCCAGCCCTGGGGATTCATTGTCTAAGAACACTCTGTGAAATTCATGATGTAACCATAAGTTGACATACAACTTGAAGGCACATGCACACATCCACACTACCAGATTCTTAGTGCTATTCATATCATTGTACCATGCTGCCTCTTTGCTATGATAGCTAGGCATGGAATGAAAGATTACATATAAGCTTGAAGGTACACTCTTCATACATTCTCCATACTTTTCAGAGCCCAAGATCTGGCTGATAGACAGATGTTCTATTCCGAGCTTGGTACTCTGCAGATAATGACAAAGCATTGTAAATCTATCCAAATAGCTAAATGACATCTGATACTCTCTAACCCTGAATAAACACTGCAGGGAAAACAGGGTCGTTATGTGGAAGCATCACTTCCTGATATATCTGGAAGACTGACTGAGCAGTTATGAGTTTCATGATTTCTCCACTGTTCTACCAAAACGGATGAAATATTGTTATCAACAGCAATAAGCTTATAATGACCCTATTAAGATAACCCTCCAAACTTATTGTAACAAATTATACTTTTCTCATGTTTCTCACAAAACATAATGCAAGGATAAACTATTTATTTATTTATGACATTTCTACCCTGCCTTTTTCCACCATGGAGGGGACTCAAGATGGCCTTATACATTTAGGCAACTATTACATGCCATAAAGCAATGTACAATAAAAATAAACATTTAAATTGAATTATAAAATACATTGAAACAAATTAAAACATTTAAGACAATATCTTCACAATTAATCACATAATCCTCAATCGTAATGCGGGCTGTTCCATTAGTAATTGCATAATTGCATATCCTTCCATATCTATCTATTGCACATGTTCTCCAAAGACTTGGTCACAAAGCCATGTCAAGGGTGAAGCTCAGCAAAAATTAGGACAGGCAGGACCTGTGACATATGCATAACATACATTTCTTATCAAACATCCATATCCTTTCTCTGTGTGTAAACTATTGTGCATAAGACATTGCTAGATATTCTGAGGTTTGAGGAGGGAACATCATACAAAGTGAAAATACAGGGAACAAGTTTAACAAGTCTACAATAGGATAGCCTAAATTTTGTCTATCAACAGAGTAGCTTTAGTAATTGGGTAGTTTATGCTGTTGAAGATCAGTAAAAGAGTTAGCATAATTTGGGCCATGTCTACATGGGCCAAATAAAGCAGATTTACCTTTTATCTGCTGTTGTGAATACAGCTGGATTCACAACAGAAGTGCTGCTTCCAGCCATTAAATTGGAACAAGAGGAAACACATTTTACTCTGGAGTTTTAATTATTTATTTACAGTATTTATATACTGCTTTTCTCACCCCTGGGGGGACTCAAGTTTTCAGGAAGCTTTGGACTGATCCCAGTATTTCTGAGATGTGAACAGCTGAATGCGGCTGAATCCAATTCATTCCAGTCAAAAGACCCACCACTGTATCACTGGCAAGAAGCAGCTCCCTTGTAGAGGTTGCTAGCAACATTGCTTCTGATAAGGCCACAACATATTTGATCATTGGAAGTAACATTGCCAGAAAGCCTCAACAGTTGTTCCATCTGGACACTAAAAGTGCTCGGTGATCTTCCCATGCTGCATTGCAGCAGCTCTCAGGCCCAATACCCTATTATTTGGATAAGTATAGATGCAGTCCTAGAAAGGGGAAATGCTTCATAATTATGGAATAAAAATAATCAGACCTAGCTGGGTCACACAGACATGCATGCCAAGACTTGAGCACACACCCAAAGACAGACATTCATTCATTCATTCACTCACAGAGATGCCCATCTTCTAACATATATATGCATACAGTGGGAGGTGGAGGAAATTCCTGAGTGTTGTTCTTAATTTACTGTCCTGACTTTAGAGTTTTTTTAAAAATAATAATACTGGTAGCCAGATTTTGTTCATTTTCATGGTTTCCTCCTTTCTGTTGAAATTGTCCACATACTTGTGGATTTCAATAGCTTCTCTGTGTAGTCTGACATGGTAGTTGTGGAGTGGTCCAGCATTTCTGTGTTCTCAAATAATATGATGTGCCCAGGTTGGTTCATAAAGTGCTCTGCTGTGGCTGACTTCTCTGGTTGACTTAGTCTGCAGGGCCTTTCATGCTCCTTGATTCGTGTTTGGGCGCTGGGCTTGGTGGTTCCTATGTAGACTTGTCCACAGCTGCATGGAATACAGAAGACTCCTGCAGAGGTGAGAGGATCCCTTTTGGCCTTTGCTGAATGTAGCATTTGCTGAATTTTCTTAGTGGGTCTGTAGATAGTTTGTAGGTTGTGTTTCATCATCAGCTTCCCTATGCGGTCAGTGGTTCCCTTGATGTATGGCAGGAACACCTTTCCCCTGGGTGTATCTTTGTCAGACAACACAGAGAAGCTATTGAAATCCACAAGCATGTAGACAATTTCAACAGAAAGGAGGAAACCATGAAAATGAACAAAATCTGGCTACCAGTATTAAAAAAAACTCTAAAGTTAGGACAGTAAATAAAGAACAACACTCAGGAATTTCAAACATGAAGCAACCAAGGCCTGCTAGCACCTCCTAACAAAAGGATTCCCCCAGGCATAAAGCTGCCAGGCTTTGATCTGCAAGGCCATTCAATGCTAATCAAGATGGCTAATTACAACATTCACACCTAGCTCACACAGACAAGAGTTTTTTCTCCCTCCCTGGACATTCCAGAGATATATAAAACTCACTTATCCTAGTTTCCAACAGACCTCAAACCTCTGAGGATGCCTGCCACAGATGTGGGTGAAACGTCAGGAGAGAATGCTTCTGGAACATGGCCATACAGCTCAGAAAACTCATAGCAACCCAGTGATATTGGCCATGAAAGCCTTCAACAACAAAATTATGTTTTATATATCCTCAAATTTTCTCTTGCCTATTGAAGTTCATTGTTTTGTATTAGCCTAATAGATCTAAATGCTATTATGATATTTAAAAGATGGATCAAAATCAGGATATGTGCAAGTTTTAAAAGAAAAAGGCTTGAGCAAGCAATGTATGATAAATAGTTTATTTAGTGTTATTTCGAATAAAACTTAACTTACCTTTAACTTTAAATGAAATGTCTTCTTCTCTGGGCTTTCTAAAGAATGATGTTATGCTCTTTTGGCTTCGTTTCATGTTAGTTGTTCTGTCTTCATGTCCTATAGTGAGGCTGAAAAGGATTTCACACAAATGGCTATGACTCCGATGTGACGCGCCTCTATATATTTCTAATACTCTGACGATGTGGATTTTTATGCTCTACCAATAACTCTCTGCTTCCTTTCAAGCCTAATCTTAAACTTAAACTGAACAGAAATCGCCAACCAACTGTCATTCTAATTGTCATTCCCAGAGTTCTAAAGCTATGGCTCCTTACCCCTCCCCTACTCTTAAAGATACAGGCTCTAAATTACATATTCTGCCTTTGGAGGCAGCCTATTAGTAGCATAACTAACTTCATTTTAACGTAGAAAACTTTAATAATAATAAACAGGGCACTGAACCAAGCCAATGCTGGATCTGGACCAAACTTGGCACATAGAGCCAATGTGCCCAACTGTGCATACTGGCAGGGATTGGGGGATGATTGCCCTTTTCAAATGGTAGTTGTTGTTAACCTGGATCCAGAAAGCACTGAAGGCAACATCATATCTAGACCAAACATGGCCAACTGTGCATACAGGACAGGCGGGGATTGGGGGTGATTGACCTTGGATCTGGGAGTTGCAATGCACCCTTATCCAGAGGGCATTGAACCAAGCTAACGCTTGATCTGGACTAAACTTGGCACATAGAGCCATTGTGCCCAACTGTGCATAGAGGCAGGGATTGGGAAATTATTGCCATTTCTCAAATGGGAGTTGTTGTTTACCTGGATCCAGAGAGTCCCAGAAGGCAGCTGACAGGTTCGACACACTCCACTCCCAGCCACGAGTGTGGCGAGATATCAATGCACAGGTGCAAAGGCCTGCCGAGTGCATGGGCGCAAAGGCCTATTGCGGCCCCCAAATGGTCTGTGATGCAGCAGCATCCTCTTTGGCGCTTGGACTGTCACCACACTCTCGGTGCTGAAGGCTGAAACCAGGGATACTGAAAAGGAAAGAGAATGCACCGAGGGCCCAGGTGAGGACAAGGATGCCACTGTGCCACATACCAGTAAGGCCTTCTCGTGGACCATCCTGAGAATGGGGGGGCTGAAGCCCCTCAAGCCTCTCCCCCAGCTACATGCCTGGTGTGAGAGAAGAGAGATAATGGGCTAAACTGTGTTGATTACACATGCTTGTTTAACTGGGGGATACACGTCTTTGGTCATATCTATTCTGACCGGTTAATACGGGGTCAGTCTGGAGCAGAAGTGGATACTGGAACCCTTGCATCCCTGAGTTTCATTTTGGGAATAGAGTGAGATAGACTTTGAGAACATATCCCATTCCCCTGATATTCCTCTGGAGTTCAAAACAGATTACAGCCAGGAGGTGGCATACTTAATTTTCCTCCCATTGATTCCAGTTTTAAGGGATAGTACAGGAAGGTGGTGTGTGTGTGTGTGTGTGTGTGTGTGTGTGTGTGTGTGTGTGTGTGTGTGTGTGTGAGAGAGAGAGAGAGAGAGAGAGAGAGAGAGAGTTTGGAAAGAATGGCAAAATAATAAATAATAATTAGAAGTGCCACATCTGTCTTCCATCTTGTAAGCATAAGCCTATTATTACATAAGAAACTAAAGTGCATCCCCCACTTTTTCTGCCTTTGCTGTCCACATTGGTTTGATTTGTCCAACAATTCCAAATCAAAAAACAAAGGTGCATCAAGAAAGCTGAAGAGAGGGTGGAAGTTAATTTCTGGAGGACTGAACAGTGACCAGAGTCTCTGTCAGAGCAAATATATAGTTGCAACCTAACCACATACAGGATCCAGAAGATTGTCACATGTTCTGGACTAGTGTTTTGTTATTCCTCTGAAATGTTTTCATCCTTTTCCTCCTGTTTATCATCTCTCCTGCTTTAGCAATTTCTGCCAGGTTATCTGATTCATTTTGTTCTCCCGAAATGACCTTTTTCCTTTCCACTTTTTTGTCTGTCATTTTGCAATTTAATGACCTGTTCTTGTACCTTTATTTCTTAAAATAACACAGTGTTAAACATTCAAATGATTTCATTAATTCTGGGAGATAAGCTGCATCTGGGTGTAAGCTGGCAAAGGACAGTAGCTGGCTCAATATTTCAGAAAAAGTTACATTAGACAGACATATCACACATAACAAAATGGATCCTAAAATTGCTTGATTTAACACAAATGGACTGTTTGTCACAGAAATTAAGAGACGAAAGAGAAAACAGATTGGTCAGGTCTCAAAGACTTTATTCAAAATAGTAGAACAACAATAATAGTAGATTTAGCCAACATTATTTTTTAAATAAAAAAAATAAGTGAAGAAGACAAACTGGGAAGGACAAATTGAAATTAAATAATTCTCCTGAAAATATCTCCCTTTGGAGGACAATGGGAAGTCAAATTTTATTTATTTATTTTTCCTTTTTCTCTCTTTTTATTTTTCTTCCTTCTATTCTCTTTCTTATTCTCTTTTCTATGTCCCCCCTCTACCTCTCTCTCACTATCCCAATGCAATGTTTTCTTCACGTTCGCTGTAAATACAATTTATAACACAATAAAAATTTTAATAGAAAAAAAGAAAAAAAGAAAATCTCCCTTTTACATAGGATGTTTTGCAACCACAGGCATCCTCCTCAATCTTTGTGTAGTTCTTTGGTTCTCAATCTGTGGGTCCCCAGATGTTTTGGCCTTCAACTCCCATAAATCCTAACAGCTGGTAAACTGGCTGGGATTTCTGGGAGTTGTAGACCAAAACTCTTGGGGACCCACAGGTTGAGAACCACTGGCGTAGTTGGTAGGGATGTGCAATTGATGCAAAAGGTTTCAGAAGTAATTACAAAACAGGGGCAATGGTGCTTTGTTTCTAAAGTATACTTAGTGAAAATATCATTACTATAACAAAAGCAATGGAATTTTGTTACTATTTCATTACATTAATTGAGCACAATTAAGTGACTAAAATTGGGGGAATGTCAAGGGCTTCTTTCTCACTCATTTTTAAAGCTATTGGGGTGAAACTTACTACAATGGTAGAACACATTTACCACTGTCAGCCCACCAGATTTCAGAACGTTTCACTTCTCCACAGATTTTGGAGAAATTTTCACAAACAACTTATTTATTTATTACATATGCTTCTATCCCACCCTTCTCCCCACAAGGGGACTTTTAATAATAAAGAAAATATGTTCCTAGTTTTAACGTGTTATTTCCTGTCTAATTATGTAGTCTTTATATTAAAAGTAGTAGTACTACTCCAGTTTTTGTAGCACAAACTATGTTAAATTGGTGGAGACTCAACAAAGCAAAATGTGGTATAGCATGGTGTCCCTCCCACAAAGACAAAGTTGTTGCAGTTTAATAAACTTTCCCCATATTTCTATGATAGAACCAATTAGGAACTGACATTTATAATCCAGGAACAAAAATCATAGTAAATACACCATCAAAGGACTGCCGACAGATGGCTATCCAGCCTCTACATAAATTAATATGCTTTCCCTATTGAGTTGGAGGGGATCCCCCGGGGACCATCTAGCCCAACTCTCTCCTTCCAGGCAGAAGGGCATCATCCAAACTATCCTAACAGATGGCCATCTAGCCTCTAAACATTAATATGCTTACTTTATTGAGTTGAAAAAGACCCCCAAGACCCATCCTTTTAGAGATTTTTTCACAGCTTAGCACCAAGGTTTACTTGTATCAGTCAGTCATCCTCTTTGCAGATTCAACAATTTATTGGAACTCTGGCTGGCTGCTGCCATTCTCCAAGGCACTTTCCCTCCTCAGTCCTGCCTCCCTCCCTCCAGCCTTGAAGGGCCTTTCCTTCCCCCTTCACTTTATTTTAAGTTTATAAAGACTGAAAAATAACTACTAAAATAATTTATAAATATTTTTGTAAAAATAGAGTATCCCTACATCGAGGTTTCTCACTTATTGCGGGAGGTCCTGGAACCTAACCCCAGCAATAAGTGAGGGAACACTATAATGCTACTCCACTCCCTCTCCTATTTGGTCTATTCTCAGAAATATGTAATACCCTCTCCTCATTGCTACATTTCAATTATAGGACTTGTAATAGGTTAAAGTTATACCTATTACATCGTAACTGTTTTTTCCTGCTAAGACTTCCAACTCATCTTGTTTATTTCCAGTGCTCTGGGCATTAGTATAAAGACATCTAAATCTGTGGGTAGGCCAGGATTACCCATAAGGCCAACCTAGGCCATGGCCTAGGGGTGTAAACTGAGGGGGGGGGGCGCAGATCACGGACCAAAAAAAATGTTGAAACAAATAAAAACGCAACGTGCATGGAGATGAGGAAGGAAGTTTTAAGTGTGAACGGATTGCTCTCTGTCTGCAGAGAATAATTATGCAGTTTACTTGAATCGTGGGACATTCCTCTTAGCTTTTTATTTGGGATTATTGTTCCCTTGCTGCTTGGTAATTGCGTTTGTCCAAACCTCTCTTTAGCCTTTTGTCTGTTCACTACAGGCCTTGATAAACTATTGTTCCCAAAGATAATATCACCCTCCTGCACATAACCTAGTTTAAAGTCCATCGGATCAGGATTACCAGTCTCTGAGCAAAAGTATTCCTTTCTACTTCTGCGAGGTGCAGTAGGCCATCTTCCTGGAAAAGCAGACCATTGTCCAGGAAACCTCAGGTTTACTATCTAAAAGACATGAAAGAAAAGGAAAGGGGATTAGAAAGGGGTGTAGGTTATTAGGTCTTAATTTTAAAGTTCTTCTGAGGAACAATTGGAACAGATGCAATTTTCAGAAAGCATGAATCAAACTTTCTTCCTCTCTTACCATAACTGATGAAGCATCACAACTTCCTTTCATTCTCCCATGTCAAGCAATGGTTGTTACTAAGTGAGACTTGATGGAGGAAGTATCCTAATAGAGTGGACTTTCTAGGGGACTGATGAAAATGGCCCTTTTCCCATTTTCTCCCTTACGGCAGATGGTAGTGTATTTCATCATACATAGAAGTCCAAGCATTGATTGCAAGGGATTTCCTCCTGTGCTGGATCTTTCATACCTCTAATTATGGAGCCAAAGACTAGGCCAGGAAGAGGTCTTTTTCTTACACAGCAATCATTTTGGAGACACAGAGGAGTTTATTTATGTTTCTGTGTAAAATATTACCCTCTTCATGAATTAGACTTTATTCTGCTGGACACAATATTTTATTTTTCCATAAATAATACTCTTGAAGAAATAAATCATATTGCTCTCCAGATTCAGACATGTATATACAGGTGTCTCTTTTGAACATGAAGGTGATTTTGGTTTCTGTCCATGATTTAAGTGGACATTCTTCTGTTGGAAAGGATTATACACAGCCTCTTTTCCCCTAACACCTGCAAAGTATTTCAGTTATATTGATAAAAGCCATCTCTACTAAGTGAAGAACCATGGAATGGAAATGCAGACAGAAAAAACTCTTTCCTGATCTTTTAAAGAGATAAAGCAGAATCACTATTTTGAGTTGTTCAAGAAACAAATGATCTGAGAACTCACTGCTTGTCAAGCCAAAGTTGTTTTTGGCAGTCTTTTATGGAAAGCTGTGGATTTTGTTTTGCTACATATGTTCCCTGGAGTCGTTTTGGATTTGAGCAGAGTTGTTCAGCTGTGCTTTTGGGAAAACAGAGCAAAGGCAGACTGTGTTTGGAAGACTGTATTCCAATATTACATTTTCATAGTGGATATGGGCCCTCCCTTCTGAGCCCTAAACAGTATTTTCAGGTTTTGTGTGTCCGTGTGTGTGGTCACCAGCCCCCAATTAAAATGAAGTGATGAGTTTTGCAGATGTGAAAGAAAGGGAGAGGAGGGTAGAGGAGAATAAGAGAATATATCAAAATTCAGATACCCTACAGACAATCAAAGAGAAAAAAATCATATGGTAACTGGCATATTAGGTATGGTAAATCTCTCGTGAAAATTTCAGCCCTTACCTCCATTAAAGCGGTTAAGTTCATTGATGCCATCTTGGAAAGTAAGGATTTCAAACATAAGGATCTTAGGCCATGTCTAAACATACCGGACAACTCTCGTTTAAAGGGCTCCAGAGCACCTCCAATGCAGCCCCAGGCGTCTTTTGATCATTCACACAAGCATCTGGGGCACATTGGGGCTGCTTCCAAGAAGCAGCTCCCTCCTGAAGGCTTGCTGTTAATGTCACATTTTTGGTCATGTAGATTAGTGCCTGGCATGACGTCACTAGAAATATAACATTGCTAGCAAGCCTTTGGTAGAAAGCAACTTTCTGGTGGCGAGGCAGCAGTGGGTTTGTTGGTGGTGTGGATTAGGTTGGGTTGGTGTCACAACACGGGCCCTGTCTTCACCCCGGAATCACACACACACAGACGATGTCAATTAACTATTTATTAAGCACCAAATAAGTAGCAGGTGTAAAAGATGAAATGTCCAAAAAGTATAGATCAAATAGTCCAAAGTAAAAAGCAATCAATGTCCAAAGTATTCGAAAGCAAGGATCAAAACCAGGTCCATAAAAACAAAGCGAATCAAGCAAGGCAATAGGATCCGTGGTTAGCAAGGTAAATCCAAAGTTCATGGAATTAGCAAGGTTTCAAGGCAGTACTTGGCAAGGCAAGCCAGTCTATAGCTTCCAGGAGGACAGCGAGCTGCTACGTCTCTCCAGCTCAGACGTGGCCGGCAATCTGAAGAAGTTTCCCACGAAGAGTATACTTAATTCCCTCCTTTGTGAGACCAACGCCTTTCCAGGCTTTGTTTCCAGTCTCTCTGTGTAGCCTCAATACTCCCCCTTCGGTCGAATCTCCGCTCAGGAAAGGCCCCATCTGCGCCGTTATCTTCCTGGGAACCTGATTTGACCTCGGCTTCCATGTCCTCCTCAACATCTGGAGTAAACACCCTTTCCTGTGAACCGTATCCTCCCGGTCTCTCATATTCCGTATCTGATCCGGAATCCTGAGAAACCTTGTCATCAGAATAGGCCTCCGGCCAGGTGTCATCCCATAGCAAACTGTCTGTAGGCGAAGCAGGCACTTCATCCCCTCCATCACTTTCATCAGGGTCCAAAGCCAATGGAACCCCTGGGGCCGCAACCTGCCCTCCCAGTGGAGGTGGGGCCAGATTGGCCTCCTGCCCCCCCAGGTCAGATGGAGGCTGAGTTGCTACAGTTGGGCACATTTTGTTTATTTATTTGCCATACTTATTATTTATTTTTTTATTTATTTTATTTCATTTCTAACCTGCCCTTCTCTACCCCTGAAGGGGGATTCAGGGCAGCTAACAAAAGTCAAAATTCAATGCCGCATACAAGAACAGAACAACAACATATCAAAAATACAACAAAGCAGATTAAAACAGTTAATATCTGCACTAGTTGAAGTTTCCGAACAGTCTTCAAAGGCAGCCCCACGTAGAGTGTGTTGCAGTAATCTATTTGGGATCTAACAAGAGCATGGACCACCGTGGCCAGATCAGACTTCCCAAGTTACGGATGCAGCTGACGCACAAGTTTTAACTGTGCAAAAGTTCTCCCGGCCACCACTAAGACCTGGGGTTCCAGGCTCAGCTATGAGTCCAGGATCACTCCCAGACTGAACCTGCGTCTTCAGGGGGAGTGTGACTCCATCCAACACAAGCTGTAACCCTATACCCTGTTCGGCCTTTCGACTGACCAGGAGGACCTCTGTCTTGTCTGGATTCAAGTTCAATTTGCTAGCTCTCATCCAGTCCGACACAGCAGCCACGCACCGGTTCAAGGTCTGGACAGACTCCTTGGTGGAAAGGAGTGACAGATTTGGACATCATCTGCATAAAGATGACATCGCATTCCGAAACTCCGGATGATCTCCCCCAGCGGCTTCATGTAGATGTTAAATAACATTGGGGACAATATTGAGCCCTGAGGGACTCCACAAGACTACGGTTGTGGAGTCGAACAGGTGTCACCCAACAACACTTTTTGAGACCGTCCCTTGAGAAAGGACTGGAGCCACTGCAAAACAGTATCTCCAAGCCCCATATCTGCAAGGCATCCCAAAAGGATACCATGGTCAATGGTATCGAAGGCCGCTGAGAGGTCCAGCAGAACCAACAGAGACACACTCCCCCTGTCGAGTTCCCGGCGTAGGTCATCTACCAAGGTGACCAAGGCTGTCTCAGTTTCATGTCCCGGCCTAAAACCAGACTGTGCCGGATCTAGATAATCAGTGTCTACCAAAACCCCCTGGAGTTGCGAGGCCACCACACGTTCTATGACTTTGCCCAAATAGGGGAGATTGAGAACTGGCCGATAGTGTACTAATTGAGTAGGGTCCAGTGATGGTTTCTTTTTTTCCTTTTCTTTTTTTTTTTTCATTCTGACAAAGCTTTATTTTGAGACTGCAACTTTAAAATTCCACATCAGTCTCTGGGCCCATCCACACTGGCATATCATGTGGTTTGGAACTGCATGATATGGTCAGTGTACACTCATAAGGCCCCCTCCAGACTGCCATATAAAATCCAGATTGTCTGCCTTGAACTGGGCCATATGGCACGGCAATGGTTTCTTCAACAGCAATTTTATAACAGCTTGTTTTAAGCTTGCTGGAATTTTGCCCTCCTGTAAGGAGGCATTGACTACCACCTTCACCCACTCTGCCAAACCCCCTCTGGCTTCCTTTATCAGCCAGGATGGGCAGGGGTCTAGGATGCATGTGGTAGGTCTCGCCTCTCCAAGGATCCTGTCCACATCCTCAAGCTGAAGCAATTGAAATCAATCCATCAAAATTGGACAGACAGGTGCTAGTGTTACCTCCTCAGAGTCTGCTGTTAAAGTGGTATCGAAATCAGAATGGATCAGAGCGACTTTGTCCGTGAAGAACTGAGCAAATCCTTCACAGCGAGCTTCAGAGTTGTCAGGGATCACACACTGAGGTAGATTTAACAGCCCTCTGACAACACGAAACAGCTCAGCTAGGTGGTTATTTGCGGACGCAACATTGGCCGCAATAAAAGATTTTTCTGCGGCCTTTTTTGCCACGTCATAGGACCTCAAAAAGGCACCTAGCCTGTTCGGGCTGATCTGCTACCTTTCTGACGCCACACGCTCTCTAGCCTCCTTGTCTTTCGCTTCATCACTGCTAGCTCCTTCGTGAACCAAGGGGCTGGTTTAGCTCGGTTACTCGAAAGGGGGCGTTCCGGAGCAATCGAGTCTATTGCCCTAGTCATCTCATTATCCCAGAGAGAGACCAGAGCATCGACAGAATCACCTACCGAGGAGGCGGGAAAATCCCCAAGAGCCATCAGGAATCCATTAGGATCCATAAGCCTTCTAGGGTGGACCATGTTAATGGGTCCACCACCCCTGCAGAGGTTAGGAGGCGCAGTAAGTCTAAACCTGACCAGATGGTGGTCGGTCCATGGCAATGGAGAGATGGTCAGCTCCTCCACCCCTCCACCTTCTTCCCATCTCTGACAGAAAACCAAATCCAATGTGTGCCCAGCACTATGGGTCAGACCAGATAGTAGTTGGGACAGGTCCATGGTTGCCATGGTGGCCATGAACTCCTGAGCCGCACCCAAAAGGGCAGTCTCGGCATGGACATTGAAGTCTCCCAGCACAATGAGCCGTTGAGACTCCAATGCCAGGTCCGAGTCCAATCCGGCTAGCTCAGGTAGAGAGACTGTAGTGCAGTGGGGTGGTCGGTACACTAGCAGAATCGCTATCCTGTCCCGGTTATCAACCCTTAGGCAGACACATTCAAAAGTGGTTGACTGAGAAATGGGGCACCTAGTCAGGGAGATAGAATCCTTATAGACCACTGCGACTCTACCTCCCTGCCCTCCAGGTCTCGACTGATGCTGCACGGAATAACCTGGTGGGCAAAGCCATGTGAGATTGATCCCACCCGCTTCGTCCAACCAGGTCTCCGTTATGCATGCCAGGTTTGCGCCTTTTTCAAGGATTAAATCCTGAATGATAGATGTTTTCCCATTAACAGACCTGGCGTTAAACAGCACCACTTTCAACCTAGAGGGGCCACCATCCTGGGTACTCAGCTTAATATTGTCAGGAGCCTGGTTTAGTTTTGTAAGAATTCTCCCACTTGTTTGAGATCGAATTAACAATTTAGATCTTCCATCTGTATCATGCCGAATTAATAGTTTAGAATGTTCACTAATTTTTGGCCGAATTGGAATTTTGGGTCTCCCTTTCTCATACCTGGCCCTTCCTGTCACCACCCGAATAGGGACTCCCCGCCCATGGTGCCTGACTCCCATGGTGCTTGTCTTTCTCCATGCCCCGCCCCTTCTCTAACCCAAAAAGGGGGAGTCAAGGCAGCTTACAGTGGCACATACATCATGCCTCAACCAGAATTTTAAAAATTATAACATATTAAATAGAGTTAAAATGGATTTGAAGTTAAAAACATACCGTCTAAAGTTCATGGTCTGAATCCATTCCAAGGTAAAATTGCACAAAGTTTCCGTTCAGAATACTGCATTGCCCTATTTTCCAAAAGCCTGCTCCCAGAGCCAGGTTTTGACTCTTTTCCTAAAGGCTAATAAAGAGGGGGCTGCTCTGATGTCACTAGGGAGTGAGTTCCACAACAGATCTAAACTGATCTTGTTGCGGCCTGCGCTAGGCTTGGCCTGGTTATAGTGAAAGTGTATGCTTATTTTTATGTGCTTGTGTTAGATTAACAGGCCTCAATTTGTTGTAAAGGCCTATTTGCAGTTTTTGGGGCTGGGTTGTTGTTTTCCCTGGTTGGGAGGGGCTCATTCTCTCTGTTTCCTTCCTCCAATCATCACCCAGTATTTTCCCTCCAAAGTTAGTATTTCCATCTAATCAGCACTTAGCATTTTCCCTCCAAAAAGTCACCTCAGAGTCCCAGCCAATCAGGGACTCAGGATTTCCCTCCAATTCTAAAGATTATAAAAGGGGGAGACCTTTCTGAGTTTACCTCAGTGACTACCAGGGACGTGTGACTGTGCCACGGGGCTGCCAGCTCCGGCCTGTCACCTTCTTTTAATGACAAATACCGCCTTCAACCAGCCCTGGACTCAGCAGAGGAAGGACGTTAGACCTTCAATTTAAAGGAATCCAGCGGCTGGGGTCTGTCCACCATCCATGGTGGCTGACCAGAGAAGAGAAGGAGAGGCATCACAATCCATCGCCCATGGACTTGGCAAAAGGGACTGAGTGAGCTAATTTTCAACTATTTGGCATTATGGACTTTGCAACCATCCAAAAGGCCAGTCACCTGTTTGTGACTTGTTAAATAAATTCATTAATTTCTTCAAAGGCCTCAGTCTGCTAAGTTTGTGAGAAGTCTCCCCACAAGAGGAAGGCAATCCGCATCCCCTGGGCATAGGGTGTTTAGAGCTGTTTACGTAGTCACTCCATCCAAGCCCAGGCGGACCGCCATAGATCTATCTTTCTATACCTCTCACATTGAAGGGTCACTTTGGAGCTTCCAGGAAGCTCTGGAGTAAATCCCAAGGTTTTACGATTGTGGAGTAATTGTTGACTGCAATGGGTTATCTTTTCTTTTCAACATGGAAATTGCTACAAATTTTAACACAATCTTTCTAAACATTTGTCTTGATATACATATTTTGCACATTTTTACCAATAATTGTGCACATTTTTCAGATACATATTTTTGTTGTGTATTTCCATTTATATGTATTTCAAAGTGTGTGGGGAATTTGGATGCTTGTGTCTTTCTGTCAATGACAGGACATCAAGAGACTTGTGTACTCATTTGTTAATCTCACAGTTCATGAAATTGATACATTTATTCTTGAAAATTTCTTTTCCATCTCTATTCAAACTCATGAAGCCAAGAATGATATATCACACAGTGAGAATTATACACAGTTCATTGAAAGCCAACCCACAGGTTTAACATCAACTAGCATAATTTTTTCTAACAGAGAGATTTGATTTCACTGTGTTTTGGAACTGTAAGAACAGCAGTATGATTTTGTTATTAATATGAATGTCCCATCTGGTTTGAAATCAATGTTGTTGAGAAAACATATGTAACAGCTATATTTTAAAGAGTAGTAATGATCGGAGTAATTACAGTTTAGAATTTTCAGAACTTATATTGTCCAGTCTTGCTGTGACTTTCTGAACTAGAAACACTCACAACATTTTTGCATAAACAATCCAGTGCCTGGTACTTTCGCATATATTCTACTGTAAAAGGTATATGTGTGAGAGTTGCCATTTTAACACTTTTCTGACTACTGCTGTCATTTAGGTTACTTCATCCAACTGAAAATTATTGGCTATACAATGAGATCCATCTTCCCTACTATGCCGCGCCCTGGGCCTATAAATGAGTGACTGGGATTGCTGTAAAGGTCCTATGCCCAGGGGTTAACGGTGCCTTCCTTTCAGGGAGAGAGTTACCACAAAGTCCAAGGACCAAGGCTCTTTGAAACAGTTAACAGTATTTACTTCTGCAAAGTCACAAATGCAGGTGACTGGGAATTGGCAAGTTACAAAATCAAAGGAGCCAGATGACAAAATTCGGCTTACTCAGTCCCTTTGCTCAGTCCGTGGGCGATGTATGCTGACGCTCTCCTTCTCTTCTCTCTCTGGTCGATAACCACAGATGGCTACAGGCCCCAGCTCCTGGATTCCTATAAAAGTGAAGGGCGAACGTCCTTCCTATGATGAATCCAGGGCTGGCCGAAGGCGACTGGAGTCCCACACTTTCTTCCGAAACCTTCCAATATGCTTGGAATAAGCAAATGGACTCCAGCAGTTGTTGTTATTATTATTATTATCTAAAGGGAAATGGCAGGTCAGGGCTGAAGCACCTGAAGACTCAGTCACCAGTCCCTGCAGCGTTGAAATCCCTGGTGGTCACTGAGGTAAACTCAGAAAGGTTTCCCCCTTTTATAATCTTCAGAATTGGAGGGAAATCCTGAGACCCTGATTGGCTGGGACTCTGAGGTGACTTTTTGGAGGGAAAATGCTAAGTGCTGATTAGATGGAAACACTAACTTTGGAGGGAAAATACTGGGTGATGATTGGAGGAAGGAAACAGAGAGAATGAGCCCCTCCCAACCAGGGAAAAAATAACAACCCAGCCCCCAAACTGCAAATAGACCTTTACAACAAAAATGAGGCCTGTAATTTAACACAAGCACATAAAAGTAAGCATACAAATTCAATATAAACAGGCCAAGCTTAGCGCAGGCCGCAATACTCCCGGCCAAATTCTCGGCTGCGAGAATTTCAAACTATAACACATAAACAAATATTGCAATAGCAGTAATCACAATGCATGAAAATAGACATAATCAATAGGGTGACATAGTGTTAGACACTCTCTAAACTCACTTTTGGGATAGTAAGACCCCTTTCAGCTATGGAGATTACAAGTGTGTAATGCATTTCTAAAACCTGTGCTTCATGGTGGTAAAGCTGACCTAAGTCACTAAAAGCACTACTATGGTCACTAAGCACACATCTATAATGCAGATCTTCACTGCTGCTTTGCTTTTGGCAGAGCTAAACCTAGCAGAGCAACCCACAGACGCACGCATGTGAGGCTTAGGTCCAATGTGCTCCTGCCCATGCTCCCGCAGATGGACTGCTAATATGAAATGTTGTCTGCAATACGAACACCTCTCATGCCGGTTACCAGGCCCATTGTTTTGGTGTTCAGGTTTTAAATGAACACTTAAGCACTTGAACTGATTTAAAACTCTGGAAATGTCCATGCCTGGATGTGGGTAGACATTTCTGTCCCGCAGGTAGCAGCCTTCTAGCTTGCTGAATGCGGTATAGTCTTGAGGCCTTTTACGCGGCATTATTTGCAAAGGCTGATTTTCTTCAGGGGAACAACAAAACTTGTACTGACACCATTGCTGGTAACTCCCTGAAGAGCCAGTTGGCCTTTTGGGCCTTACTCTCATTTTTGGCCGATCTTTGCCTTTAAGTCTGCCTTCTTTACAGTCACTTGAGAGACCATTTAACTGTCCAGTCTCATTGAATGACATCTCACTACAACTCAGGTCATCTTCTGACTCAGAAACTTGTTTTTCTGGGCCAAATGGCGCATGAGATTTTAAAGCCAATGAGAGCTCACAGCGGAGTGAGCTTGGAACAGGTGTGTTTTCCTCATCAAACCTCTGATCTGGTAGCAGGCAGAGTTCTTTAAGCAAATTGTGTCCTTCTTCCTTTGTCGTCTTTAAGAGGAAAAGCAAATAGTTCTTTAAAGAAGACACAAGGTTCTTACTTTGGGATTTGGCCTCTGTTTCACCTTGCTCCATCGCACTCTCGGGTTGCAGCAGGTTCAGAGTTGTTACCTCTAAGGAGGGTTTTCTTCCTTTTTCCAGCTTGGATCTGTAACTTGCTGGGCAAAGAGAAAGCTTCTTGCTTGACCTTTTCCACCTCTGGAGAAGTTAAGATTTCTTCTTCCACCTGGAGCTCAGCTGCAGGAGGGCTGTGGACTGATGGTGCTGGGGCATGTAGCCGAGTTTCGATTTCACTCTTAACATCTGTAAGCATACACTTTCACTATAACCAGGCCAAGCTTAGCGCAGGCCGCAATACCTACATCTTCCCTACATGTGATATAGGTTCTGATTGCTCATTATGGCTGCAGTGGTAGACCTAGGGCAGAGATGGGGAGAATGTATGCAGATTTCCTCATCTTTTGATGAGGAAGGCTGTCTTGGCACATTGAAACATGTGGACTGGAACTGAAGTAGGCACACGCACTCCCGGTCCCACCACCTTTGCAGGTGCGTCTAGTGGGGGCCTTTTCTGTGGTGGCCTCCTGACTGTGGAATTCCCTCCCTAATGAAATTAGATCTGCCCCCTCCCTCCTGACTTTTAGGAAGCTGGTGAAAACATGGCTGTGGAATTAGGCCTTCGCAGAATGATGGCGGAGATCGCTATTGACAAAAGCCACTGACCACTAGATATGGACTGAATACACGGACTGAGGCGGATTTGATTTTACTTTGGCAAATGGCTTTTTATTGTATTTATATTTGTTTTCATTGTGAATGTATGATGTTTTTGATTTTAAATGTTAGCATTGAATCTTTGCTGTTTGCCGGTCTGAGTCCCTCTGTGAGGTGAGATGATCGGGGTATAAACGTTTTAAATAAATAAATAAATAAATAAATAAATAAATATGTAAGTTGTCCCTTATATATGTTGGCATCTCCCACCAACAAGATGCACAATGATCCCAAAAGTAGAGGTGCACAATGATCCCAAAAGTAGAGGTGCACAATTATCCCAGAGGATGCACAATGATCCCAGAGAAAGCCAGTAGATTTTAGTACTGATTTCATCATTGTGCATTTGGTTTGTGTGTGTATGTTTAGCCAGATGTTCTGTGATACTACATGCTTGCTGTGAAGCATGGCGTGTAGAATGTCCATTTGAGGTGACATCTGGGGTTTTACAGGAAGTTATAGAAGTGATAACCACCACGTACCTTTTGTATCCAGGTTCTGATGGCCTAGCCCCTTATTCCTGCCACTGCTCTCTGTCTGTCAAAGATGTTTATTTAGGTGCCAGGTGATTACTTACTGAGACCAGAATGGGGTGCATGCAAAATCCCTTCTTGCTGATCAAGGAAGTACCCATTGTGACATCAATAGACATGACTGCAATAGCCAGATGCTTGTAGGGAGCACCATGGCTGGCATCAGTGACATAGAGACAAGGGTACAGGCCATCTGGCACTGGCCCTAGATACAGCAGAATTTAGGGTATCTCCAGCCAGAAATACTCTAGACTAGTGCAAGGAGAGGATGATGGCAGTGGTATTCATCTGTCCAATGGATTGGACGAAAAAAGAAGCAATTTAACTGCTCAGATGGCTGCAACACAGAGAAATACTCTGAAGTTTTTAGATATGGTGTCCATTCAAATTCCGGAACATCCCCTAACTTTTCCCAAAGTATGGCTAAACTAGATCAACACAGGTTCCCCTGAAATACTTACTGGAAGTGCAGGAATGTTGTATGAACAGGATCAAACCCATGATGAGTTTGTTTTGTAGTTGAGCTTCAGATACTACTGATAGTATGGAGTTGGGTGGGGCTGAGTCTTTGGTTGCAAACAGTAGTGTGGAGATGGGTGGGGCTGTTTGTAGTCATAGTAAGGGCACTAAGATAGGAAAACGGCTTACTCGAGAACAAAGTGAGGAGGCTATGTTACAGTATAAAAGGATTCGGCAAATACTCACTGAACCAACTGATGATGAATCATTTGAGGGCTTTTCAGGGAATTATGGGAGTGAGGGAGACTCTTCAGAGGAAGAGTCAGAAATGGACTGGACAAAAGTACAAGAAATACAGGCTACTTGCGTGGAATCAACAAGCAGTGATACCTTTTTGGGGTTCTCTGATGACAATGAGTGGCCTTCAGGCTATCTGGAGGATTGTTGGGGGGAGTTAAGTCTTGACAGAAGATGGAGGACTTGGAGGGAAAACCAAGAGGCTGCAGGTGATGATAACACAGCAGCTGGAGCAGCTAAGGATGGGGCGTTGTCTGATTCAGGTGGGTCCGAGTTGGGAGAGTAATATAATGTGGGCTTTTGGGGGCTTCACTTTGCGGTTAGCAAGGTGTTGCTGAGGGATTGTGTTTTGCTTTAAGAGGCAAACGTTACATGAATCCTGTGACTCTTGTATCCTGAACGCTGTTTAACATGAGTTTGGAACTTGCATTGCCATCCTGGAGTGGCATGTTGCTCTGTATGGAGATTGTGGGAGGCTTATTTGTGGGTTACATTGTATTGCTTTTGCACACTAGTTGCTGCTGCCCATTCTACGTTTGGCGTGGTTTGCTGCTGTTCAAGTTGCTGTGAGTGAGAGATGCTGCTTCGTCTGCAAGAACAAGGTACAGTATGGGAGGGGGGTGGAAGGTTGGAACTATTTGGGGATTATGGTGTACATTGTCCCCATGCATTAGCTCCTGGTTGGTTATTGATTCGGACTGGCTTCTCGTGTTGATGCTTGCCTCCTCCCTTGACCCGGCTTGGATTTCCTGTCTGCTGCTTGCTGCCTGACGCTTTGGACTGCCCACCTGTGATGACTTCGGACCCCACTGACGACCCTTCCACTTCCTGCTTTGTTGTGTGCCTTTTCTGTTCTTTGCATTTTGCTTTATTGCTCTGGATTTTTTTGCGGGCATTTGTTTTTGTGCCAATTAGGTTTGTTTTTGTGTTCTTATCCATTGACTGTTAAGTGCTTGTTTTGTTTTGGTGCCTTTGAAGGTCAGAGACTCTCTGAGCAATTAACTTTGTTTTGAAACTCTACTTGGTTTGGTCCTTTAAGGAGCGTCTGTTGTGACGGTATGGGCTATATTGCTTATGTAAATGAGCCCTGAGTGTTATTTATTTATTTCCGGCATTTTACCCCGCTCTTCTCAACCCCACCAGGGGGGACGGACGGACGGACGACGACGACGACTCAGAGCGGCTTCCAAAAAGGCACAATTTGATGCCCACACAGTAAAATGCAGTATAAAACCCCCAACATTCAACAATAAAATACATTAAAATACAATTACATTAACATATCCTACGCATTCATTTATGTTAAAAACAGTGTTCCGTCCATAAAAAGCATTGTTAGTTAGGGGGTTTCACTCATTGGCTAAACTATCTATCTATCTATTCATTCATCAAGAGGGCCTGATTATTTCTTGCAAAAGTGTTGAATAGAAGGGTGATTTTATATTTTATACCCTAACATAAATCAAAATGATAGCTTTAAATCCAAACAAAATGATGGGTCCAAACAGGCAGCAGGTGGCATGCTTAGAAATCAGGTGCAAGTTGGACACATGTGTGTTATGGCGGCCATAAATGTGCTGATGTCAAATAATGTCTGCTGTCTTTGAAGGACTTATGGCAATGTAGCAGCAATTGTCAACTAGACTGCCAACAGCAAAAGCCAATGTGACAGGAACGGGGCAATTGGGAGTTTGGAACTTGCCTGAGGCTGAATGTTAGATCTGAGAATTGAAGTGGCCTGATTCGTATTGCTTTGAGTCTTTCCTGAAGTGACATAGCTAACCCAATGGACCCCTGGCCCTAAGTGTTTTCCCCCCAGATTTCGGGGGCATAAGACGTAGAGCTGATTGAACTCTCTCTCTCTCTCTCTCTCTCTCTCTCTCTCTCTCTCTCTCTCTCTCTCTCTCTCTCTCTCTGGCTTTTAAATGCAATGTGAGTTTCTCCTGAATTCTGACAATACGTATAGGTGAAGTGGTGGTGGCGCATATAGGAAGGGTATATTCCTTGCTTTTGTTTCCAAAGTTTTTTTTAACTCTCCCTCATTTTTTCCTCCCCTTCTCACACTGTCTTTTTTCTCACTACTGCTCTATATCAAACTTCTTTTCAGCAATCCTGCCCTACAAACATTAGCCTGATTACAAATGTATTGTTTTCAAGTCTCTTGGAGTGAGACCCTGTGATGGCTTTGCTGATAAATTAGTGGCTCTGTTGAGTGAACAATTACAATAATGAAGTGTTAATCTGGGGGGCCTTGGCATGTCAGCTTTGAACTGGAGGGGGCAGACTGGCAGTAATAATTTCATTTTATAAAGAGGTGCTGAGAGGAGATTCTCTGTGGGTATTTTTAGATAACGCCCTGATAGGATTTTCCTGAGATGTTACAGGCTGTATATGTTTATAACAACTATCCTTCAGAAATGTCTGCCCTGCAGAGATAATATAAGTGTTTAGGGAGAGGGAATATGAAAGAATGTGCCTGCCACTTTTTCACCCCTTTGCTTAAAATCAAAAATCAAACGTAAGTCTGTGTTTCCTATACCTATAGCAGGGAACATGTTTAACCAATATTGTTGTGCACAATACAAAGGCTATCAGAACATACTGAAAAGGTCAGAACAGTAAACGATAGTGGTAATTGCACACTAAAGCACATGGATAGAGAAGTACATAAGCACATAGAAGAACAGGCATTGCTGAAGGAAAATCAACATGGTTTCTGCAAAGGCAAATCATGTCTTACTAACTTGATAGAATTCTTTGAGGGTGTAAATAAACACATAGATAAAGGGGACCCAATCGATATTGTTTACCTTGACTTTCAAAAGGCTTTTGACAAAGTCCCTCACCAAAGGCTCCTAAATAAGCTCTTCAGCCATGGAATCAGGGGACAGGTCTTGTCCTGGATTGGAACCTGGCTAAACTGTAGGAAACAAAGAGTGGTAATAAACGGACACTTCTCTGGATGGAAAGAGGTGAGAAGTGGCGTACCCCAAGGTTCAGTTTTAGGACCGTTACTTTTTAATTTATTCATAAATGATCTGGATGTAGAAGTAAATTGTGAGGTAGCAAAGTTTGCAGATGACACTAAACTGTTCAGGGTAGTTAAAAATGAAACTGACTGTAAAGAGCTCCAGAAAGATCTCTCGAAATTGAGTGAATGGGCAACAAAGTGGCAAATGCATTTTAACCTAAACAAGTGTAAAGTCATGCACATCGGGGCAAAGAACCCCAAATACACTTATCAACTGATGGGATCAAAGCTTTCTGAGACAAACCAGGAAAGGGATCTTGGGGTTTTGGTGGACAGCTCAATGAAGATGTCAACCCAGTGCGCTGCAGCAGTGAAAAAAGCAAATTCTATGCTTGGCATGATCAGGAAGGGAATCGAAAATAGGTCGGCAAATGTTGTATTGCCTCTCTACAAATCTATGGTGAGGCCACATCTGGAGTACTGTGTACAATTCTGGTCTCCCGCACCTCAAGAAGGATATAACGGAACTGGAAAAGGTACAAAGAAGGGCAACAAAAATGATCCAAGGGATGGAGCAGCTCCTTATGAAACCAGGTTGCAACGCCTTGGTCTTTTCAGCCTTGAAAGACGGCGTTTAAGAGGTGACTTGATCGAAGTGTATAAAATCATGCATGGGATAGAAAAGGTGAATAAAGAAAAAATATTTTCTCTGTCACACAACACTAGGACTAGGGGGCACTCCCTAAAGCTCCAAGGTAGGAAAGTTAGGACTAATAAAGGGAAATATTTCTTCACCCAGAGGGTCATTGGGTTATGGAATTCACTTCCAGAGGAGGTTGTGACAGCTGTCAGCCTGGACAGCTTCAAGGCAGGATTAGACAGATTCATGGATACCAAGGGAATCAGTAGTTACTGAAATGGACATCCAAGTGCCACCTCTGTGTTGATGGAGGCAGGCAGGATTTTCCCGGGTACTGGTTGTGGGGGGTCGGGAGCAGGTGAGGGTTTTGCCCTCCTTTCTGCTAGAGATCCCTGTGTACAACTAGTGGGCCACTGTGTGACACAGAATGCTGGACTAGATGGGCTGAGGCCCGATCCAGCATGGCTCTTCTTATGTTCTTATGTTCTAAGTACAAAGTGCAGAAATAAAATATCCCAAAGTGGCGCATGGCTGGAATGCGATCTATATGTACAGTAATAAGCACTAGGGATGTGCAAAGCTTCACAGCTCTGCTTCGTAATTCAGTGATTCAGAGGATTCATAAATATGAACCTCTGAATTACTAATCAGAAATGACCTCTCTGAAGTATTTACAAATCAAAACACAAGTCTCCAAATCTTTTGGAGATATTTGTAAAAGATTTGTTGTTTTGGAGGTTTTTTTTAATGTAATATTCTCCGTCTCCCCATCACGTGTAATTGTCTGAGGTTGGAGGGGTCAGGGGCTGAGGTGGGAGGGGACTGATGTGATTGAAAAGGGCAGCTGCATGCTCCCCCCCCTGTCAATCTTAAGAAGAAAGCTAAATTATGTGGCTTTCTGCAAAACTGCTCTTACATATATTCCTCTCAGCATCTTTTCTGTGTGGCATGGTGTTTGCAGGAGAGAGAGATAAGACGTGGTCTTTGGAGCTCTGTTCTGTTTCTGTGTGTTTTATAGAATCATAGAGTTGGAAGAGATCTCATGGGCCATCCAGTCCAATCCCCTGCCAAGAAGAAGGAAAATTGCATTTAAAGCACCTAAAAATGAAATAAAATTTCCAGAGAGCTATCCATGATAGTCTGTTACAGAAAGATACAAAAGTGTGAGTCATGCATTGGAAGACCTTAAAGACAATCATCAGTATGTTACATCAGCTACTTAGAGTGCATCTTAACAGTTGAATTAACTGCCCTAGCTCAATGCTATGAAACTCTCAGATTTGTAGTTTGGTGAGGCCCGAGCACTCTTTGGAATAAAAGATAAAACTCTTTGTAAAACTAAAACCCTTATGATTTCACAGTATCGAGTCATGGCAGTTAAAGTGGTGTCAAACCGCATGCATTCTACAATGTAGAGGCATTCTTTAGCCATGTATACATAACTAAGTAATATCTCTGGGCTGACAAGGAGCAATTACAATCTGAAACTCTGTGTTATGAATCCATAATTGTAGTTGTGCTCTCACAAAATTGTATAGATTGCAGCAGGAATAAGCAGTGTCTATGTTTCCAGATGAAGTTGGATGGCATAGGACTCCATTTCCCAATATCATTGACCATGATGGCAAAGGCTGATGAAATCTGAAATCCTGGAGAGTCACAGTTTACTAGCAGTAGCTATGCTTTGCCCACCTTTTCAGACAGTCTGGCATTGTAAAATAAACATGAGTAGAATGGATTGGCATTGTGACCTCACAAAAAACCCCTGAGTTTATGAATGCACAGGTGCACAGTTATATTTGTAGGTATTCACTCCACACTACTTAAAAGCTTATTTAGAGAGTTCAATCCTGAACAATATCACTGTTATTTTTACTTGATAGTGGCATTTTTTTCCTGATTACTAGCAAACCCATAGCCGGGGGGCGGGGGGCATAAGTTTTTAGAACAATCTGTTAGGGGCCGCCAATTTATGTAATCATTGTTTACGTACTGGAGTCAACATGAGTTAATGTTTCCAGTGACTTTGGCATGCTGACTGATTCTTGTCAAGGTTTTCTATCCAGATGACAACTCACCACATCCTCAAACATCTTTGAGAAATAGATGGAACTACAATAGCAACACATTCAATAAAAGTAGTTTAGCTTGCAAAAATTGCTGGCATCAAGGCTGTTGATATAGTGATGTTCCAAACACCAGGGAGGAAGGAAGCAAGCAAAGCTGGGTGAGAAGAACAGGCAGATTGGGAGAGAGAAAAGGGAAAGAAGGAAACACAGAGAATAACAGAGATATTGAAGGGGGAATGCTGCTTTTGCACAGCCATATTAGCAAGAAAAGAGAAGTTCTTCCATAATTTTGAGCTAAAGAAGAACTATTGAAGTAGAAGTTTTGGTTAACAATATCGGAGTTCTCAATGAACACAGCAAACCACACTCACATTCTGAATTGTGTCATTATCACTTTTGGTAGTTACACAGGCCCTTCTACACTGCCATATAATCCAGATTATCAATGCAAATAATCCACATCTGCTTTGAACTGGATTATAGGAGCATGCACTGGCATATAATCCAGTACAAAGCAGATAATCTGGATTTTATATGGAAGTGTAGAAGGGGCACAATAATGAGTAAAACTGAGTTGATATCAACTGAGTTGATATCAACTGAGTTGATATCAACTGAGTTAATATCAATTGTAACAAGATTTCAAAGATTTTCTGTTCCTGATTTGAAAGTGTTCTTTCCTGTTTAGTTGTGTGGTACGTACTTTGACAGTAGTTGTTATATTCCAGAAAATTCATTTTTTGTGGCTGCCATAAACTATGTTGAATTGGTTGAGACTCTATGAGGTATTTATTGAAAAACAATAGCAAAATGTGTTGCAGGATGTCCCTTTAAAAAACCTTTTCCCATTTTTAAAAAATAAAACCAATTAGGAAATGTTACTAAAATCGTGTTACATAGTGTAATGTTCAAGTATGACACCCTTATCCATAGATTCAATACTCACAGTTTCGCTTACTCACACTTCAAACAAAATCTCCTCCACTCCAGAAATATTTGTGGGCCTCTTTAAGTCTGACCTATGGTACGCTTCCAGCCCAAGTATACCCAAAATATCAGGTTTGTTATTATACACAATTTCAGGTATTCTGTATGTGTGTGTTATCTTGTAATATGCCCCCTGGGGATACTGATTTATTTCATATTGTACTTATTTCTTATACACTGTGTTACTTTGAATATAACATATTTGATTCTTGGTAAAGAGAAGGAAAAGGCTATTTCCACATAACATAGTCATGTAATACTTAGGCTTTTATTTCTAAACATTATCAGACATGGAGGGGTAAGAAACTGTTGGAAGGGATGTACGTTGACATTGTCAGTGACACTGTGAGCTTGGCTTGATCTTATTTCTTCTTACAACCTTAAACTGAGATGAAAGCCAGATTCATGTCAAGTGTCCCACAGCTAACCTCTACACTAATTTTTATTGCCTCAATGAGAGGGATTGAGGGAAAAAATATTTATAGGTCCTGGAAGAACAGTAAAAAGTTTGCAGGCATTGAGGGCTTTTACTCAATAAACCTTTATGTGCCCTTCATGCACCCGTTCAAGATAAAAATAAAATGAAATAAAATAACAGAGTGATCTCAGGCATCGACAGTAAGCTGAACATCCCATAAATTCCACTTTAAGCTGGTGTCAGTAAGCTGAACTAGTGCTCAGCTGAAACAAGAATGGGTATTCTGCAAGCATTGCACCATCTGTGACCTCTCCCTTGAAATTTTTGACAACCCATGGGTGCAAAAGTGTACAATCAGAGAGAGGTATTGGATGGAAGCAGTATTTGTTCCTGTTACAAAATAAATTATGATGCTTGCTCATAGATGGGATACATGTCCAAATGTGCTTTCCAGAAGTAATATGGAGAAATATGACATCTACTAGTATATTAGTATATTAAATGTATTATTGCAAATGTGCACCATATTACCAGTATATTGCTGCTGAGAATTATTAAATGGCTATTAAGGAAAGTCAAGTGATTGCATGGTTGAATGTTTGACTAAGACTATGGAAGACCAGGGAAGACCTAGGAGATCTTGGGCAAATCTTACTCTATCAGCATCAATGGAAGGCAATGAAAAAAATCTGGCTAAGAAAAAAATATTTATTTATTTATTTATTTCCAGTGTTTCTACCCCATCTCTTCTCTACCCCCGATAGAGGAACTCAGGACAGCTTAAGCTTGGCAATGATATGATGCCACTAAATAACAATGTCAATAATACAACCACAATTAAATACATAAAGCAATGATTAAAAACAGTGCATCAAGCATTAATTAAAACAGTAAAAAACAGCATCATCAGTTGTATTGCAATTTCAGTCAATGTCCAACCAAAGTGCTAATTATGTCTGCTGTCCGAAAGCCTGGTCCCAAAACCATGGTTTTAATTTCTTCCTGAAAGCCAGGAGGGATGAAGCCAATCTTAACTCATTTGGGAGCACGTTCCACTGGTGGGGAGCCACAGCCAAGAAGGCCCTGTCTCTCATCCCTGACAGATGCATTTGTGATGTTGACGGGAGTGAGAGCAGGGCCGTCCCGGATTATCTTAGATTATGAGGTGGAACGTAGAGGCAGATGCGTTCAGACAATAAGCTGGGTGTCAGGCCCCAAGCCTCAGTTTACCTAGTTTCTTCAGAACCACACTGGAGCCATGATGGCTTTCAAAAATCCCTTCAGTCTGTCTGCCTTTCCCCAGTGAACTCTGTACCTTGCAACTTGGTGCAAACAGTCAATGCCGCGGCTGTTATTTCTAGCGATAAGCAGAAGCGCCTGGCGTCAGGAGCGCCTCTGCCTCCTCTTCACAGATGTGGGCACTAATTGGGATCACATATTTTGCCTCTGAGGTTTACCTAAACAGCAGCTGCAGTCCATTATGGGAACCATGATGTCCAACACAGTTGCATTGCAGCAGATCAAAGGGTTTGGACACTATAACCGTTTGGTCTTGGAATGCAGGCTCATCTCGAGCCAACCATCGCATTCCCTGATCATGGATTCCTGAGCAGGCCTTGTGGCCTACTGCTCAAGACTTTACCTGCCAGCACGCTGATTGCTTTGAATCTAGCCCGCTTGGGCCTCCGCTTGCTTTGATGCCTTGTTCCTGATTGCTTTGTTCCTGATTGCTGTGTTCCTGATTGCTACAGAAAGACTTTGCCTTTGAATCCTGCTTGATCCTTGGTCGCCACGGGTCTATATTCAATTGCTCCTACTATTGAACATTGCTGCTAATCCCGGTGCCCTTTTAAAAGGCATCTTAGCTGACTTCTAGTCTTTTTTCTATACTCAATATTCTAAATAAACCTGTTGTACGTCATCTGAATGTGTGGTTTATCAAGGGAGGTTCGCCAGGTGACCAGGAGGGCAACACTGGGCCAGAACCGTATAGAACTTTATAGGTCAAAACCAGCACTTTGAATTGAGCTCGGAGATGGACCGGCAGCCAGTGGAGCTAACATAACAGGGAGGTTGGTATGTTCCCTGTATGTTGCTCCAGTTAGTAATCTGGCTGGCAGCCATTGGACTAGCTGGAGTTTTTGAACTGTCTTCAAAGGCAGCCCCACGTAGAGGGATGTGACCAGAGAGTGGACGACCGTAGCCAGATCAGACTTCCCAAGGTACGGGCACAGCTGGTGCACAAGTTTTAACTGTGCAAAAGCTCTTCTGGCCACTGCCAAAACCTGGGGTTTCAGGCTCAGCGATAAATCCAGGATCATTCCCAAGCTGCAAACCTGTGTCTTCAGGGGGAGTGTAACTCCATCCAACACAGGCTGTAACCCTATGTCCTGTTCGGCCTTTCGACTGACCAGAAGAACCTCTGTCTTGTCTGGATTTAGTTTCAATTTGTTAGCCCACATCCAGTCTGACACAGAAGCCAAGCACTGGTTCAAAGTCTGGACAGCCTCCTTAGTAACAGGTGGGAAGGAGTGACAGATTTGGATGTCATCTGCATACAGATAACACCTTACTCCGAAACTCCAGATGATCTCCCCCAGCGGATTCATGTAGATGTTAAATAACATTGGGGACAGTACAGAACCCAGAGAGACTCCACAAGACAACGGTTGTGGAGTTGAACAGGTGTCACCCAGTAACACCTTCTGGGACTGTCCCTCGAGGAAGGACTGGAGTCACTGCAGAGCAGTACCTCCAAGTCCCATTGCCACGAGGTGTCACAGAAGGATACCATGGTGAATGGTATCGAAGGCCGCTGAGAGGTCCAGCAGAACCAACAGGTACACACTCCCCCTGTCTAGCTTCCAGCGTAGATAATCTACTAAGGCAGCCAAGGCGGTTTCCGTACCATGTCTCGGCCTAGAGCCTGACTGTGCTGGTTCTAGATAATTAGTGTCTGCCAAGAACCCGTGGAGTGCGAAGCCACCATACGTTCCATGACTTTGCCCAAGTAGGGAAGATTGGAAACTTGCGGATAGTTGACTAATTGAGTGGGGTCCAGTGATGTTTTTTTTCAAAAGCAGTTTTATAACAGCCTGTTTTAGGCTGGCTGGAATTTTTCCCTCCTGTAAGAAGGCATTAACCTCCACCTTAACCCACTCTGCCAAACCCCCTCTGGTTTTTTAATCAGCCAGGATGGGCAGGGGTCTAGGATGTATGTGGTAGGCCTCGCTTCTCCAAGGATCTTATCCACATCCTTGAGCTGAACCAATTGAAATGAATCCATTAAAACTGGACAAGCAGATGCTAGTGTTACATCCTCAGAGACTGTTGTTAACATGGTGTCGAAGTTGGAACAGATCAGAGCAACTTTGTTCACAAAGAATCAAGCAAATGCTTCACAGTGATCTGCCAAGTTGTCAGGGATCTCGTTCTTAGGCGGATTTAATAGTCCTCTGACAACTCGGAACAGCTCGGCTGGATGGTTCTTAACGGACACAATATTGGCTGCAAGAAATGTTTTTTGTGCAGCCTTTATTGTCACGTCATAGGTCCTTAAAAAGGAACCTAGTCGTGCTTGAGCTGATCCACTATGCTTCTGCCGCCACAGGCTCTCTAGATCCAACCAGTCTATACATCAAGAAATAAAGCCCGACTGTTCATTGGAGGGAAAGATAGTAAAGGCAAAGATGACGTGCTTTGGCCACATCATGAGAAGAATGGAAAGCTTAGAGAAGACAATTATGCTCGGGAAAATGGAAGGAAAAAGGAAGAGGGGCCGACCAAGGGTAAGATGGATGGATGGTATCCCTGAAGTGACTGGCTTGATTCTGAAAGAGCTGGGGGAGGTGACGACCGACAGGGCGCTCTGGCGTGGGATGGTCAATGAGGTCACCAAGAGTCGGAAGCGACTGAATGAATAAACAACAGCAAAAGTAAATTGAAATCATTAAAGACTATAACTTGGCTCAACATTAATTAAAATGGGAACTTTAGCTGAGAAATCAGAATACTAGGGAATTCATCACGTGGATGAGGTCCCAAAGGGTGATTCACCACCCACTCTCCATGGCAAATCGGCAGGGCAGTGCAGCAATCCTAACAGCCTGCACCCCACCTTGCCTGCAGCTGACACTTCCTCGTGCCACGTGAGGAAGTGTCACCATGTGGCTTCCCTGCACACTGGCCCATGGTTGTCTAACGTACATGGGAAACTTCTCCCATTCCATGGGAAGCATCTTACCATGTTGCCAGGATGCTTCTTTCATGGAGCCCCACCAGAAGCCACTGTAGATTGTGTGATGAGCAGCGTGAAGCTCCGAGGAGGGAACATTCTGATGGCATCCTAGGATGTTAAATTCACCCCATGTGATGAGGTCATAGGACTCAGAAGGTCAACAATGAAAGATCTAGATAAAATCCTCAATGGAAGCATATGTCATTAAATATCAAAGTCAGCATCCTCCATGTCATTGCATATATAGCGTCTATATATAGTGGTAAAAGCCAGATAGTGAAGAATGTTGATAAGAAGGAACGTTCTTTGAAATGTATGGTTGGAGGAGAAATACTTTGTGCTTCCCAAAGATAAATAAATGGGTCCCTAAACAAAATCAAGCCTGGACATTCTATGGAAACCAAATGCTTACATCATCATCATCATTATAGTTTGGACATACTGTGAGATAATTTGACTCATTAGAAAAAAACAATAATGGCTGATAAACTGAAAGTGGGGGAGATGAAGACCACATTCCAAGTGGATAGAGTCAATCAAGGAAGCAACCCAGAGTTTGGAAGATCTAACATGGCTATTATGAACAACGTATTATTCATAGAGCCATCATAAGTTGGAGCCAACTTGATGGCAATTAATACTGAATTCATATGTACTGTCAGATGCACATCTAAATATCAGTGACATTCCTCTGAAATGCATTACTCTGAATAAAAATGTACTAGAAGTAAGGTCATTTCTGTATAGTCGCTGAGGTTAGGAATACAGGACCCCACTAAACCATAATATTTTAAATGCTATTTTCTTTACCTGATAACATATTTCTTTGAATCTCTAAATTCTCCAACATGTCTCTATGGGTGATGATAGAATCACACTGGTGGGCCTGGATAATAAGGTTTTCCAAAAGCAAAGTATATTATGGTGAAGGGACTCAGACAAGGAAACCCCTAGCCCCAACCTTTCAAGACCTAAACGGGGCTATGAGTTGGTTTTGGGAATGTCTCTCATGCTGAGGGTCACCATTAACTAAAGGTGACCTGATGACAATGTGAAACAAATACCTCACCTCACCTTTCCTTTATTGTTTTCTTTTCTTGTTTTGAAAGTCTTCAAATCACCCACACAAAATAGGAACACAACTCAATAATGAATAGGATGCTCAAGATATTTACATGGGAAACATTTTTACTGGGTTGTTTTGAGTTTTCCGGGCTGTATGGCCATGTTCCAGAAGCATTCTATCTCTCACCTCTATGGCAAGCATCCACAGAGGTCATGGGGCTTGTTGGAAACATGGCAAGTGAGGTTTATATATCTGTGGAATGTCCAGAATGGGAGAATGAACTCTTATTTGTTTCAGGCAAGTGCGAATGTTGCAATTGATCACTTTGATTAGCATTGAATAGCCTTGCAGCTTCAAGGCTTGGCTGCTTCCTGCCTGGGGGAATTCTTTGTTGGAGGGTGATTAGCTGGCTCTGATTATTTCTTTTATGGAATTTCCATATTTTTGAGTGTTGTTCTTTCTTTACTGTCCTGATTTTAGAGGGTTTTTAAAAAAAAAAATACTGGTAGCCAGATTTTTTTTATTTTCATGGTTTCCTCCTTTCTGTTGAAATTGTCCACATGCCTGTGGATTTCAATGGCTTCTCTGTGTAGTCTGACATGGTAGTTGTTAGAGTGATCCAGCATTTCTGTGTTCTCAAATAATATGCTGTGTCCAGGTTGGTTCATCAAGTACTCTGCTATGGCTGACTTCTCTGGTTAAATTAATCTGCAGTGCCTTCCATGTTCCTTGATTTGTGTTTGGGCGCTGCATATGGTGGTCCCTATGTAGACTTAACCACAGCTGCATGGTATACGGTAGTCTCCTGCAAAGGTCAGAGGATCCTTCTTATTCCTTGCTGAATATAGCATTTGTTGAATTTTCTTAGAGGGTCTATACATACGGTAGTTTGTAGGTTGTGTTTTTTCATCAGCTTCCCTAGGTTGTGTTTTTTCTAACTCAGGGCTTCCACAGAAATGATGTGGTTTTAACTGTTTAATCTGTTTTATTACCACGGTGTTTATGTATGGTAGCTCCGGGAGAACACTTAAATAAATAAATAAATAAATAAATCTTTGTATTTACTGTAATGGCTTGTTCTTGGTCTTGCAGCTCTTCTAATGTCTCTGGTGAAGTCTCCATTGGCCTGTAGAGCCCAGTTTACGTGGTTCAGTTAATTTTAAGGTTTTTACAACCTCCTGAAGCTTACTTCTGAGAAAAAATATTGGAAAATGTTCCATCATTTTCCACTGGTGGGTTCTTCTGAAGGAAAGTAATAGTTACTCTAAATATACATCTTTTCCACTGTAATGCAGAGAGTACTTTTAATTATAATGCACAGGGGAAAGTGCTATCATAATTTGCATGAAACTTTTCTGTTTTGTTGTGTGCCATCAAGGATTTTTTAAACTTATGGCCACAACCCTGTCATTACCAGCCTCATAGACTCAGGGCCGTGGCTTCCTTGATCAAGTCAACCCACCTGTAATGTGGTCTTCTTCTTTTCGTCTTGCCTTCAGCTCTACCAAGCATTATTTTGTTATGCAATGAGTAATGATTATCTCATGCAACCTCCAAAGGCAACAACCTCAGTTTAGTCAGCTTTGCTCTTTGCTCCAATTCACAGTCATTATTTTCTCTCTCTCTCTCCTTCTGATTGCTTTTATCATGTCAATTATTTCATTGATTACTTATTTAAAAGAGAAATGTCAAATTTGGGGACATATTTGCTTATACAAAGATGATAGATTGAAACACACACACACACAGTAACACGTTTTGCAAATAAAAATAACTGCAGTCAAAATGGCATGTGGCATGTTGTCAGCACATAGGTGTTATTCATGTTCATTTCCTGATCTGCTTTCTCAAGTCTTTGCATGAAGAATGGATTTCCCATTCAACATATCCTATGTAATCCATCTCTGAGAGAAGTATCAAGAAAACCAGCTAAAAGATTACTGCCATCTGATCTCCTTGAAAGGAGTCATATAGCTATCCATGAGAGTAACCATCAACTCTTTCCATTGTACCAATATCCTTAGCTATAGGGATTTATTTCTCTATGAACATTCAGACTTAGAAACAAACAGAAGCTGGTCTGAGTTGGGAGGCTGATCTCATCTTTTGAACAGCAGGCCTTCTCAGGCAGATTTCAGCAAATGATTGGCTGCTGAGAAGGAAATTCCATTCATGTAATGGTGATAATATTGGGGGGGGGGGGGGAGTTAGAAATCTATGGAGATGTTTTGTGCTTTTTATTTATGTTATTGAGATCTGCCTTGAGTCCTATTTTAAGAGAATGACAGGATATAAATTTAATCAATAAGTAAAACAAATGTGTGACAATTGGATTATCTATGTATAGCTTCGGCATATTTAATATTGGATTCCAATTTATAGTGCTCATTTCAGCTCTAAGTTTTCTGGATGTTTGTTTTGAGGGGGATGGGAAAGTGCATTTCCAGGCAAGAAGATTGCTAACTGGGCAGGGCTAGTGATACCACAGAAAGCACTAGAAATCTCAAGGCATTTGCTTGTTTGTTTTGTTGTTAAGAACATAAGAACATAAGAAGAGCCATGCTGAATCGGGCCTCAGCCCATCTAGTCCAGCATTCTGTGTCACACAGTGGCCCACTAGTTGTACACAGGGATCTCTAGCAGAAAGGAGGGCAGAACCCTCACCTGCTCCCGACCCCCCACAACCAGTACCCGGGGAAAATCCTGCCTGCCTCCATCAACACAGAGGTGGCACTTGGATGTCCATTTCAGTAGCTACTGATTCCCTTGGTATCCATGAATCTGTCTAATCCTGCCTTGAAGCTGTCCAGGCTGACAGCTGTCACAACCTCCTCTGGAAGTGAGTTCCATAACCCAATGACCCTCTGGGTGAAGAAATATTTCCCTTTATTAGTCCTAACTTTCCTACCTTGGAGCTTTAGGGAGTGCCCCCTAGTCCTAGTGTTGTGTGACAGAGAAAATATTTTTCTTTATTCACCTTTTCTATCCCATGCATGATTTTATACACTTCGATCAAGTCACCTCTTAAACGCCGTCTTTCAAGGCTGAAAAGACCAAGGCGTTGCAACCTGATTTCATAAGGGAGCTGCTCCATCCCTTGGATCATTTTTGTCGCCCTTCTTTGTACCTTTTCCAGTTTTCCAGTTCCGTTATATCCTTCTTACATAGATTTGTAGAGAGGCAATACAACATTTGCTGACCTATTTTCGATTCCCTTCCTGATCATGCCAAGCATAGAATTTGCTTTTTTCACTGCTGCAGCGCTGGGTGATATCTTCATTGAGCTGTCCACCAAAACCCCAAGATCCCTTTCCTGGTTTGTCTTGTTTGACCCCATCAATTGAGGTGTATTGTTCTCTGCCCCAAATTGACTTAAGATTATTGTCCTCTGCAAATTGCCACCTGCAAATCTGTTACATGAAGATTTAGTGATAGGAAGAAGGCATTCTATATGTCCAAACGCAGACTGTGTTACACCTCAGACCCCGGACAGCCCCCCCCCCCAGATCACACACACCAGGCAGATGCAATAAATGTACTTTTATTTAGAATAAAGAATAGTCCAAAATGGAAAGATGAAAAGATGATTCAATAGTCCCAAAAGTAAATCCAAAAATAGTCCTAAGAACTGACAAGTCAAACTGACTTGCATCAAAACAAAACAAGAGTATGAAGGCAAGGCAAACCTCTCCTGCGATCAACGTGAACTTAAGAGTCCTGGAGACAAGGCAAACCGCTCCTGCGGTCAACATGAACTTAAGAGTCCCGGAGACAAGGCAAACCGCTCCTGCAGTCAATGTGAACTTAGAGTCCTGGATCTTGAACCTTCCAAGCTGAACGTAGCTTCAGGTCTGACTACAATCCCCTGGGCACAATCTAATAAAGAGAACTAATTTCTATGTGACCAACGCATCCCCTTTCTCAAATTCCAATCTTTCCTGGAAGATAAGATGCTAGCTCTCCTGTCTAATTCCTGCTCATTAGCGGCTCCAGGTGCAAAGCTTTCATGCTGGGAAACTCGATCCTCCCTATCCTCAGAATGCTTGCCTGGCAAGGGAGTGGAAAAGTTGTCGTGAGAATCAAGCTCACTGGGCCTCTCGCCTTCAGGCTCATATCCATGTAACCATCCATCATCCCAGGCTAATTCTTCATCTGCAGTCTCGTACCCATCTGGCCACCCATCATCCCCGATCTGACCCTGGTCAGCAGGAGCCTCTGGTGTCTGTCTATGCCCACTAGGCTGGAACACCACAGACTGAAACTGGAATAGCGGTGTGGTGTTTTACACTGAATCCAACCATAGGTCCATCAAGGTCAGAACTGCTTGCATGAAAGGGTAGCAGATTTCAATGGTTCCAGACAGTATATTTTCATAACAGCATCTCAGGTTGCTAGGGACAAGATCCAAAAAGTATGTGCATATATTTTTTTCCAAAAGTGAAGGGTTTTTTTAAAAAAATGGAGGCAGTAAGCATACAAGTGCAATGAAATTTAAAATATTTCATTGTAAAGCTAGCAAAAGGGTAGAAGAAGAGAAGCACAAATTTAGCAAGCTTACTTCCATAGTCAGGTGTCAGGAATTCCAGGAATGCAGCATCTTTTTCGTTTCAGTGTGCACAAAGATTGGATTTTGGGCTGAACTGCAAGGTCTTTTAGTGTATTTTAATGGCACCTTAAGGAAATACCAGAAAAATACTAGCAAATTGATCAAATGGAGGAAGTCTATGCACAGAACTCTTCAGCATGGTGGATAGAGCAATAGCACCCCCCATGGCCAGAATTGAGCAAAAACCTCCAAGAAACCAAAAATGGGAAAACGTAGGTATTTCTATCAATGTACTATCTTTGTCCTGTCAGTGTATAACAGCATTGATGGGTTGCCATTTATGTGATCTGTGGTCCACCTTGAATCCCCTTCGGGGTGAGAAGGGTGGAATATAAATAATGTAAATAAATAATAAATAAATTGTGTATCTTACAAGTTGTCCAACACCACCTGGTTTTCTCAAGTGGTCTTGTGTCACCCGGAAGATAAGTGAAAGTGAGTGGGCAGCAGCCAACTCTACTATTTACTGAATTGTATTTAGGTATCCTCCTGCATGAATGGGTAGCAGGTATTTATTTATTTATTCAGTTTTCTATGCCATCTTTCCCTGAGGGCTCAAGACAGCTTACAGAGAGTATAAAATCCCACTTTAAAACAACTGAAAAAATGAGACCCGGTCGGGCGAAGATGGCGGCAGGGCGGACACTCTAGGGCTCCCTGGAGTGCCACCCGCTCTCTTGGTTGGAGGGCGATCTGCGCCCCCTCCCGCGGACACAGAAGCGTCCGAAGGGACAGCGAAGCTGGCAGGCAGGCTCCGCTGGCTCCAGAGATCCCCCCCTCCTCGAGAGGGGGAGAGCGCGCGGCCCGGATCACTGCCCCAGCGGCTAGTGGACCAAGGAGCGGGAAGCGGGCGGCGACCCGCACTGCCAGCCCAGCCCGACCTACCCCCCCCCCTTGAACCAGACGGCAGGGCAGGAGGAGAGAAGCTCAGCAAGAGTGAGTACGGGGGGATCAGCAGCGCCCCACCCCCTCTCGCAGCCGGGAGGCACGTGCCGGACTGGGCTCTTGGCTAGGCTGCAAGGGACACATCGCACCTGGGAGCGGGCTCAAAGTAGAGGAACACCCACCCACCCCACAGGGAAGAGCATATTGGGAACCTCCAACCACCCCAGGACAGGGAAGAAAAACAGTCAAGATGAGAACCAAGATGGCGGCCGAGCTCCTCTAGACCCGGGAAGGGGAGAGACTAGGACTTGTGGCGGGAACGCCATCTTGAGCAAGAGAAGTGGAGCACGTTTGACAGGAAGGCAGGGGGCAGGGCTAAAGGGGGGAATAGACAGGAGGTGGAGCAACCCAAAGCCCTCTCTCTAATACGCAACAGGGAGGAAAGGCATTCTAAATAAGTGAATAACTGAACAAGTAAACAAACAACAAATAAATAAAAAAATGTACACCTCAAGAGTAAAAGAGCGGAGGATGAGACAGGAAGAGGGATCAGAAGAGGAGGAAATAACTCTGGGGGATGTCCTCGCAGAGCTGCGAAAGATAGGGAAGGCCCAAGACGGTTTCCTGCGGAGGATGGATGCCATGCTGTCCCGGCAGGAAGACCAAATGGGCGCGAACCGGGGGCATCCCTTACAGGAAAGATCAGAACCAAATGAAGAGGCGCTCCCCACAGGGCCAGGGTTGCCGATCTTCTATGAGGATGGAGAGGACGCCCCCTGGTCAAGGGAGAGAGCGCAACAATATGTGCAGGTGGAGAGGAGAGGGAAGGAGAACGTAAAGCCGTGGGCAGGATCAGAGGAAAGGGACCACACCCCAGAAGTAGGGAGGCAGACCTGCTGGATGCTGCAGGAATGACCTCGAAGAGCCCTAACACCTCTGCTCCCCAAGAAAGAGAAGAGGGGAAGAACCAAGAGGTCACTGCAACACCCAAAAACCCCAGCCGGGATGCAGCTAAGAAGGACGGCAAAAAGAATGGGACGCAGCCCACTAGGAAGAGAGGCTGGGCGGGAACAACCCAGCAAGAAAGGAAGAATAATCTGAAGAAAAGCTGCCCTTATTCTCTTGAGGCGTATTTCAGGCCTACGAGATGTGGCATCCCGGGGATGGACACGGAAGGCCTCGAATCGCCTAGGGAGAACGGCTAGGATGGAGGTTGGAGGACGTGAAGGGGCACGGGTCCGGCTACGCTGGAAGACAGGGAACGGACAATGGGCATCAAACGCTGGAAAGATTTTGGAGGCTGCAGGAAAAAACAAAAGTTCTTTCAAAAGGACAAAAGCTAAAAACAACAGATTGCTCTCAGATACAGAGGGTTAGGAAGGCACGTCTCGGAAAAAGAAGGAAAAAGGAGCCTAGAAAGAAGACCTGTAAAATGAAGTGACCAGCTCAACAAGGAGGGAGACTGCAAGAGAACACGAAGGAGCACCCATGAACAAGGACCCTAGAAGGAAGCAAGCTATTCTTGTCTTTATCTCTTCCCATCACCATTACCCATCACTAGCCTTCCCAGAAACCGGACCAAGCAGCCTCCTTCACCGCCCACCACCCTTACCCTTTTCTACCCCCCCATCCCTAGCCACCCTCCCCAGCACCACCCCCTTCCCACTCCCTCTACCCCCTCTCCCATCACCATACTCAGCCTCTCCTTTATTTTTCCTACTGTCCTGTCCCTGAGACTGTTCCCCCACTTTCACTGTTTGTTTGTTTATGGAAAACCCCAATAAATATATTAAAAAAACAACTGAAAAAATTAAAATCTTAGCTAAAAATTATAAAACTATTTACAACTGGTTAACCAAATCAGACCCCAAAAGCCTGCTGGAAAAAACTCATCTTACATGCTCTGCGGAACTTTGTTAAATCTCTCAAACCTCGCACATCTTCTGGCAGAACATTCCAAAGAGTTGGAGCTATGATCGTAAAGGCTCGCCATCTAGTCGATGTCAGCCAATATGAGCGGCAGCAAGGAATCATCAAAAGATTTTGGTCAATGGCGTGCAGTGATCTCTGTGGTTGATATGGGGTGAGACGGTCCCTCAGGTATGACGGCCCCGACCATATACGGCCTTGAAGGTGATAATCAACACTTTGAAGGAGACCTGGTGCTCCACTGGTAGCCAGTGCAGCTGCTGTAATATTGATGTTATGTGAGCTCTCAATGGCGTACCAGTGAGAAGCCTTGCAGCTGCATTTTGCACCAGCTTGAACCTCCGGATCACCGGCATAGGTAGGCCAATGTAGAGGGCATTGCAGTAGTCAATTCTCAAGGTGACCGTAGCTGGATCATCGTGGCCAGATCCTCCCTGGTCAGATAGGGAGCCAGTCACTTCACCTGCCGGAGATGGAAAAAAAGCCATTTTACTGGCATTGGAGATCTGAGCCACCATTGATAGCCGAGGGTCCAGCAGTACTCCCAAGCTGTTCACAGAGGATGACGGACACAGGGGTACACCAGCAAATGAACAGTCCCTCCACCAAGGTGACCCAGCCACAAGATTTCCATCTTTGCTGGGTTCACCTTCAACCTGCTAGCACGCGGCCATCCAGTCATGACTTCAAGGCACTGTTGGAAATTATCAGGTACAGAGTTCGGCCAGCCGTCCATTCGCAGAATGAGCTGAGTGTCATCAGCGTACTGGTAACACTCTAGTCCATAGCTCCGAACCAGTTGAGCGAGAGGACACATATAGATGTTAAAAAGCAGGGGGGAAGAAAATGGCCCCTTGGAGAACTCCACAAACAAGTGGAGACCTCTCGGAAACCAGGTCTCCCCTTTCCACTCACTGTCCCCAATCGCGGAGGAAGGAGGACAGCCATTTCAGGACTGTCCCCCAAACTCCAGCTACGGCAAGGCGGTGGGTCAATAGATCGTAGTCAACCATATAAAATGCTGCCGTTAGATATAATAACACAAGCAGCGCCGATCCACCTCAGTCAAGCTGGCATCGGAACTGATCTGCAATGGCCACCAGCACTGTATCAATGGTTTCAGACAATATACTTTCAGAACCATATTTCAGGTTGCTAGTTTTGACCTTGAATGCATCCCTCCCTCACAACAAAACCAGTCCTTAAAGGAGATTTAACCTTAAGGACTTTTAGGAGGCATAGAAATAGATGCAACAATTGTCCATACTAGACATATCTCCTTGATATACAGTGGTCTTCTGCAAGTTTACTCTACAGAGTACCAATGAGTAATAGACTATCCTCAATGGACCAGAGACTGAAAATGGAATCAATGATTTATCAATGAAATAGAAGAAGATCCTGGGCTACTATGGTCTGAGGGCAATGGTTATCTATAAAGGCAACAAATGCTTATACATACACACACTGTTCGGCAATGTATGTTCACATTGGGTTGCTGTGAGTTTTCTGATCTGTATGGCCATGTTCCAGAAGCATTCTCTCCATCTTGCTTATAGAAGACTCTGCTGTCATTTGTTATTACAGAAGGAGGGGGAGTCAGGAAGCATTACAACACTGAACATAATGACACGCAAGACAGGAGACATAGTAAGTGGGTACAAAACCCAACTCATCATCTTTCCTCTTTTTTCTAGTTGTTTGGCCTACCTGGAGCTTCTTAAAGATATTTATTTATTTATTTATTATTTCAATTTATATACCACCCTTCCTGAGAAGGCTCAGGGTGGTTTACAACAACAACCAACACAATCACAGTAAAAGATTAAAACATAAAAACAGCTTTAGACCAGAGTGGACTATGCAGCATTAAAGATTAAACGCCTGTCGAAAAAGGTAGGTCTTACAGGCCCTCCTGAAGGCCTGCAGATCAGTTATTGATTTGGTTCTCCTCAGGAATGGTGTTCCAGAGAACAGATGCTACTGCAGAAAAAGCACACTGCCGCGTCGATGATAAGCAGCAGACCTTGAGAGATGGAACCTCCAATAGATTTTGATCCATTTTGACTGGCCACTTTTTGTGGGCTGAGCAGGAATTTTGTGTCTTTTTCAGCCTTCACAGTGTTTTGTTTACCTTTCAATAGTATTTATGAGGTAATTGGCTTGGCATGGTGCTTGAAATGAAATTATTTAATTACCTTTGTTGATCTAACTGTTTATATTGGTATTTAATTTGTATCTTTTAGAAACAGTGATCCCATCATTCTTCTTCCCAAAGTTTTTAACATCAAATATTAATGTAGCAAGTATTTATGTCACCGTTATTTTTCATGCATATCCTACAGCTAAGGGTATAGAGACATTTATATTTGCTACCTATTCTCTGCCTCCTTAACCAGCTTTGGGGCTAAGGCAGGGCATGAATAAAATAATACAATATAATTCTATTTGTTCTTTTACAATCAATCAGTAGGGTTTAGATTGGCTCTATGATGCAGACATCTTACACTTTTCTACTTTGATTTAATATCTTTAAATATGTAGAACTGGGTCAATTAAATGGCAACATTACCCAGGGAGTGGACAGCATGGTTACACTTACAAAGATGCTGTTCAGCTTCCTGCATTTCATGACTTGCCTGAAGCACAGAATATTTGACCATGTCCCAAAGGCACATGAGGAAAAGGGTGTCACCTGCTATCTGCAATCAATCTTTTGCCTCGAGTGTCAAAAGTGACCTAAGTGAGGGTCACACAGCAAGGTAGATCCATTGCTCTCTGTTTGTCAGGGGAAGGAGTGCTTCATTGCTGGCTATACAAGGGTCATTGACAAGTGCAGGCAATGATTTCCAGCTAGGTTTATAAAATGGGAGGGTGGAGGAATGAGAAGGAAGAAACGACAGGAGCCTGAGGCAGTACTTGCTTCAATAAATACTTATAGGGTAAAAAAGTAGGAGCAGGAGTGAGGCATTGGGTTACACATAAGTGCAATGTGGGGGCTGTGGAACAACTTCCATTCAATAAAGTAAGTACCTATATCATTAGAGTGAGTCGCTGCATTGAATGTCAAGGCTGCCCGAATTGCATTTAAGAATTGAAAATGTACTGTACATATTGAACATTTAATCTGTCTCTTGCATTTGGATTGTTAGGCCAGATCAGCACTATCGGTTATACATAGAAAAAAATGGATAAATGTCATAGGGAAGTAAAGGGAAAATGACAATACGACATCATAAATTCCACCTGTTCAAAATAAATGCATCCCTCCTGACAGATTATTTATGACTATATCATGGCAATATATTTAGGCATGGTAAGCAGAAAGGATATTTTTGGCTCAGATTGTAAGAACCACCAACTGCAATATGCTCAATTTATGTTTTACTTGTTACAGGGTAAGTCTTCTGGGCACTGAGTGTCCACAGTTGATGTACATCTATAACATGCATAAGTTGAGGGCAGGTGTTGGGGACAAAATTATGGCTTTGAAATGATCAGTGCATAAGTTGAGAGTCATTCCACAGAAAGGGAAAAGCATAAATGCTGCTTCAAAAAGCAGCAACCCCTGCCCGCCACCACCATTTTCTCACCCAGGCATTCAAAAATGATGGTCCCCTTTTTTGGTTAAGGTACAGTATTAATCTAACAAACCCACCAACTCCCTCTAAACTTTTGGTGATCTTTTTAGGAGAACTGTCAAAGGGCTACCACCACTGCCATTTCCCCACTCAGGCACTCAAAAAGGCCAGAAGCAGCACCAGTGGGGGGTGGTCCTTTTTTAAGGTTCTTCCACAATGAATCGAGCCCTTGTCTTTTGTCACTCTGCTCACAGAAGGCAATCGTTCATTCTTGTTCACATTTTGAAGAACAAAAGGTTAAATAGTGCAGCTCCTATGACCCCTAAATCTATTATCTGTGTACCTATGTACACTGATTTAGTTCTAGAAGTTTTGAATGAATCTTTATAAAGTAGCATCCTAACAAATGTATGATGATGTGGCATGCAATTTTTGTACAGTTTTCTTCAGTGTGGGTGCTACACCACAACTGAGTTTTGTGAGGTTCTGTATTATCTGGGAATAATACAAATAATATGAGGCAGAGACAAACTTTCATATAGGTGGAACACTCAAATCTTAGCTCCAAAATAGGTTCAACAGCTTTGATAGGTCCTTTTAAAGTTTGGACTGAAAATCATGGGGACCACCTGAAATCATTTTTAGAAGATGAGCAAGGTTCTACTATATGTACTAATGTGTAAATCTAAACATTTTAGTAAAAAAAAGATCTATTTAAAATACCTGGGCAACGTATTCATGGATCAATATAAGCACTTTTTTCCATGTCAGGAGCAACTTGAGAAACTGGAAGTCACTTCTGATGTGAGAGAATTTGCCATCTGCAAGAACGTTGCCCAGGGGATGACCAGATTTATTTATTTACTTCATTTCTATTCCCCCCTTTCTCACCCCGCAGGGGACTCAGGACGGATTACAATGTACACATTACATTTAAACACACAAACACACAAGACAGACAGAGGCAATTTTTAACATCTGGCCACCAGGGGGAGCTGTTGCACTCCTTCATTCATTAGCGTGTTTCCTAGAGATCTTTTTTATGGCCTCATAAATCAGTTAAATTTGCCTCCCCACCAAGTGGTACCTTTAATTTCCTACTTGACAGATGTAACTGTCTTTTGAGTTGCAAAGGTCGACAACAGGTTACACAATAGGATGAGAGCCCACCTCGAACTCATGACCCTCTGGTCAGTAGAGATCCTATGCAGCTGACACCCAGCCAGCTGTGCCACATTCCCAGTGCAGATGTTTTTGATGTTTTACCATATTTCCTTGAGGGAGGTTTCTCTCGTGTCCCCACATGGGGAGCTGGAGCTGATGGAGGGAGCTCATCCACGCTCTCCCTGGATTTGAACCTTTGACCTACTGGTACAAGGGTTTAACCCATTGCACCACTGGGTGCTCCTTCTTATCTACCACCTGCTTGTCTACTACCCTGCTATTTTAGTTTCTCATACATGCCACACAAATGGTGACCTTGATTTGTACCTGTTGAACAGACCTGCGGAATTCAACTCAAGACATGTCTCTCAGGTGTTTCACTGTGCCTCTCATTGTAAGTGTAATCCTGCATTGGGCAATATCAGTATGCTAAAATGTAATTACTTTCTGTCTCAGACACTTGGCAAAATGTGGGAAATCTATTTTTGCTATGCTTTCAAAACTCTTCTAATATAGAGCAGGCATTGACTTTACAGGTTCAATTATTAAAATTAAACTTTACAGGCTCAATTTTATTTCTGGGCTGCAAACACTAGGAAATGGCCCATGTCTCTCTTGTCTTTCAAGATGCCTAATTTAACAACAAAAAATAAGACTATTTTTAAACACACTTACTAAGCCCTAGTGAGCTTTACCTCTCAGTAATCACTGTTGTTATTTTGTCATTTCTTGGTGACTCTAAGAAGAACCCATTGTGATGTTTTCTTGGCAAAATTTGTTCAGAGGGGGTGTCCATACCTGAGCAGGGATTTGAACTCTGGTCTCCAGAGTCATAGGTTTTCCCTTGACATTAAGTCCAGTTGTGTCCAACTCTGGAGGTTGGTGCTCATCTCCATTTCTACGCCAAAGAGCCGGCGTTGTCCATAGACACCTCCAAGGTCATGTGAACAGCATGACTGCATGTTTTTGAACTGCTAGGTTGGCAAAAGCTGGGGCTGACACCTGAAGCTCACACCACTCCCCAGATTCGAACCTGAAACCTTTCGGTCAACAAGTTTAGCAGCTCAGTGGTTTAGCCCACTGTGCCACCGGGGGCTCCCCAGAGTCATTAAATAATGCTTAAATTATGACACACTGGCCCTAGATCTTGTTAATGCAAAAAACACCCCATGTGCTGCCATGATCCCATTTTCAAAATGGGGATTAGAAGATAAACATCACGATGCAAACAAAAACAAATAAGCAAATTTAACAATACTGCAAACAAAAACAAATAAGATTATTTAACAGATTATTTATTAGTTTATTTATTTATTTATTAGTCAGACTTCTAGGCCGCCACTCCCGGATGGCTCGGGGTGGCTCACAACAAGTCAAGCACAACAAACATAGTTAAAATAGAACATAGTTAAAAGCACATTATACACTCTAAAATCAAAGATTAAAAACACAGGATGCTGTGTAACAACCAATACACAGCACAATCCAATATAAGCAGCAAGACAGCAAGGAAGCTGGAACACTGATGGTAACTCATGGGCCGAAGGCTTGTCGGAAGAGAAATGTCTTGCATGATCGCCTAAAAGACAGGAGGTCTTGAACAGCTCTCGTCTCAGCCGGGAGAGCATTCCACAGTGTTGGGGCGATCACCAAGAACGCTCTCCTGCAGGTTGCTGTCAGCCTGAGTGTCTTAGTGGAGGGAATTGTCAGCAAGTTGTTGTTTTCTGACCACAGTGATCTCGTAGGGCAATATGGGGTAAGCCGGTTCCTCAGGTACATTGGCCCCAGGCCGTGTAATGCCTTAAAGGTCAGTACCAACACTTTGAAGGTGATCCGGTGCTCAATTGGGAGCCAGTGCAGATCCTGCAAGGTAGGTGTTATGTGACAACCTGCTGGAGTACCAGACAGGAGTCGGGTGGCAGTGTTCTGCACCAGCTTAAGCTTCCGGGTCACCGACAGAGGAAGGCCAATGTAGAGGGTGTTGCAGTAATCCAGTCTCGAGATGATTATGGGTGTGCACTCTGTCACCATCTCGATATTTTGAACTACAATTCTCATCAGACCCATGTAGAATAACTGGTGGTCAAGGATTATTAGATTTTTCATTCAAAAACTGTGTGGGCCCCTGATTACCTATCCTTTTCGAGGTTTCTGAGAATGCTGAGAACTCACTATTAGAGAACTGAGCGGACACTTCTAAAGGTAGTTTAAGCCAGCCAGGTGCAATGGTTTGAGTGTTGGACTAGGGCACTGAGGCAAGGGTTCAAATCTCCACTTGGTCATGGAAACTCTTCTCCCCTCCCCCCCCCCATTATATTGGAGCTATTGTTTTACTATGTCTTTTAGCCATAGTATGAAAGCTGAGCTGCACAGTATGAATGCATGGTTCTGCATATTTCTCCCTAAACCATTTCTATCGAAAGCAAAACATGAAATAGCGGGAATGAAAGTTAAGTGGAAAACAGTATCATAGACCCTCTGTAAAACTTATGTGCATGAAGCAGATAAATCGAATGGCAAAAGTCATGTTTTAAATGACGGATACTAAGTGTACATTTCCATATGAATTAGAGTTGGGCCTCTAAATGCAACTATAAAATTAAAGTTCAAATTCCATCAAACGAAACACAGTCCACAAAAAGTATCTTTAAACTGCACACAAAGTTTGACTCAACACTTATATACTCAGAAATGTTTCACTGATTTCAACTGGGACTTGTTCCCAAAGAGGTGTACATGGGCTTACAAAAGGAGTCCCATGATGCTGAATGGGATTAAGAGAAAGTATACAATTGTGATCACCATTTTACATAATACCATTTTTGATTTAGGCTTGCACAAGCTGAATTCACAGCACACTTGTTTTTCATGTGGGTCTAGATCCCTTTAATTACATGTGCCACAAAACTGCATTTCCAAGATCTGACAGATACCAAATTATACTGTTTTAAACGTTTAAATGTACCATTTAATTCACTCTATCCTTTTATTATAACTTTAGCAAGGGTAGTGCTTTAAAAACAGCGTGAGCACACTTAGAGTACAATTTGAGCCAGGGGAATGAATGGCCTACATGGCTATGGAAATATGGTTTGATGCTATTTCATTACCCAACATCACCATGATGTCATTTGCATTCATGAGCAAGTACAGGCACAATTTGAGTGACTTATCTCTTGATCTTTGTGAGTGGAGATTAATGTCAGAAGTGATCAGAAATCATGTTTTATATGTAAACACACAATGTATATTATTTTAATCTTCCATGCTGTCCAAGAATAAAAAATAGTTTAGTAGGTTACAAGGAATAGGTGGGTCAGGATGCTGTCAGATTTTGAATACACAATGTGACAACTTATTTCATTGGAGAAAAATGATAACAAGAGACATGTGTTGGGGGAGAGGAGGGTAGGAGAAAATGGACACATATCTTTTGTGCACACCGGTATGCATTATGCATAAACATATTGATTTCAGTCCTATGCTGTCATCGTCATCATTATAACTTTTTTATAATCCACTTTTTACCCAAATTGGGATTCAAATTAATATACTATACAAATAAAACATGTGAAAGAAAGCTCATTATTAAAAGGGAAGTAAACTAACAACTACATTAAAAAGCTGTTTGAAATACTGTATATAGTTAAAACTGACTGAATACAGTTTAGAAGAACAGTACAGTTGAAGCAATGAAAACAACAGAGCATTCAACTAAATGCTCTTTCTTTACAAACCTTCGATTCTCAAAAATTGTTGGACTAAAAATGTTGTTGCCAGCCAATTGAAAGACTTCAAGGAGGAGGCTATATTTCCCAGAACGATAGATCTTGTGGGCAGTTACTGAGAACACTCTATTTCATGGCTCCACCAATCATTCCTTTGAAGGTGGTAAGATGGAAAGAAGTGCTTCCTTTTTTAGGATCTTTAAACCCAAGAAAGTTCATATGTTTAAATTACATGTACATTTATTATTATTATTTATTATTTACTATGCTTCTATACCACCTCTCTCAGCCCGAAGGCGACTCGAGGCGGTGAACAAGCAGCAGCAAGTGCCCACATACAAACACCATCATATATGATAAAAACAGTCATATAAAAACCATATAAATTAACAGTTAAAAACTACAATATACAAATCTCAGCATATCATTCTTAAAATCGATTTCCATTGCATCGTCGTAATCCGTTGGTCTCAATTAATTAAAGTTTGTCTGTGAATGCCTGCTCAAACAGCCAAGTCTTGACTTTTTTTTTTACATATATGTGATTTTTTTTCTGCAAAATTTGGGGAGCAAAATATCTATATTTTACAAATATTTATATGCAACTAAAGTATTTCTTTTACGATATTTGATGGGAATTTAGGCCTCTGAATTATTTTCTTGCCCATGAAACTGCATTGAGTTGCTCCTTGTATCAAATGAGGAAAAGGGTGGAGATTCAGGGCTAAGGATGAGGAAATCATTAAGATTTGTCCATGGATTCCACGCTCATTTCACATAAGTTGTCAGCTTGGCCATGAGAGGTTGCCTATGATGATTGCTATTTATTTTAAAGGGGAAAATTCATAGTTATTTCTGTGTGCATTTTTTCAAATGAATACACCAATGGGACAGAGTTCCCTCAAACAGGGCTACTTCAACTTTTCCACTTGTGACCCATTCAACTTGAAAATAATTTATGTGATCCCATACATAAAGGTATATTAAAAATGTATCAAAATCAAACCTTTATTGATAAATCTGCATTTGGAAGACTTGATAAACAGGCTGATTTTCCATTTTATAAAGTACAACTGAAGCATCTTCTGCAGATTCCACTGTAAACACTGGACAATATATTCTTGTAAATATCTAAAGCAGCCACTAGGTGACATTCAGAAAAACATTTGCCCTTGCCAGGGACCTCAACATTGAGGTAATTGGTTCAATGATTGAGTCAGGATCCACAGTTTAAGAATCAGCGCTCTAGTCTAATATATGATTATGCACATTTTGGAAACATGCTGACTGTTTTACATACGTTTTTGAAATTTATACTTATTATCAAACATATTTGTTCACAGAATGCATTGTGAGCTTCGAAATAAGTAGATTTTCAATTGCAAATCCTTTCTTTTTCTGTACATCGAGGTGTACATGGATTGTTAGTGTTGGCTCCTGGGTCTTTCATAGTAGTGTGACAGGCAAAAATGAAAAATGTCCAGCTATTATAGATGTAGAGTCCAGTGGCCTGGAATGGAGTTCCTTATAAGAAAGGAACAGTTTTTGGTGCAGCTGTTTAAGGTGCAGGAGCTTTGACCAGGAACAGAAGTGGCGATATTTAAGATGCTTATCACTCTTCTTCCTCCCTGTGACATTTACTTAAGGCACATAATGTGAACCAGTCACCACTTAACTTACTTGTTTGGACATGGAGAAGGAAGCTCTAGATATTTTCAATACCTTCTTTAAAATGCATGTAACACATGAAGTATGGGCGCCCATCCATACAAATAATAGTACAATTTAGGCAGCCACAGATAGATGTAACGGACAGGAAAACTAATGTGTAGTGCCTCTTTCTCACTATTTTAGCAGATCCGCCATGAACCTGCACATTTATTTGCTTAGAGTTGTCAGCTTGCTCCAGCCTGAAAACTTAGAGCAGGCTATAACATGTTAAAAACTTAAACAGATTAAAAATAACAGCTGCTGGAAGAACAGCAAGCCTGTTTCTGCTGCTCTTCTGCAGCCCAGGTTTCTTGCCAGCACAGTGGCAGATTCAATACTTAAGTACAATAATTAATTATCTTACCTTGTTCAATACAAGAGAGAATTTATCTTTTAAAGGTATAGAATACTTGGCAGTTGTTAGTTGCATGCCCCCCTAAAAACTTAAGCATATTGCATATTTATATTATTACCCATTTGCTAGTCTTAGTAACACCAATTACAATAATAATAATAACAACAACAACTTTATGGCCAATGTTTTTATGGACTGAACATTGTTTTAATCCAACCATCTCCTCAAGGGACTCCCTTGGGGGTTGAGCTAAATAAATAAATAAATTTATTTTTATACCCCGCCAACCATCTCCCCAAGGGGACTCGGGGCAGCTTACAAGGGACTCGCCCAAATAGAACACACAATTTAAAACATCAGATTAAATGTAAAACCAAACAAAATTGTAAACAAAATCAAACAATATGGCTGAGAAAAAACACAACTGAAGTTTAGGCTCCATGGAATACTCATGGAGCGCAAGGAAAGTGCAACCACTCAAGTAGACAGGGCTGGGAATAGTGTCATCACAGTATTGAGGTGGACGATAAGAGGGTCGAACATAAAGGGCTGAATTTCAAGTAGGGGCAAGGAAAATTATTAGTGGACAGCTTAATAGTCTACAGAAGGGGTCTTATTGTTTTTCTAACTTCTATTGCTAGGGAAACAACAAGCAATTTTGCAGTTTTGGTCACAGTTAGAATATCCTTGAAAGCTGAACAATTAGCAATTTGGGACTTATTTTAAGAAATTCACAATTTTTACACACACATGCAATCCCATGTGTGAATTTTTTTTTGCTAATTGTCACAATTTTCCAGAATTCTCAGCAGGGTTTGGTAACACTATTTTTCACCATTTTCAGGGGGAAAATTACATATTCTTTCTATCTGTTCAGTCTGAACTTGTTTGCAGTTGTCTTTGTTTCCTCAATGTCTGGAGAACTTGTTAGTTCAGTCTGTGATTATTAGATGATGCTGTGAAACCTCTTTCATTTTTTAAAGCTAGCCTAGTTTGTGAGAGCTTTTTTAAAAAATGAAGAAAATTAAAGGCCCACATCTACACAGTCATTATAACCTGGAATCACATTGGCTTCACTTTTGGCTGTTTCCATGATGTTTCCTTGAGGAAGCATTTTTATGGCATTTTAATATACAATATTTCTACCCGGCCTTTCTCCACCCCAGAGGGGACTCAAGGCAGCTTACACATAGGCAAATATTTGATGCCATAAAACAATGTACAATTAAAATAAACATTTAAATAGAATTATAAAATACATTAAACAATTAAAACATTTAAGACAATATCATCACAATTAATCACGTAATCCTCAAGTGTTATCAGTATTTCAGTATGAAAATGATACATTTAACATAATTCTCTGTTATCTGTATTGTCATGCTCATTTCTCAGCATAGAAAAGGAGTATGTTGGACCTGCTTGCCATGTAGTTGTTAAAGGATTCTGGTGAAAGACAGTAACTCTAATGTCACCAGCATCCAAGATCAAAACATGTTAGAGATGAGCCCTGCAGTCTTAACTTGTTTCATAATCATTTTAATTTCCTCAGTGATCACACAGACTTGAAGACTTTGAATTTTAATAGAATTCTTGGAAGGGATTCTCGCCAAACTTCAGAGTGATGATCTTTTGTGGGGTAAGTCATATATGGGGTTAGATTTTGTGTTCCTGCATAGCAAGGGGTTGGACCAGATGGCACTGATGGTCTTCAAGCTCTATGATTCTATGATTTTTATTCTACTGTGACACAAGCAGTTAAGAATCACTTGTGATCATAAAAGCGAACAAGCTTTATTCGTGGAATAAACTGCCAGGCATCTCATAGGGTAGGATCTTGAACCAGGAAACATGTGTCCTGATAAACCCCTAAGGTTTTGAGATGCTTTGGGATAATAAATTGCTTTTGATTCATATCACTTTGTTAAAGGATGCATTTATTTTCTTCTGCTGAATAGTTCCCCCCACAAAAGGATTGTCATTTTTTGTAGCACAATATGAATATTTGATTTGGCACAGAAGATAGAAGTGCTTGTCAGAAATTGTGTTAAACTACTATGCATGTGTGTCTTTCAAAGAAGGAAAGCACCTCAGAATGAGTGATTATTTGTTCTTTGCCAAGTTGTGTATTCTTCTGTGGGTCTGTAATTCTCAACATGATCATCTCCTCCTCCCTCCTTCTAAATCTTGCTTAATGCACCCTCAAATAAAAACCTGTTTTATCAGGCTAGACCATTTTTCTTCACCCATCTAACTTCCACCCATAATCTCGAACTAGCCTCTGTTCAACATGTTTTTGTTTGCTTAAGGCTTCAGGCAGACATAATTACAAAATTTAGAGGGGGGAAATCTGAAATGACCCCAAAGGTCTTAGTCAAACAGAAATCATTTGTCATAATGAGCCTGCCTGTAACCTTCTGACCTTAGGAGCTCAATTAATTTCACATAGGAAAAGTGGTCACAGCCTCTAACCCCTCCTTCTGGAGAATTTCCCATTAACCAGGTGGAAGCACAAAGAAGATGCTTCCTCCTGCTACTTTGAACCCTTAGATAGTTGTAAACTGTGGCATAATAGTGCATTGAAAAAGTAAGGAGAAAGATAAGTGACATTACATTTCTTTATCAATTAAATATGACTAAATGCTCAGGAAGCTGTTCTGAATGGAATATAGTTCTTTTTGTGTAGAAGCCAAGACCTTGCTCAGTCACCTTAAATTTACATTAGGAGAAAAGGGAATGGGGAGTTATAGGTGTCATGGCTACCAATTAACATTGACTGGCATCTTTTATTGCACTTTTGATTTTATAACTCAGAGTTAAAGATTTGTAATGGATTTGAATTTACTAATAATTCACATTGAAAAATCTAACTTAATAGCCAGCTGCCATATCAAATGGTGGAGGTTGCTTTTTCTGGTGATGGGGACATAAGGAGGAAGATGTTTCTTTCTACCTTCCTTCCACTAGCAAGCAAGGCTGTGATGATGAATTACACTGGAGCAGGGCCGTAGCCAGGATTTTGATTCGGGGGGCTGAGTTTGGTTCGGGGGCTGAGACTGGGTGGAAGAGGGTCTACCCTAGCAAACCTTTTGTATTGTTATCCCAATAACCCCATTAATATGGGATATAATGAGCATGGTGATCAGATCATGATTTAAATGCACATAACAGTTTAAATAATGTACCAGTAAGGCCTTTTTGCGGACTATCCTGAGAATTTCGGGGGCTGAAGCCCCCTAGCCCCCTGGCTACATGCCTGCACTGGAGTCTTATTTCTGATTGTCACAACCTTGCTCACTTGCAATAAGCTTAGAAGATCGGGCCAGGAGAAATGACTGTGGGCTCATCTACACTGGGCCAGTTAGCCAGGTATAAATCACCTCTGGAGCAACACTGGATTCAGCACATATGCATACATGCTGAATCTGGGGCTATTGTCTAAACCAGACCTGGGCAATTGCCAGCCCTCCAGGTGTTTTGGACTTCAAATCCCAGAAATCCTAACAGCTGGTAAACTGGCTAGGATTTCTGGGAGTTGAAGTCCAAAACACCTGGAGGGCTGGCAATTGCCCAGGTCTGGTCTAAACGGACTAGGACTGCAACAACCTCACTGGGGTATGTTGCTGCTCCTGCTCCTAATGAACCATCGAGGTCTGTCTGAGTGCCTTGCTGCTGCAGTTTCAGAATGAGACACTCCTGTGACTAACAAGAAGGAGAGGATTGATCTTCCCTTCTTCTATATGGGCAACCAAGTTATTTTCATAAATATTTATTTTTATGAACATAATAAACTTGGGGAATATAGACAGTAGCTCCACCTCATCCCATTAAGATTGAGCTTGTTTTCCCACACCCATGTTCAAATGAACAAACCTTTTTCATGATCTCAGTGGTGCCATTGGGATTAGTACATGGGGAAATAAGGAAGAGGGTTTTTTAAAAATCTATAGACCATGAACAATGTTTGGGTACAATCTGGAGTATTTCTTACAGTGGTTTCATCTATATATAAGAAAGTGTGTTGGACGAGATGCAACATCAATGCTTGAAAAGTCATGGTCATGATCTGTAAAAGAAAGTCTGCAATATTACCTTCTGAATCTTTCTATTCAAAAATGATTTGTGCTACCATAACACAATGCTTCTCAGTTCTAGAAAAGGTACCCAGAAGAATATCATAATCAACCACTGAAAGAAAACACCAATGCAACTGTGCTATTATTCAGTGGAAGACATACAACAAGGCAGCAAATTTCATTTCCATCCCAAAAGAAAGCTATAAGCCAGACTGGAAAGGATCCAGATAGATAATATCTTCTCAGACATCTCAGTATAGAGTCCGTTGCCTTCCCCATAATAAAGACAACACTCAAAAGGATATTTATTTCTGTGTGCTTGTCCAATACATTTTCACAAGAAAGTCTAAAAAAGTATGGCTGCAGGATTTTCAATACATTTTAGAAAGGAAAACACAGAGTCTGGCTTGATATCTGTTGACATGGAACCAATGTCATGATTTTGAGGGTTTTGGCTTATGATTTTGAAACAAGTGGAGGTTAGCCATTCTGGTTCTGCGGTTTTTGACACAATGCATTATCTGATTTTGGCATTCTACTGCTGTCAGAAGGGCAAATCAACCACAAAATAGTTCTGTCACAGTTGAACATAGAACTCAGCTGGTTGATTGTACGAGTTAAACAAAATAAATTATGTCAATGCTTGTTTTTTGTATCGCATTTTTAAAAATTAAGTATTTAACCAATTTTTTTAAATCAAAAGGTTAAAAAAGAAACAAGTTTAAGACCATTTTGAACCAGGCATGTGTGCAGAATGGACCCCAAAGCCCCTGGTTTTTCTTGGAAACAGAATGATACCAGCATTGGAAATACTTGGACCTCTGACTTTTTATTTTAGAATTGTAATACACCACCATATACATTGCAAACATGTACACATACGCATACATAGACAACTCACCATACCCCACAGGACAACCCACCTTCACTCACCCCTCGTGGTACCCACCACCTTGGCTTCCATCACTGATCCCCAAAAGCGTTTTCCACTGTCTCCTTTGCCATCAAAAGCCTTTTCTACTTGCCTTCTTTGCTTCCAAAACCCTTTTCCTGCATAGCAGAAGGGAGTTGGACTGGATGGCCCCTGGGGTTTCTGTTGCTGTTATATTATTATTATCATTATTGTCATGATTATTATCATTATTACAAAGGCTGGGTGGCCATCTGTTGGAGTGATTTGATTGTGCATTTCCTCCATAGCAGAAGGGGTCAGTCTGCATGGCCTCTGGGATCCTCTACTGAAATAATGCTAAGTTTATGTTGGCCAAAGTTTTCTCATGCCTGACATATATACTAGGCCTGGTTGATAAAAAAAATTGGTTCAAAACTCGTTCCAGATGTAAAGGGCGCTGGCGCTTCGAATCTGAATGTTTTCCGAAAGTTTTTGGGGGGAAATCGAAATTTATTCGGAAAAATTCCAAAATTTTGGAATGGCTTTGTTTAACCTAGTTTGGACATGGATTTCTTCCCTCTGCCTGAGAACTGGGGCGAAAGCCACGTTAAATGGCAAGCAGACGGCACAGCACTAGCCCACCTCCTCCTTTGGGCACGTATTACCTAATACCGAAGGGTTTGAGGGCTTCCTCACACCATCAGCGCACACATGCACCATCCCCGCACACACACACCATCCCACAACCGATGCCGAGCGCCATGGGGCTGGCGCTGGTCTCAATCTCCCTTGGGGAGTAGATCAGGGTCCTCGTCCTCTTCAACCTCCATATTCTCCTCCTCTTTTGCTGCACTATCCTGGAGGAAGGGTCAGAGGCGAACATGTTTGTTAACACGGATTTTTCCCCTCCACCTGAGAACTGGGGTGAAAGTCACCTTAAACATGGCTTTCACCCCAATTCTTAGGCGGAGGAAAGAAATCCACACCAAACTGGGTTAAAAACACAGTGATCCATGTGCTCTACCACTGTAGCAAGTTTCATCACGATTGGTCTAAAAATGAGGGAGGGACAATCCCCTGAAGTTTCCCCAGTGCCAGTGCAGTTTCTTTTTTAATGCGCATGCATGTCTACCATTGACGAAGCAATTTGGAAATTTTGAAAATTTTGGATATTTCTGACTTTTTTTCTGGAAAATTTCTGAAATAATTTCCGATCTGAATCGCCAGCGCCTCCTACATCTGAAACGAGTTGTGAACCATTTTTTGGATCAAACAAGCCTACTGTGTACATTTCCTTTGTTTGTTTGACTCCATGTGTGTTTTTCAAAAAATGATGGCTTCTTTTATTAAATGGCAGTTAATTCTTAATGTATTTATTTAATGGCAACACTAGAGTGCCATTCACATTCACGTCAGCATAGGCACATCTGTGCTTAAGTCCGTTCAGCAGTTCACCTACCTGGGAAGCATCATCTCTTCAGACGCCAAGATTGACAAAGAGTTAGATCACAGATTATCAAAGGCATATAGTGCATTCGGAAGGCTTCACAAAAGAGTCTGGAGCAACAAGCACCTGAGACAAAGCACCAAAATCAGTGTGTACAGAGCTATCATACTGTCCATTCTCCTCTATGGGTCTGAAACATGGGTCACCTATCGCCAACACCTACGACTCCTCGAGCGCTTTCATCAGCGCTGTCTTCGCACAATCCTAAATATACACTGGACCGACTATGTGACGAATGTTGCTGTCCTTGAGCAAGCAGGGATCACCAGCATTGAGGCCATGCTATTGAGAACACAGCTGCGCTGGGCAGGACACGTCTCTAGGATGGAGGACCACCGCCTCCCAAAGATACTACTCTACGGTGAACTCGCCATGGGTCAGCGCAAGAGAGGCGCCCCCCAAAAGAGATATAAGGACTCCCTGAAACAACATCTCAGGCTTGGCCAGATTGATCACCAACAATGGTCCACCCTGGCCTCACATCGGGAGGCATGGAGAAGCACTATCCACAATGCTGCGGCCTCTTTCGAGAAGACACGCCGAATGGGTCTCGAAGAGAAACGACAACGCAGAAAGAACCGCAACTTGGAAAAAACATCACCCAAGGAGACTTTCTGCTGCGCTTTCTGCAACCGAACTTGCCTATCTCAGATTGGCCTTTTTAGTCATCAACGCGCTTGTAAAAAGCGTGGGATGAGTCCTTCCTGAATCTTCGTTCGCGAAGTAATGCCGAGAGAGAGAGAGAGTGCCATTCACAGGAACTCCTCAGTGACAGTCCAAAAGTAGCAGGCTAAAATCCAGAACCTCAATCCATGGCTAATACCAAATGAGAGACTCCCTCCTGTGCACACAGAGATGACTTGGAAGGCACTGAACAAACTGCGCTCTGGCACTATGAGATGCAGAGCCAATCTTAAGAAATGGGGCCACAAAGTGGAGCCCACGACATGCAAGTGTGGAGAAGAGCAAACCACAGACCACCTACTACAATGCAGTCTGAGCCCTGCCACATGCGCAATGGAGGACCTTCTCATAGCAACACCAGAGGAACTCCAAGTGGCCAGCTAGTGGTCAAAGGACATTTAATAAAATGCCAAGTTTGCAAACTTTGTGGTTTCTTTGTTTGTTTTAAAAATACATCTTGTATTTAATGTACCCTTGGTTCGCTCCTGATATGATAAATAAAAACCACTAGACTGTTGCCTCTTGTAAGATCACCAGAGTTGCTTTCTATGACACCATAAGGGATCATCCTTAGATCTTAAGTTTTGGCCTTGAAATCTCTAGCCCAGTGATGTTCCAGGCCTGGCAACTCTAGATATCCATGATGTCCATGGAAAAAATCCAAAGTCCACAGCTTTATTTGAGTAATATAAAGGCAAGGTTGGTGTGTTGAATCAACTTGTTTCTTAATTGTTTGGTATATTTCTTTTTCTTGCTTGAGTTCTTTATTTCTCTTCCTTTAACAATTCACTAGAATTTGATCAATGTTTTAGACAAAAAATATGAAATGTTGCCAGACAGTTCTGAAATAAATATGTCTCCTCCAGTATGAGTATATGCTTCAGTTTAAACTGAGGACTGCTAAATCTTTTTTTTAACATCACATATTGAGATGAAACATTTCAACTAGAAATAAAATTGTTATTTTGACACAAGCCTTCAGCAGATGATGGCATTTTCTTTTGTTTTAAAATGCACCAATTGTTCATTGCTTTGGCATGGTTTCATAAAGTCTTTTTGTTCTGTTTTTAACATCTAAACACAGGAAGAGATACTTCAAAGTTGAATGAAGTAGAAAATATTATTTTGATATGAAAGATCAACACATCCTGTTAATTTTAGTGTTGCAAGGTGTTAAGATACAGAAAGTGATTTTTTAGCATTTAAGAAAGTTGTCAGACTGGCAGTTTTAGTAGGTATTATCTACAAACCATTCCCACCTCCTATTGATTGGAGTAATGCATTTGAGTTTAAAAAGACTTTTTAACATCACAGGCATAGAATATAGTTCTGTATGGCCATGATGCAATGCTATTCTTCCACTGAACCCTGCTGGGATCAGGTACTACAACACACGGTTGGATCATGGCTGAAGCATATGGTCACTTGAAAAGAAAAAAATCCCCTCTATTGTATATGATGCACTTAGGTGGCTCTCTCTCTCTCTCTCTCTCTCTCTCTCTCTCTCTCTCTCTCTCTCTCTCTCTCTAATTAAACATGTTAAATACACACACACATAACTGAAAATATAAAAAAACATCTAACAATACCACAAAACACATCAAGATATAAGTAAGCAAAAAGAAAAAAGAAAAATAGTTCTGACACAAACCTCTCCTCCCACCTGTTACAAAAACTATCATGTGTTCTTAAACCTTAACTCCCCTCAACCTCGCCATGTACATATGTGTGTGACATAATAATTAATAATTTATTTCTTTGACCAGTCATATGACCATTTCAAAATACAACACGAATAAAAGACAAGGCAAAAAGGAGAAGAGAGCACCTGATTTTCTATTTACAGTCAGAATCTTATTTTCCTGGTTCTTCTTATGTAGCACAGCAGTTCTCGTTTGTGCCTGGGGGCCAGGGGCCAGGACCGGGGGTCCCATTGGCATTGGGGCCTGCAGCAGCAGAGCTAGATTCTGAAGAGGATTTAGAAGGGTTATAAGAAGGAGAGTTTCCCATCAGCGGGCCTCCTTCGCCCACAGAAAGTTTGGCATGGGAAGAAGGTTGGCCTGACCCTTACGAAGAGACAGATAACCAGGTGCAAATGGAAAGCAGTGATAGCGAAACTTATGAACGGCCGATGGGAGAGGCTCACAGGATCCTGTGAGTGAAAACATGGAAGAGAGCGGCTGGGAAGATTCTAGGGAGGAGAGCTCTCATGGAGATAGAGACCCAGGTGCTGGGAGGCAAGGCCGAACCTTTGATAGGAGACGAAGCATCGAGTCTAGCAGAAGGGGATGGTACCATAGCCTAGACAGGCCGAGGTCAGTCAGCAGAGATTGGAGAAGACGAAGCCTAGAGCGTCGGGGACCTCGGCTGAAAGATTAAGTATAAGATCCGTGGGAACGAATCCCCAGTACTTCGGCCACGTCTCTTCTGGGTAGACGTGTAGCGAAGTTGGTCCACGGAGCTAAGTTGGCTAGTGGCCACCAAGTCTTGCCTTGCATCTTGTATCTTGCCTTGTTCCTGAATCCGCATTGTTGTGCGGAGCTTTGCCAAGCCTTTTGGATTAATTACCAAGCTGCTTTTGGACTATTGATTGCTTACAGCTTTTGGATTGCTTTTGCTATTTTTATGGACAATATTCCTTTTGAACTGTTTTATATTCAATAAAGTAGTTAGCCTTCAGTCCGTCTCTGTGTGTGTGATTAAGGGGCCGGTCAAGTCCGTGCATCGTGACATCTTATCTTCGTGTGTGTATGCAGTGCACACATATATCTCCCACCTTTAAAAGTTGACTTCCCATTTGTCAGTCAACCAGCATATAATTTTATCCTTTATTTCTTTCATATCTTGCATTCTTATATTTTATTTATTTATTCGACTTTTGACCGCCACTCCCGGAGGCTTGGGGCGGTTTACATATAAGATAAGATGAATAAAACAATAAAACAAGAAATTTAAAAGAGGTTTTAAAAAGCTCACAACATTAATCAAAAGCCTCCCTGAACAGGTGAGTCTTACATGCTCTGCAGAAGGTATACAGATTATGCAGAGCACGAGTCTTAGGCAGCAAGGCATTCCACAACACCGGGGCAATGATTGAAAAAGCCCTTCGCTGAGTTGTCGTTAGGCGGAAAGATCTTAAGCTGGGGATGTCCAAGAGGTTCTTTTCCTCTGATCATAGTGATCTCGGGGGGTTATATGGGACTAGGCGATCCCTTAGGCACACTGGCCCCAGACCATGTAAGGCCATATTGAGTTCATTCTTAATTTTTACACTTTCTAATTTAAGCAAAACAAAAATACTTTTCTTATAATCTAATCTCTTTCTTAAACTGAATTTAAAAAATCAATTATTCTTCAAAATCTCCTGACATCACTTCACATTATCTTAGTGTCAAATAGAAAACAAGCAGGTTCCAGACTTGTGCAAATTCATCCATTAGGATTTTCCTAAATTGACCTTCTTTGTAATGTCTAGAAACAAGCTTATTGCATATGATTGTAGTAAGGTGATTTTCAAGTGGAGTCATTGGTATGTTCTAATCTTTCATTTTACATTTTTGGTGTATTTTTTTTTGAGATAATAAGAAAAATTCTGAGATACACTCTTTCATTTTCAAACTTTCATCTTAAGACAATCTGATACCCCCCAATCACACTTTAACAACCCCAAGAGATTCCACTTTCATGATGAGGGCCAGTATTTTAGAGTCACCTCAGTTCTCCCCCACCCCAAAAGAGCGTACGAAAGAATTTGAGTGAAGGCATTCCTTTTTTGTTCCTAAATACAACCTTATGCATTCTTGGTGTGTTAGGCATGTCATTTCACACACGGTGTTATACTAAGTTGAAGACAGTTAAAAACACAAGTTGCTACCTTTAGCTCCCCACCCTTGATAGCTGCAGTTATCATTGGTGAGATGTTATTTATTTATTTATTATTATTATTCATACTTGTCAGTTGCCACTCCCAGTGTGGCTCGGGGCGTTAGAAGAATGAGGACAAAATTCAGGATTGATAGAAGAAAATAAATGAAGAAAGGATTTGTGCTTGTATAGCAATGTGGAGGTTATTTCGATAACTCAAACATCTTGCATAGGATATAGAAGTCTCTTGTTGTATTCCTTCAAATAATTATTGACTTATGGCAACCTTATGATAAACCTGTTGTGAGTTTTACTTAGAAATATTTGTTATTTATTTAAAGCATCTATATTCCTCTCTTCTCACCCTGAAAGGGACTCAGGGTGGAGCATAACATACAAACGGCAAACATTCAGTGCTATAACAAACTATAAATATACACAAACTTTAAAATCAGTTATATCTACTATAAAATCAATTGCTAAAAACCATCTCAAACAGCCATACTCTATCCGGCCAGCAGGGTAGGGTTTACTATTATTACCTTTTTGCACTGTCCCAAAGGCTTGGTCCCACAGCTAAGTTTTTTACCATCTTTCTGAAGGACAAGAGGGAGGGGGCTGATCTAATCTTGCCAGGGAGGGAGATGCATAGCCATGGGGCAATCACTAAGAAGACCCTCTCTCTCATCCCCACCAATCACACCTGTGACAGCGGCAGGACTGAGAACAGGGCTTCCCCAGAGGATCTTAGTCTCTGCTATGGTTTTAGAGGGACATGCGTTTGGGCAGGTAAACTGGGCTGGGTCCATTTAGGGCTTTATAGGCCAAAGCCAGCACTTTGAATTGTGCTCGGTGTGCTCCCCGTATGCCGCCCCAGTTATTAACCTGGCTGCCTCTCATTGGACTATTTGAAGCTTCCGAACAAACTTCAAAGGCAACCCCATGTACAGTGCATTGCAGTAATCTATCCTAGATGTAACAAGAGTGTGGACCACTGTGACCAAGTGTGACTTCCCAAGGTCCAGGCGCAACTGGTGCCCCTGTCCACCACCTTAACCTGAGGTTCCAGGCTCAGCAATGAATCCAGGAGGACTCTCAAGCTGAAAACATTGCCTTTATTTTAAAAGACGTTATTTTTTGATATTAATCTTGACATAATAAGTGCTCTTCCTGGCACTTATTATTCCTCATCTAATTTATTACCACGGATTCTGTTTATGTCTTCCTTCCTTCCTCCTTCCCTCCTCTTTCTCAGCACATTTGTGCTATTACATCTCTTTATCTAGAGGCATCTTATCTAGAGGCCCCTTATTAATTCTATCCCTTTGAAATATATTTAATGCAGTATCCTAATGCCAGTCAGCAAAACCCAAGCATGACTATTTTCCATTTATTGATTTATAAATATCACACAACCTTGTCTTATGTCTGTACCTTCAAATAAGCCATGTTTATTGCAGGAACATATGCTCAATGTACTCTAAATCATTATTTATTAAGGAAAAAAGAATTAAAATATTTCATTGTCTTCAAAAAGAGAAACACATAAATGTAAAAACACACGCAAAAAGATTTAATTGCAAAGAACTAAACAAGTAAAACAAAACAAATGCAGAGCAAATATACCTCAAACCATATTCACACAAAATTAAATTAAATTATACGTTTTGATGGCCATAGTTTTTAATCAGCAAAAGCACTATGGTATAAATATTATATTCCACAGCACTTTCTTTTTCGCGTTTCTTTCCTTTTAGCATCTCAGCAACCTGCCTGGGTGATGCCAATATTTCCTTGATTGAAAGTGCGTCAAAGTGCCACATGCAAGAATTGATGGGCGAGATCCAGAATGTTCAATTAATACTCTATGGCTTGCTGTTGCAAAAAGAGAAGAAAAAGGGGAAAAGTATAGGAGGAGAAAGGGAGGGGGAAAAGAAAACTACTGTAGATTTCCTCCCCACCCCAAACATTAAAAGGGATTCCTCATCTCCACCTCTTCTTTAGATTCCAACTGCCCCAGCTGGAAACCTTCTAGGCCTTTTTAAAAACAGGATTAAAAAGGCAGTTTTCTGCATTAGCACAGCTCAAAAGGATAACCTCAGCTCTTTTCTCTGCCAGGCAGCTTTTTAATCCCGAATCACATGTCACTTCAAATTATGAATATGATTTTCACGTCCCCCTCGGGCCTAAATTTCACCCAAGTAAATCCTCTCATTCAGCAGCTGGAGAAATGTGTCAAAAGCGGTGATCTTCAAGAGACGAGAGAGCTCTGGGAGAGATCAAACTGTCCCAGTCTGAACTCTCTCAGTGCGAGCCATCGCTTTCTCGCTTGCTTATCACTGTTGACACCCCCTTCAGTTAGAAAGGCTGAAAGGGCAAGGCTGAGAGGAGTTGCACTCTGAATTTCTGGGGTTGACTTCTTGATTCCTTCTCTTTCCCCCTTTCCCTCCACACACTCATTCTCGGTCCCCTTGTTTGGAAAGGATGGGAAAGAAGCTCTGAGGAGACTGGGCATCAAATAGCCTGACAGATTTCTGCATTCCTTCATCTGTTTTTGCAGAGAGCTAAATGTGCTCAGCCAATCAGATTAATCAAATGGCCCCAAAGCTCAAAAGCCATCATAATGCGAGGCTGGGAGAATATCCACTGTTTGGAGAAGTTGACATTGCACCAACAAGGAACTTTTCAGCATGCATAACCCTAAAACAAAAGAGCTTCTTCACATACATGGCCCTTAAAGCCTCTTTTGAACTAATTGTGCCTGCCCATGTCAATGTTGTTAATTGCAATTATTTCCCAGTTACATTTATAAATTCCTCTCTCAATCTCTCTTGCTTTCTCACACAAAAGTGTTCTCAGAGCAACAAGCAGTAAATCACATAGAAAAGAAAATGGTAAAGATCTGGGGTTTTGGGGAAAATAAAACACATATATTTGCCAGTGTAGGTTTTACATTTGGACTCAAATCCAAGATATGAAATTTATTACAGATCAACACACATAAAAATAGCATTCTTTTACATAAAAATGTAACATTAACCTTCCTGTTGCTATATACAGAAAACATCAGATCTTGAAAAAGTTACTTTTTCTTAGAATTAGAATTCTACTACCGGCATGTACTTAAAAAAACTTTTTCCAAGCTCTGGGAAGAGATCTACTTAACATAACATTCTAGTTTCAATTATAACCATCTGGATGACACTAGTGTTTGGAAACAGGGTTCTCCATTTTATTCATCCCCTTTATGTCAAGGGAATACTGGTTACCTTCCTCAATACATTTACCTGATGCCCCCACCCACAAACTCATCTTGGCCTCTATTTTCATGATCAACTGGCAGCAATTTGTTGCTATCAATGACAGTCTTGTCACCCAGCATATGTATGTGACATTTCACACATAAATCCTTAATCCATCTTTCAAATGACCACTAAAGAGTAAACAACATTAATTTAATATGAATTCCATCTAGGTACAGCACCAGGTTGTCATCTTTTTATTCTCTTTTTTGGCTATATCAGTTATCCATCTATTCCCATTGGCATAACCACAAACATAGCAATCAGGAGCAATCACATTGCTGCCCTGTCTACTAGGCTATGCTTGCCATCTATACATTAGGACTAGAAAAAAAGAAGGAAACACATCTTCAAAAAGTTGATACATAAGGATGACAGTTGCATCACATTTGCACATGTGTTCCTATTTCTTTATATTTAGAAACAGGGCCTCCAATATAATAATAGAATCATAGAGTTGGGAGAGACCACAAGGTCCATCAAATCCAGCTTTCTGCCATGCAGGAACATAGAACCAAAGCACCCCTGATTGAAATTTTGTAAAGAAGAATAAGATTGCTTTTTGATAGTCAAAATAGAAAGATCCCAGTAAAAATCAAGAGAATACCAAAGAGGTACAGGTAGCCCACAGAGCTACATGTTTATTTTATAGAGTAATGCAATACAAGGTGACTGTGAGGTTTGTTTTCTTTTAATGTAGAGGACTGTCAAAACTCCATTGCCCCTTCTTTGGTTCTCTAGGCCTAAGACTGATGTATTGGCAGAACCTCCTTCTTATAGGAGCAAGATTTAGAAATTTAGGGCAAAATTAAAACAGAAATACAATAATCTTCTTTATGGGGTGTGCTAATAGACAACTTCAAGACATCTCAGTCTATGTACTGATCTATATATCTGCTCCTTCTGTACGGGTGATGCTAATAGACAGCTTCAAGACTTGAATTCTCCATTTCACCTAGTTCTTTATCTTTAACCTGAGTGAAGACTGGATCATTATTCAAACAGAGGGTAGCAGCAACCCTTCAAATAGGGAATAGTCCTGTACAAGTCATATGGCCATCCTACAAGATCCACAAACAGTCTTGGAGGGGGGGGGGGTGTCAGTATCTGACTTAACATTCCTATTCAGAGCTCTAGTGCATGATGGACTTTACTGCATGGAGGTTATGGTTCCTATTACACAATGTTGTGGAATATTCATTTCCAGTCTACCACCTCCCCACAATGTAGCTGTCAAGGGCTATTCCTGGGCAAAGTATTTTTTTTGAAAATTTACACAGAACTTCATACGTTCTTTTTTTTTTATTAAAGAAAACAAAAGAGAAGGAGCACAGCAAAAAGATGGAGTTACATAATCTACCTAGAAGTGTGCCAAGACATCACAGTTGCACAACATCACAATGCCAATAAGTAGCCAGTATCCTTAGGAACTTCTCTCCAGGAACAGTTAACTGTATGCATTTATTTCTGAATCTTTAGGCCAAATGGAAACATAGCAAGTTCTAACTGGAGAAATGGTGGAAGATTATAGGCTGATGTTGTATTAGCTAAATGTACATGTTCGAAACCTGTTCGAAACCTTGTACATAAAACAATTTAAGCAACGTCTTGAGATAATGGTACCATGATGTAGCAGTTTGAGCATGGGACTATGACTCTGGAGACCGGGGTTTGAATATCTGCTTGGACTTGGAAACCAATTGAGTGCCCTTAGTCAAATTACGCTTTTTCAGACTCAGAGGAAGGCAAAGGCAAATTCCTTCTGAACAAATCTTGCCAAGAAAACCTTGTGATATGGCCACGTCAATGCCATGATAAGTCAGAAATTACTTGAAGGAACACAAGAATGTTTTATATTAAGAATACTTATATTTTCTCTGAAATTATAGATTTTCTTATATTGTCTGATACATTGTCTTTTAATCTCAGGGACTTGATTCCCTATTTATTTACTGTAAAATTCAATGATTTTTAAATAAATTGTATTCATACATGGCCTTAGGTCATCTTGTAGCCCCCTGGGGCAAATAAAGAACCCCATTTTCAAGACTGATCTAAGTTGTGTCTCAATTTGTTCAGATTGGTCAGAATTAGGTCTGAATCAGATCAGATTGGAGCAATTTGGACCAATTTGGTGGTCTGGGCATCTTACCTCAATAAAAGCAAGCCAGACAGCATGTCTCCACAATGTTGCAAACAGCATCATAAAAGTGCTATTTATTTGTACAAGCTTTTGGGGAATAAGCAAGTGTTTAATTTGTCTTTGACAGCTGCTGTTTCTACTGCTTTTATTGTAGAGCATATTTGTAATTTATTATTTTAAGTATTCATAATGTTAGCTATGTGTAGCTTGTAAATTTAGATTGCAAGTATTCGTAATTTTTATTTTAATTATGTATAACTACAACTATGTCATTAAAGAATTGTTTGTACCAAAATATTTCCAATTTCATTGTGTGATTGTGAAAGCTGGACAGTGAAGAAAGCTGACAAGGAAGAGAATAACTTCATTTCAAATGTGGTAGTGGAGGAGCGGATTCCAGCATACCATGAGCTGCCAAAAGACAAATAAATGGCTTTGAGAGCAAATAAAGCCTGAGAGCAAATAAAGCCACATTGAGTCCCTATGTTGGGAGAAAGGTAGGAAAAAATAAAGTGAATAAATAATAACTTACTGTATAATAGAAGCTAAAATGACTAAATGGAGACTATTATGCTTTGGGAAACAACATGATATATTAGCAAAAACAAAGATGCTTGGTAAAGTGAAGTACATTGTTATTTTAGCAGTAGTTTTCTTAGACAGTAGCACTTCTCTTTCTCTCTTCTTCCCCATTTTAATTTGGATCCTAGTTTTTTAAAATCTTAGTTTGATGTGGATTTCAGTCTGCCTTGTTTCATTTTTTTCTTGCCTGCCCGTCTGTCTTTCTGTCTGCCATTTGCTGTCACATTGCTTTTTTTGTGGAAAGCCAACATATTGACACAAAAGTAGATTTAATGGAACACAACCTCTGTCATTTTAGAAGGCTTGGTCATACCTATGTAAGCTACAATGTCATCAAATTTCATGGACCTCTCTGCAAAAACCAAAAAGACTAAATGTGATAGACCTTACATTTGATTAGACATTATTGGATTGTACAAAACAGAAGCAAGATGAGTAGCAAGTCTCTCAGTATCTAGGTGGCTGTGCAGCTATGGCACAGACAAGAGGTTAACAGTCCTAAATTTTAAATCATATATACTATTATATATTCACATATTCACATTGCTCTACTTTTTGTTGTCTCTTAGATTATTGGCCCTGGTGGAATCATATGATGCCCGGCAGAAAATAATGAACCTGTCTATGACACTATGAGATGACAGTTGAAGACATGTGTCCCAGTTAAGCAATAAGCAAGTCAGCCTCTTAAGTTACTGGTACTGCTGCCCACACTCTTAATTTTCCATTACCATAATGCAATTACATTCCTCTAAGTCCCAGACACAACCCAGGTTATATTTATTATGATGGTCCCTTCTGTTTATTCAGATGCTATTTGCAAACTTGGTTGAGAAAATATAAGTGAGGTGGGGAAATGAAGAAGTGGTTTCCTGAGAAAAAGCAACCAACCAGAATGTGGTTGCTGATGTTATTTGATTCTCATACATTTACAGTAAAATAGCTGGTACTAGAGAGGGTGATACTGGTGTCAGGTTCCACTTCAGAAGGAGAGCCAATAATAGACTTCATAGCAACCCACAACTAAATGCATCCTAAATAGTTTGTGCCTGTATAGCAGATCCCTGGTTCAGTGCTTGGAATTTCATGTAGGGATATCATTTGTTTCACAATGCATAGGAAAGAGAACTGCAACAAAAGTCATGAATGGATAGCTCACTGGTTTGTTGTACTATTTGCTAGTTTTCAGGGCTGAAGGGCCTACATTTCCTCAGACAAGGAAGGGCAATAAAGGTACCTCAACTCAACTTTGAAGCAAAATATACACTTGATAAGACAAACTGAGAGAAGTCCTGAAAGATTTTGAGGAATAGCTTTCAGTAATCATTCAACACAGAAAACACCTATAGCAAGATTGGGAAATAATCAGTTTGAAGAAAAGCATGGATTTGGGGCCAGATGGATATGTCAACCAGAAGGCACCATATTATATAGGGAAATTGACAAAGTTTTTTTTTCACGAGATCACCAGAAAGTATCTTAACTGTGAAGATTTCTTTACAATTTCCAGGTGTACCACATCATTTCCCTGCTGATAATACACAAGCACCCACTTACACAACTGGACACGTCATTAAAATATCCCCCAAATAGTATATGTAATTAGGTGATCTTCTAATTATTTATTACCAAGAATAGAAACCAGAGTTTCTCACCCCTCCAAGAATAAACACTTTGTATTTATTTTCAAAGAATTGTTGAGTGGGAAAAGACCATCAATGAACAAAATCCAAAAGTAGTTTTGTTGCACTTGCCTAATGATTTTATACTCGGGGGAGAAATAAACATAAGTCTATACAGTGTTAGTCTCACATTAAACAGATGGTAAAGGAATTATGACATTTGAAAAAGAAATCCATGACACCCTTCGGTTTTAGCTGAAAGATAATAATACAGGTGGTAGCATGTAGAGGAATGAGATTTTGGCACAGTTCTGAGCATTAAAGCTTGTACTCCATAGGGTCTAATTCAGTGTGAGAGTATACTCTTTCTTTCTTCTTGCCACATTGACATCTGGTGTCATTAAAAGCCAGTAAAAGAACTGTTTCCAAAGCCTGCTCACCATTGTTACATCTGTATCAATATGGGGTAAATTTGCATAACATATAGGGGGGAAACCAATAGCCTGTTTATTGGCGATCTGCTCTTCTTTTTTAATCAGTACTTGTGTGTTCAAGTAGTAGTAAATGGTCCTCAAAATCATTCATGTATTCCAGCTTTATATTTCTGGAAGTCCTAGCCGATATAATGACCTAAAATTGCATAGACATGGGATTTTTTCTGATGTCCACACTAGCATATCTCTCTGGGAGGATGTGATTGGTAAGATGTTGAGTCAGGAAGTTCCCAGATCAAAAGCTCCTCTCATCCATTTTCAGCAACATCACAGGTTTTCTTTTTGCATATACAGAATTCACTGGGACTTATTCTGGATGCATTGTAGATGTCTCCCAGAACTCAGACTAAAACTCCTAGTGTCTTCCACCAAGCATGAACATTTCAGGGAGCTGTAGGTAGTAAAATATTTTCCAGGTTCTGCAATCATTCTAATTAACCCATGAAGGACAGACACAGAGCTGCAAAGAAAATTATTCTATATATTTTTCTTTGTTTGATTATTGCATTTTTCTGCTTCTACTCCAATGATCCGCATTGTCAGTTTCATCTTCATTATCCTATGGTATTGGTTAAGTTGAGAAAAACCCGAATGCCCCAATTTCACACTTTGAGCTTTATGCCCAAGTGTGAATATGAACCCAGGTTTCATCAGGTGTAGTCCAACACTTCACTTCATCACTGTCACCATGCTGGCTGTCATGGGTTTTTAATTCCAGTGAAGTTCAAAAGGGAATGGGATGCGAATCCAGTGACTTCAAAGACAGATGATACAATATTCTGCAGAAACCGCTATAATGTGGCTACTGGACTCATCTTAAACTTGATGTTATATGAAGAAGAGATAATTTGAGAATCAATCAGCAACCACCTAATCCTCCCACTTCCACCTCTCCTTACTTAGTGATTCCTATTAATGAGAAAAGACTTTGCCAGCATCGTTCCCTTGATAAAGTCTTACATTGTCATTCAGCCCTTCTGAACATTTGCTGTGCGTCCATTATCAAAATATCATTTTCAGCTTCACTGAACACATGTAGGAAATGTTGTTGTGTTATAAAGAAGAAGAAAAAGATAAGATAATAAGCCCAGATTGTATTGGTGTAATTATCCTCCCAAGAACAGGCTTTGGTGAACAGATAGATCTAATTTTTGTTAAATCATAAATCTGAGAACATAAGTTGTCACTGATTAGATTAGTAACTAAACAATTGAAATTTCACGTTGGAAATTTGTCTTACTCCCTCCTTAATAAAGATAGATATAAATTGGATAAACAAAGAAGGAAAGAGGTCACTTTCGGGCCTGTTCTTTTAGTGAGCATCTAACAAAGCTATTTTTAAAAGTGGGAATTAAAGATAATAAGAAATCAGGAGATGCTAAAAACTAGAGGAAGCCAGCTCTAGAGTTATTGCAATTGGTTCAATCTTATCTGCTCCCTGTGTAGGAAATCCCTCACATCAGTTGAAGATTGCCCTGCCCCTCATAACCAATTTCTTATTTTCCCTTCTAGGATCTAACAAGACATAATTCTCTCTCCATCTTTGAGTGCTAGCTACACATTAATGCAGGGTCAGTGGTGGACAAGTTCCAGAGAATAATCTCCCTGCCCGCCAATTCTCTATGGGCTGTGTGGACTATAATTCCCCCCACCCTTTTAATAGTATGTTATGAAACTTTCAGTAAATCTGCTTCATTTCTTTAAGCTTATTTTATTTTTCTGCTAGATCTTTTGAGGATATGAGGTTGGGATGGGTGTTGCTCATCTTTTACTTATGAATGCTAATTACTTGGTTTGTGAGATGTAAGATGGGGGGGGGGGGGTTTAACCATAAAGAGACTTTTTGAGCCCTGGTCTCCTAGAGTCTAGACCAACAATCAAACCACTGTTCTCAATAACATTGTCAACAAAACATACTAATGAATAATGTTGACTCCAGTGAAGATAATTTATTCAGTAGCTCCATGATTTCTGGTATTTCCTTCAGTGTTGATTTTTGTAGGGGAAACTGAAGAAAACTCACACCACAGGCACCCAAAAAGGAATTAAGAATTGAAACATTTATACTTTCCTCTCTCCTTCAGTTTATGTTGATCAAGATTCTTAATGAAGATGATTGCAACTTGAATTTCTGGCAACCAGCATTACCAGAGGTGTAAAAAAAGCCAGGGGCAGGGTAGGGCTGAGGCAAAATGAGGGCGCACTAAAAGTTCTGATCCCCAAACATTTTTTTCATTTATCCTTCAAACTTCGAGTATTGTAGTAAACTAAATGTAGTAAACTTAATTTTGAAATTCAAGCTGAAATTCTGTTTGGGATGTGTGGACTTAGGTTTTCAGGAAATGGAATTGAGTGGTTTTACAACATTGATATTCCTCAAGAGGATGCCATAATGTTACTAGAAAAATTATCACTGCGTATTGGGACTGATATTAGCACCGATGTACAAGGGGTAAATACACAATGGAACCAATGTGCATCAAGGTACTTCTACGCATCTTGAAGTTGATATGCATCTTGACAATTTCTTAGGAGGGTTTTCAATTAATAAATCTCTTCCATATTACAAAACCTTTAAGTGTTGATGAGTTACACCATCCACCATATGGCAAAGTCTGAACCGGTTCTTCTCAGTATGGGGTGGTGGATATGGGGGGAGAGGCAGTTGGTTAGGAGATTCTATCTTTAAAAGATACCCATCAATCACAAGGAAGGAGAACATGGTTTGACACTAGAGGAAACCTTCCTTGATATCAGATATTACTTTTGTCAATTCCACTGATTGTTTTACTTTGCAAGGTCCTACCCAGATTCAGGAATGAGTTAATATTACTTACTCCAGATTTCCAATTATCATTTAGTGGACCACATCACTGAAAACAGATTCAGTGCCCATCCATTTACTACATAATACTGGTCCCTAGCATCTGGGGGGGGGGGCAATCTCTGCACATCTCTGACAGCTCTTGAACTTTTCACACAACACGTCTAGCCAGGCAGGAAGAACATTTTGCTTTAGTGCCAACATATGGTAAGCCAAACCACTCCCCACTGTGTTTTGTCTAAACAGTGCTGGTTTGGGGGATGGTGTCTGCTGTGGCTTTATATCACTTGTGGTCTCTCTGAGTCACAATCTTGCTAACAAAGACTTACATATAGTGTAAATTGGAGTGCTGGGAAGAACAACGGATGTCCGGCATACAGCCGCATCTGCAGTGACAGATGAGTTGGGAACCCTCCTTGTGTGGTTTGTCCTTTTTCCCATGGTAGTTGTTTATTTGCATCTCTTTCCTCTGCACCAAGGCCTTTGTATGCTAGGTTCTAATTTTAACCCTGTGGGTTTTTACAGTGGGTTTCATTACATTTATAAAGGGTCAGCTAAACTGAAGAGTGGTTTTGGCTAAAGTAATGTTTCTGTGTACTCCAGAGAGAGACAGTAAACCTTTTTGAGCCTGGTGGGAGAGATTGTAAACTTGAGAGGAGGGTCATTCTCAACACAAATTGTCATTCCCACTCCCGCCCAACCACAATGTCACTTTAAGGGACAGAGCAGCAGTGAATGGTGAAGTGCTTTGATCCACCCCAACCCCCTTCAGTTCATCATCAGCAAGGGAAGAAATACCTATTCTTTCTTCCTTTTCATTTTTGTGGATAATTGGAACAGAATGCAATAGGAAAGTGGTAAAAGAAATAAATGTCCTTTCATTCTCACCCAGTTTCTGCTTGTACCGGCCAAGTATGGCATATAAGCGATATACAGAAATGAGGTGGGATATGGCTCACTGTTAAAATTGTTTCGAGTAGTGGTTCTAGAGCATTGAGGTAAAATTACATTGACATCCTGGAGATCCTAACAGGCTTCCTGTTAATTATTCCTGTTCAAGATTGTTATGAATCATGTTGTCTATGAAACCAGGCAAATGAGCATTGAGCTTCATTTCTACCATAGCAGGAAAGTTGTGGCTTCTGAATTAAATTATTATTGTTGTTGTTATTGTTATTATTGTTATATTTATTTATATCCCACTATTTCTCTCTATACAGAGACACAAAGCAGCTCACAACTAAAAGAATTTCAGTACAACTTAAAATATGCAAATATTAAAACAGTATTAAACATCATTAATATTAAAACAATCGTATTATACTACTGAGATGGGAAAATTGAAATTATATGAAAAAATGGTCATAAATAAATTTTGAAATGAAATCAATATGGAAAAATATTATAAATATATCTTATTGTCATAAATATAAAGAAAATTGGATTAAATTGATATTTAGATGGTATCTTACCCCTGAAAATTTGGCTAAAATGTATAAAAATACCAAACCAAATTGTTGGAACTGTAATGAAAAAAAATGGAACATTTTTCCATCGCTGGTGGTTATGTCCGAAAGCAAATAAATACTGGAAATGATACATTTAGAAATAGAGAAAATGATTCAAAAAGATTTGTAAGGAAACCAGAGTCATATTTGTTGGGAACAGTGGATCCTGATTTCAAAACTCAAGAAAAATGTTAATTTTAGTTACCACTGCTGCCAAATGGTGTACGCTAAATACTGGAAATCTGACAAAACACCCTCAAAAGAGGAGTGGATCTCAATTTTTTTTAGATACAATTCAAATGGAAGGCCTGGCGAAAGCCTTAAAAGAAAGAAATAGAAATGAAGACACGTCTAACAAATGGGACTGGAGTTTATTGCAAAAATATTATAAGATAGAATGTAACATACAACTAGAAAGAAAATTAGATAGCATCCGAACACAAGCTGATCAAAAAGATAATTATGCCACTGATTACTCAATTGTATGAGCACTAATACTCCACAGATCTGAATCTTCTATGCCTTTTCTCTTTTCTTTAACTTTATCTTTCTTATACGGATTCTATTTTCTATTTTCTCTCTGGGAAGTATCCCAGAGTCCATGTCATACAATGTGCTTTGTGTGTATTGTTGTATTTTATTGTTACGGAAATCTTAATAATTTTTTTTAAAAAAAATTAAAGCAATCCAGGTTAAAACCATAAAAGCATATAAAATCACGTAACAAAAACACAGCAGTCCTTGATAGTCTTTTACACAGGAGGACAGACAACATATGCCTGCAGCCGAGTCAGTTTTTTCAGGGAGGGAATTAAATGAATTAAACCAGATAGAGATAAACAAGGAAGATGTTCTCACATGCCTTACTAAACTAAATGTCAACAAATCACCAGGGCCAGATGGCATCCACCCCAGAGTTCTTAAGGAACTCAAGTGTGAAATTGCTGAAATTCTAGCCAAAATATATAACCTTTCTCTAAGATCAGGCACTGTACCCGAGGACTGGAGGGAGGCAAATGTAACTCCGATCTTCAAGAAAGGATCCAGGGGTGATCCAGGAAATTATAGGCCAGTTAGTCTAACCTCAGTTCCAGGCAAAGTGATGGAAACCATTATTAAAGAAAAAATTACTAAGCACATAGAAGAACAGGCATTGCTGAAGGAAAATCAACATGGTTTCTGCAAAGGCAAATCATGTCTTACTAACTTGTTAGAATTCTTTGAGGGTGTGAACAAACACATAGATAAAGGGGACCCAGTCGATATTGTTTACCTTGACTTTCAAAAGGCTTTTGACAAAGTCCCTCACCAAAGGCTCCTAAATAAGCTCTTCAGCCATGGAATCAGAGGACAGGTCTTGTCCTGGATTGGAACCTGGCTAAACTGTAGGAAACAAAGGGTGGTAATAAAACGGACATTTCTCTGGGTGGAAAGAGGTGAGAAGTGGCGTACCCCAAGGTTCAGTTTTGGGTCCGTTACTTTTTAATTTATTCATTAATGACCTGGATGTAGGAGTAAATTCTGAGGTAGCAAAGTTTGCAGACGACACTAAATTGTTCGGGGTAGTTAAAAATGAAACTGATTGTAAAGAGCTCCAGAAAGATCTCTCGAAATTGAGTGAATGGGCAACAAAGTGGCAAATGCATTTTAACCTAAACAAGTGTCAAGTCATGCACATCGGGGTAAAGAACCCCAACTACACCTTCCAATTGATGGGGTCAAAGCTTTCCGAGACAAACCAGGAAAGGGATCTTGGGGTTTTGGTGGACAGCTCAATGAAGATGTCAACCCAGTGCGCATCAGCAGTAAAAAAAGCAAATTCTATGCTTGGCATGATCAGGAAGGGAATCGAAAATAGGTCGTCAAATGTTGTATTGCCTCTCTACAAATCAATGGTGAGGCCACATCTGGAGTACTGTGTACAATTCTGGTCACCGCACCTCAAGAAGGACATAACGGAACTGGAAAAGGTACAGAAAAGGGCAACAAGAATGATCCAAGGGATGGAGCAGCTCCCTTACGAAATCAGGTTGCAACGCCTGGTCTTTTCAGCCTTGAAAGACGGCGTCTAAGAGGTGCCTTGATCGAAGTGTATAAAATCATCCATGGGATAGAAAAGGTGAATAGAGAAAAATATTTTCTCTGTCACACAACACTAGGACTAGGGGCACTCCCTAAAGCTCCAAGGTAGGAAAGTTAGGACTAATAAAGGGAAATATTTCTTCACCCAGAGGGTCATTGGGTTATGGAACTCACTTCCAGAGGAGGTTGTGACAGCGGTCAGCCTGGACAGCTTCAAGGCAGGATTAGACAGATTCATGGATACCAAGGGAATCAGTAGCTACTGAAATGGACATCCAAGTGCCACCTCTGTGTTGATGGAGGCAGGCAGGATTTCCCTGGGTACTGGTTGTGGGGGTCGGGAGCAGGTGAGGGTTTTGCCCTCCTTTCTGCTAGAGATCCCTGTGTACAACTAGTGGGCCACTGTGTGACACAGAATGCTGGACTAGATGGGCTGAGGCCCGATTCAGCATGGCTCTTCTTATGTTCTTATGTTCTTATGTTCTTATGTTCTTTTAAAAATATTTTTTTATTTACAACATACAGTGTAAATGGAATACAACATAATAAACATTTTACAAACACTTAAGGCCATCACCTAGGCCGGAACAAGTATTGTTTTTCTCTTCCATAGATTTATGAGTCAACCAATAAACAAGTGCCCTTGATAATCTTAAACATTTTCATCTTTAAAAGCCTGCCTGAATAGAAAGGTTTTAGCCAGCCACTAGAAGGACAGCAGGGAGGTGGTCATTCTGGCTTCCCTGGACAAGGATTTCCTGAGTTGAGAGGCAGCCACCAAGAAGGCCTGGTCTCTTGTTCCCACCAACCGAGCTTGAGATGGAGGTGGCACCGAGAGAAGGGCCTCTCCTGAAGATCTCAGGGTCCAAGCAGGTTAATACAAGGGGATGCGGTCAGCCAAATAGCCTGGACCTGAATCGCCTAGTGCATTAAAGGTCATAACCAGAAATTTGAATTGTGCCCAGTAACAGACTGGCAGCCAGTGGAACTGCCTAGCTGCAGCTCTTTGAACCAGCTGAAGCACTCTTCAGAGGCAGCCGCACATAGAGTGTGTTACAGTAATCTAGATGGGATGTAATTAAGGCATGTACCACCATGGCCAGATCTGGCTTCTCAACAAATGGGCACAGTTGGTGCACAAGTTTTAATTGTGCAAAGGCCCTTTAAGCCACCCCCGATACCTGGGCCTCCAGGTTCAATACCGAGTCCAGGAGGACCCCCAAACTGTCTTCGTGGGAGTGTGACCCCATCCAGCACAGGCTGGATTCAGATTCCCTGGTCTGTCTTTTGACTGACCAGGAGTACCTCAGTCTTGTCTGGATTAAATTTCAATCTGTTTGCTCTCATCCAATCCATTACGGATGACAGGCACTGGTTTAGGGTCAGGACAGCTTCCTTGGCTAAAGGTGGAAAGGTGTAGTAGAGTTGGGTGTAATCTGCATACAGGTGGCATCGAACCCCAAAACTCCGGATGAGGTCGCCCAGTGGTTTCATGTAGATGTTAAACAGCATGGGAGACAAAATGGAACCCTGAGAAACCCCATAGGTCAATCGCTGAGGGTTCAAAGAGTAGTCACCTAGCTCCACCTTCTGGGTATGGCCCTCCAAGAAGGACTGGAGTCATTGTATAACAGTGCCTCTTAGTCCCATCCCAATGAGATGACCCAGAAGGATACCATGATCAATGTTATCAAAAGCTGCTGAGAGATCCAGGAAAACCAATAGGAATACACTCTTCCCGTGTAGCTCTCTACAGACGTCATTCACCAAGGCCAGGCCTGAACTAGAGTGAAATGGATCTAGATAATCCGTCTCATCTATAAATCCCTGAAGTTGGGAGGCTGCCACATGCTCCAAGACCTTGATCAGAAACATTGCTGATATTTATCCATTATAAAGGGGTTCAAGGATGGCTTTTAGAAAAAAATACAGGCCTCACAACTGCCTTATTTAGGCAAGTTGGAACTTTGTCTTGTTCCAAGGAGGCATTTACCACTGCCTTCATGAAGGGAGCATGTCAGTGGTTTTCCATATCTGAGCAGGGATTCAAATCCATGTCTCCAGAATCATAGTCCAATGCTCAGACTAATAACCGCCCTGAGCCTCGGGGAGGGCGGGTTAGCAAGTTGAAATAATACATAAATAAATAAATAATGCAACGTCTATCGAGGGACTTTCAAAATGATTCCTCAATCTTTTTAGAAGGAAGAGATGGGGTTATTTATTAATTATGATAAAGAGTTTTTATTCACTTCCAAGATTAGAAGGCAATTTTAACAGCAGTCAAACATGCATTAAAATTGTACATTTCATTAGATCCATAACATTTTACTTCACACTCAGAGTTGAATCCTATCCGGGTATTAAATTAGCATAATGTTCAATTTTTCCCTATCTTCACCTTTGTAAAGAGCAGAAATGGTGAAGGGATTGAAGAATGAGACTGCCACTTGAATGCTTGCCTTCCAAGGGATCCATGGATCCCACGGAAGGAAAGAGCAAGAGGGTGATGAGGAATGACTTTGGGGAGTATAGGACAGATTAGGCAAATCTATCTGCCATGTGATGAGTCAAATCATAATCATTCTAAAAGGCACGGAGAGAACAGAACAGGGTGTGTTTGCTTACCAGAAGTGCCATTTCCCATATGTCTTAAGGCCAGTGGCATTTCCTGGGCTTCCAATATTTTTTTCTTCTTGCCATTTTCTTATTTCAACCATCAATCTCCAATGACAGATATATGTATATACACATGTGTTAGTGAGAAGGATTGTAAATGGTTGGGTGAAAAAGAAGTAAAATACCAAATATAAACAGAGTTATGACTACCATAAAAGTGACTTTTAACTAAGTATATGTGTGTATCAGATAGAAGAAGTAGACAGTGTTTATAAAAGCATATGTTTAATGAAATTGATTAGCCTTTAAGATATGACAGGTCCCTGTTGTTTTTGGAGAGTACTCAAAAATTAGTTGTGCTGGCCACCACATTTAGATTTTACACATTTTGTGAAATTTTGATATTAAAATTTGAACAGAGATGAAATGATCCACTCCTATTTGGTTTTATGTATCACACTAACAAGGATACCTGTCTGGAATTTTCAAATTATACTAATAATGCACTGTTCACATACACAGAGGAAGGGGAAACATATTGAAATAATGCTTTGAGATAATTGTGTCACTTTTCTGATACCCCATCCTATACTTCTAAACCAAATTATCTTGGTAAAAACTGATGACAACATTTGAAATTCAAAACTACATTTTGGAATGTGCAAATGATATATCTTTTAAAATGAAGTAACATTTGTAAAAATGTTATCGAAAAAAATGCTTTGTGAATCTGATTACTAGTCTGTACTGTTTTTCTAGTTACCTCAATCCTTATGTGAATGTTAGTTAATCTGATGCTCCATTCACATCAGAGGTCACATACAAATTTGAACCTTCCAGCAGTCCTGCAGACGGTAGGATTTTTTTATTGATCCAGTTTTAGGCACAGCCCTCCTGCTTTAAAATATATTATCCGTGTTCTCCTGCCCTTGCCACAAAAGACTACAATTTTCTGTAGCAAAGCTGCAAATATCACAGCTTTCTTGTCAATGTCCAAGAAGCTCAGAGCTGCAATTTATTTAAAGCTAGCCTGAAGTGAACCAGTTAGAAGAAGCTGGTTTCCTGTCATACCTCATTCAGCATCTTGCCTTTGAAGCCCACTTAACACAGCTCTAGTGTCCTGCAGGGACTCCAGTGGATTAAGCTAGGTCCCAAGACAATGCATTAACCGTTCCAGGACTATTGCCCTCACTCCATAAGAAAGACAGGAAAACTACATTGAAATGTAGGAAACAAATGAAGAAAAAGATAATTATTTATTGAACTACTTCAAGGTAAAGGGGTATGTGCATTCAGTCCATATTTCATCACAATTAAGTTGCTCTCCATTTACACCTGGATTCATATGACAATGGCATATCATCTGATTGACCCGTGTTTCATCTATTTCCAGTGCTTAGGCTGTGAGTGTTATTCTTAATATGGCTCAAAGGGAATTTCCCTATGTGCCTTCAGGTTGTTTCCAACTTGTGATAAAGAATGGATATTAAATGGATGGAGGGATAGATAGATAGATAGATAGATGATAGATAGAACATTTTTTATTTCCCTCAACTGAGACCAGCCTTTTGACAATGACAATATACCTCTTCTGCATTTCTTCATCATAGTCAGTCAAAAAACAGCATGAGATCTTTTGTATATGCATGTGCCTTAATGTGTTTCAAATTGACTATGCCAAAAAAGTATTCCAAATGCCAAAAATGACAACAAGGAGGTCATTGTTATTGTGTCCCAAAGCTTTTTACAGAGAAAATTCCATGGGAAGTAGTAAAAAAAATTGGGACATTGTTCGTTACTGTGCAGGTAACAATGACCTATGTTGCAAATCTATTTCTGTGTGCATTCTGCTTGGTAGAGCTGCAACTGGGATAATAAAGCAAGAGTACATTGAGGTTATATGGGGAACCTGATTCAGATCCGATTACTCAGATTGAAGCAAAAAAGTATGCCAATAAAATTAGTATAGAATATAGAATCCAGTAAGCTAAAGCAAACCATCAATTCAAAACTGGATCTCTTCCAGCATCTGTCTCACTGCATTAATAATATTTTCATTATCATAGATTGTAGAAAATCATTTTAAGGAGGCTGTAATTCTGATTACACTCGTTAGAGAATAAGAATGAGAATCAGTGTGCATCTACACTATAGAACTGATGCAATTAATCCATATGTCAATCTTATGGATTTCTGGGTTTCTGGCTTTTGAAGGTTGGTGAGGCACCAGCACTCTTTGACAGAGAGTGCTAAAGACCTTGTAAAACTACAACCCCTGGGCTTCAGCAGCATTGTCCCATACCTGTTAAAGAGGTGTCGTATTTTTATTAAATTTTTCTAAATCACATAAACATTCTTGACCCTTTCTAGTGCTGTGTTCACCTTTCTACACAGAAAGTTACATTTCTTCTCCAATGTATCCATTTTTGTATGTATGATTCCAAAGTACACAATTTTATTCACATTTGCCATTGCTGAACGCATGTCAAATATGCACACTTGTATAAATTTTCAAATAAGTGGTTGTTTCCTGTACAATCAAACATTGCAAGTTTTGGAAACCTATAGAGTTTAACATATTTGGCAAATTGTTACAGGTACCTGAAATTTAGGTTTGCATAATGGTTTGAAAAAAACTTTCAGTTTAAATTTTATCAACCAATCTTCTGGGGTCCCTGAATTGCTGTTGAAGCTTTTCTGTGTGTTCTTCATTTATTGTCCATTACTTCTATATCTTAATTTACTATAGAATATGCCATACTGTATATTAGCATGTTGTCCTATGTGTTATGAAGAAAAGGAGAGTCATGGTAAACTTCCCCGGAAGAGGAAGAGAATACAATTCAGACTCTTGCAGTTGAGAGTTTATTAAACTCACACTTTATTTTGAAAAAAGAATGTTCAAAGAGTCTGGTGCTACAGGCCTGCAGTTATAGTTATAAATCCAGGAATACCTTTTTGACCAGAACTGAAGAAATCTCTCATTCCTTCTACATAAGTAGGGTGTGATGTGGACTTCGTGTCAGCAGTATATTTCAGGGCAGGCAAGGACTTATACAACTGTTGCAATGGTCAAGAAGCTGGGATTCAGGAATCTTTATTAGTCTATCACAAATCACCCAGTGACTTATCAGTAAATCAAACTCTATCTTCTCTCTACTTCTGATTCAAGAACATAGAGAGAAACTATGCTAAACAGCAAGTATTCTAGTTAAAGTCTGGGTAAATTAGGGGTTTAGAAAAGAGGTGGGCAAATTGAATCTCTAGAACCACATGGTTAAAGTTCTGATTGAAGACTAAAGATACAGTATACATCTCATGCTTTTCATCCTAGCTATCAAGAACAGTTGTACAGTGTTCTGCTGAATAAGAACATAGATATTTCTATTTAGTTCTGGATTATGATTTGTGTTTTAGGGGACATTTGTCTATAGCCAAACACAACTTTTTCTTCTACAGAAACACATTTTCTGTGTAGAAAATGTTTTCTACACAGAAGTGCAGATAATTTCTGTGCACTATCTGCTGAAAAGCCACATGTGTTCTGCATAAATGCTTTCTGTGATTTTTATGCACAAATAACATTTTTTTTGGTATAGAAATGCTTTTTGTGCAGAAATACCCATATTTTTTTCCTGTGCAGAAAAAGGATTTCGAAAGAGACAAAGAATTTATTGTAGTAGCCAAGTGGCTGCGTGTATTTCTCCCAATAGTTTAAATCAAAACTACTGGAAAAACCCTTTTAAAGTGAGAAACAAAGAGCAAATGCATATTATTTTCATCCTTACTACACAACACATAGCATAATGGGCCATTTGAATCATTCATGACATTGCAAACCAAGGTTTTACATGGCATCAAGTGATCTCACATTTAAGAATGTTTGCAGTGGCATGGAAATGTATGGTTTTGTGGCATATGGTAAATGAGTCATTCATTCATTCACCCAGTGCACAATGCAATCCAAAAAGAAAGAAAAAGAAGGAAGGAAGGAAGGAAGGAAGGAAGGAAGGAAGGAAGGAATCCAGAATGGTCCAAACACCATTTTTATTGTGCAATTGCTGATGCTACTTTAAAAAATGTGAGTAAAATCTTATCCAAGTACCTTATTCTTGCAGGCGTCACATCTGTATAAAATCAAGGTAAAGGAACGAGGTGGAGATGAAAGGTGTAGAGAAAAAACTGACTATGGATGTACATAAAACTGCAGGGGAAGCAGCTATTGGATATATGAGTGTACATTCTTGAGAGATTTTGCTGGAAAAGTGCTTACAATTTTTCCCCCAGCTGAGCATTCATATAAACCTTGTAGGCAATAGAGGGAAAGGATACAGTGTATATAACCAACTCAGGCTGTTTCTCCCTCTGGGAGATTTCAAGTGATTTGATTCAGCTCTCTAACATTGTTCAAGGTAGACTTCATCTCCCCCAGCACTCATCAAAGCTGCTAATAGGTACTTCAGAACTCATAAAGAGATGACCAAATCTTGGGCATTGGGGACTCTGCCTCATTTATCTTCCACAGGCAGAATCAGATCTGATTTTTTACACTGCCTGCTTCGATGCTAATGCACAGAATGGTCTCTGCCACTTTCCAGCAGCCTGCTTAGCAATAACGATCAGCTGAAGCTGTAGAGAGGCAGAAACAAAAGCTCCACCGTGCTTCTAACACTAGCTACATGTATACAACTAGTCACAGAATGATCATTTGAATGCTGATTGTCAGAGGATTCCTTTTTAAAATCTTCCAGGATTTCACAATTTAAAATGAAGTATTTCTTAGTTGCATCTATAGTTTGCTTTCTCTCAATGAGGTCAGAAAGCCTTTTCTCCCTGTTACCTTTTATCCTTACAACAAAACTGAGTTTATGTGTTCCTCCAAAGGAACAGTGGACATGGTGTTCACTACTCGACAGCTGTAAGAAAAAAATGCAGGGAACAAAATCAACCTCTGCACATGGCATTCATTGACCTTGCAAAGGCATTAAACAGAGTGAATAGCAGTGCTTTCTGGAACGTCCTTCAAAAAATTGGGTGCCCTGATAAATTTGTGAACACCCTGTGGCTTCTCCATGATGACATGATGGCAACAGTCTTGGACAGCAATGGCTCTCAAAGTGACACATTCAAGGTGGGTTCAGGTGTCAAACAGAGATGTGTTATTGCCCCAACCTTTTTTTCCATCTTAATCGCTATGATACTTCATCTTGTTGATGGGAATCTTTCCTCAGGAGTTGAAATCATCTATCGGAAAGATGGCAAGCTATTTAACCTCAACATAAGAACATAAGAACATAAGAAGAGCCATGCTGAATCGGGCCTCAGCCCATCTAGTCCAGCATTCTGTGTCACACAGTGGCCCACTAGTTGTACACAGGGATCTCTAGCAGAAAGGAGGGCAGAACCCTCACCTGCTCCCGACCCCCACAACCAGTACCCGGGAAAATCCTGCCTGCCTCCATCAACACAGAGGTGGCACTTGGATGTCCATTTCAGTAACTACTGATTCCCTTGGTATCCATGAATCTGTCTAATCCTGCCTTGAAGCTGTCCAGGCTGACAGCTGTCACAACCTCCTCTGGAAGTGAATTCCATAACCCAATGACCCTCTGGGTGAAGAAATATTTCCCTTTATTAGTCCTAACTTTCCTACCTTGGAGCTTTAGGGAGTGCCCCCTAGTCCTAGTGTTGTGTGACAGAGAAAATATTTTTCTTTATTCACCTTTTCTATCCCATGCATGATTTTATACACTTCGATCAAGTCACCTCTTAAACGCCGTCTTTCAAGGCTGAAAAGACCAAGGCGTTGCAACCTGATTTCATAAGGGAGCTGCTCCATCCCTTGGATCATTTTTGTTGCCCTTCTTTGTACCTTTTCCAGTTCCGTTATATCCTTCTTGAGGTGCGGTGACCAGAATTGTACACAGTATTCCAGATGTGGCCTCACCATAGATTTGTAGAGAGGCAATACAACATTTGCCGACCTATTTTCGATTCCCTTCCTGATCATGCCAAGCATAGAATTTGCTTTTTCACTGCTGCAACGCACTGGGTTGACATCTTCATTGAGCTGTCCACCAAAACCCCAAGATCCCTTTCCTGGTTTGTCTCAGAAAGCTTTGATCCCATCAGTTGATAAGTGTATTTGGGGTTCTTTGCCCCGATGTGCATGACTTTACACTTGTTTAGGTTAAAATGCATTTGCCACTTTGTTGCCCATTCACTCAATTTCGAGAGATCTTTCTGGAGCTCTTTACAGTCAGTTTCATTTTTAACTACCCTGAACAGTTTAGTGTCATCTGCAAACTTTGCTACCTCACAATTTACTTCTACATTCAGATCATTTATGAATAAATTAAAAAGTAACGGTCCTAGAACTGAACCTTGGGGTACGCCACTTCTCACCTCTTTCCATCCAGAGAAGTGTCCATTTATTACCACCCTTTGTTTCCTACAGTTTAGCCAGGTTCCAATCCAGGACAAGACCTGTCCCCTGATTCCATGGCTGAAGAGCTTATTTAGGAGCCTTTGGTGAGAGACTTTGTCAAAAGCCTTTTGAAAGTCAAGGTAAACAATATCGACTGGGTCCCCTTCATCTATGTGTTTATTAACACCCTCAAAGAATTCTATCATGTTAGTAAGACATGATTTGCCTTTGCAGAAACCATGTTGATTTTCCTTCAGCAATGCCTGTTCTTCTATGTGCTTAGTAATTTTTTTCTTTAATAATGGTTTCCATCACTTTGCCTGGAACTGAGGTTAGACTAACTGGCCTATAATTTCCTGGATCACCCCTGGATCCTTTCTTGAAGATCGGAGTTACATTTGCCTCCCTCCAGTCCTCGGGTACAGTGCCTGATCTTAGAGAAAGGTTATATATTTTGGCTAGAATTTCAGCAATTTCACACTTGAGTTCCTTAAGAACTCTGGGGTGGATGCCATCTGGCCCTGGTGATTTGTTGGCATTTAGTTTAGTAAGGCATGTGAGAACATCATCCTTGTTTATCTCTATCTGGTTTAATTCATTTAATTCCCTCCCTGAAAAAACTGACTCAGCTGCAGGCATATGTTGTCTGTCCTCCTGTGTGAAAACAGAGGCAAAGAAGTCATTTAGCCGCTCAGCAATCTCCTTGTCTTCACTTATTGTCCCTTTCTTACCATTTTCGTCAAGTGGCCCAACTGCTTTTCTAGTTGGGTTTCTGCTTCTGTTTTGGCTTTCAGCAGACTGAAAGCCAAAACCAAGGTCGCAACAACATCTGTTATAGAACTCCAATATGCTGATGATAACATAGTCTGTGCACATTCAGAAGAAGACCTACAAGCCACTCTAAACACCTTTGCAGAAGCATATGAGAAACTCGACCTCTCATTGAACATCAAGAAAACCAGCAGCCAGCAGCCTCAGCAATGCCAAAAATACAGCTTAATGTTATAACCTTATAAAATATTGCCCATTCCTGCTACCTTGGCAGCCACCTCTTCATAAAAGTCAACATTAACACTGAAATACAACATCACCTGAGGTCTGCAAGTACATCATTTTTCCGGGGCATCTATAGAGATATCAAGTTGCTTTTTTATAAAGCTATTGTCGTCTCAAACCTGCAATGCTCCTGCAAAACATGGACTGTCCTGGAATGATTCCATCAGCACTGCATCAGAAAAATTCAACAAATCTCTTGGGAAGACAGGCGGACAAATGTCAGCATGCTGGAAGAAGCAAAGACCACCAACATTGAAATGATGCTCCTACACCATCAACTCCATTGGTCTGGCCACATTGTCCGAATGCCCGATCCCCATCTCCCAAAGCAGTTACTATACTACCAACTCAAGAACAGAAAACAGAATGTCAGTGGACAGGAAAAGCTATTTAAAGATGGGCTTAAAGCCAACCTTAAAATTGTGATATAGACACCAATAACTGGGAAGTCCTGGCCCTTGAGTGCTCTAACTGAAGGTCAGTTGTGACCTGCAGTGCTGCAGAATTCAAAGAGACACAAATGGAGGGTGAAGGGGAGAAATATGCCAAGAAAAATGTGCATCAAGCCAACTTTGACCGGGACTGCTTTCCACCTGGAAACCAATGTCCTTACTGTGGAAGAACATGCGGATCAAGAATAGGTCTCCACAGCTACCTATAATCCAGTGCCAAGACATTTCACTTGGAAGACCATCATCCTTAGGCTACAAGGGATCACTTAAGTAAAGTAAGTAAGAGTTTTTAAAGGTTGAGAAATTCATCAGCCCAATGATGCAGAACCAGGCATTTATGATATAGATCAGTGCTGTCCAACATCTACCGGACCAGGGGCCTGATTGCCGGTCATTGATGAGTTGGGGGGCCGAAGGGTCTGGCCCTGCCCCCGGCTCCACCCCCTCCCTAGCTCTGCCCCCTCCCCGGCTCCGCCCCCTCCCCGGCTCCGCCCCCCATACTCAATATGCCCAAATGTGAACACTGGTGGATTTGGGGGAAAATAGACCTTGACATTTGGGAGTTGTAGTTGCTGGGATTAGTAGTTCGCCTACAATCAAAGAGCATTCTAAACCCTACCAATGATGGAATTAACCAATCTTGGCACACAGAACTCCCATGACCAACAGGAAATACTGGAAGGCTTTGGTGGCCATTGACCTTGAGTTGTGGAGTTGTAGTTCACCTCCATCCAGAGAGCACTGTGGACTCAAATAATGATGGATCTGGACCAAACTTGGCATGAATACTCAATATGCCCAAATGTGAACACAGATGGAGTTGTGGGAAAATAGACCTTGACATTTGAGAGTTACAGTTTCTGGAATTAATAGTTAACACACAATCAAAGAGCATCCTGAACTCTTGCAACAATGGAATTGAACCAAAATTGGCATATTGAACTCTCATTACCAACAGAAAGTACTGAAAGGGTTTGCTTGGGAACTGACCTTGAATTTTGGAGTTGTAGTTCACCTACATCCAGAGAGCACAATGTTGGATCAGGACCAAACTTGGCATGAATACTCAATATGCCCAAATATGAACAGGAGAAGGAAGGAAGGAGGGGAAGAAGAGAAGGATGGAGGGAGGAAAGGGAGGAGGGAAAGTGAGAAGGAAGAAAAGATAAAAGGGTGGCAGGAAAGAAAGGAAGGTGAAAAAGGGGCAAGGAGGGAGGGAGAACAGTTGAAAGGAAGGACGAATGGGTGGAAGGAAGGAAGGAAGGAAAGAAGGAGAAAGAGAGGAGGAAGAAGGGAAGGGAGGGAGGAGGAAAGGGTGGATGGATGGATGGGTAGGTGGAAGGAAAGAAGGTGAAAGAGAGGGAGGGAGGAAAAGAAGGAAGGAAGAAAAGAGGAAAGAGTGGAAGAAAGGAAGGGAGGAAGGAGAAAGAGAGGGAAGGGGAGGAAAGAAGGCCGGGCGGCAGTTGGGGCTCCGGAGGTGGCGGAGGAGGAGGCGGGAGCGCCGCGCCGCGGGGCAGGCCTCCGCGGCCAGGCCTCCGCGAACTGGGCCAGGCCGCGAGCCTCCGCAGCCGCAGCCAAGACGGCCAGGCCTCCGCTAGCCGCAGCCGTGGCCAGTCGCGGCCGCGGCCAGGCCGCTCAACGGCGCCGCCAGGCCTCCGCCGCCAGCGCAAGTGTGTCTGCGCCGCGCGGCGCGAGTGCGCCTGCGCCGACGAGAGTGTGCGTGCGCCGGCGAGAGTGCCCCTGCACCGGCGCGAGTGTGACTGCGCCGGCCTGAGCGCCGATTGGCGGGGGGAGGGAGAGAGTAGGAGGGAGCCCGCTCCTCCGCCCAGCCCCGCCCCTCTGCGAAAAAAATTACATTTTTTAAAAAATTTAAAAACAGCCGATTTCTTTTTGAAAGGGTAGGGGGCCGTAGGGAAGGTACTGGGGGGCCAGATCCGGCCCGCGGGCCGCCAGTTGGACAGCCCTGGTATAGTTTGCTCAGAGACATATAGTTTCTTTTTTCATCCCTTCTATAAATCGTATATTATCTTCATTCTCATGACAAGAAATTCTTTTCCATAAATATGGACTAGATTCAGCATGATTCTTTCTGTGTTCTTAGAAAAGCAAAATTTCTCCATAATGAGACTATACGTAATAGATATTCTTCATGAAGAATGCACCTGATCGCAGTAGTCTTGTGATTGGGTTTCTATTGCGTGTATATGGGTGATACACCTCTCCCCATATTCAAGAAGACACCGACACAAGTAGTTGGAGTGAATTATGGCCACAACTCATTTATTGATAACAGGAAGAAGGGTTGGCGGCCATGCATGGGTCCTGGATCAGGGGTCAGACAACTGCTGCTGTCTGAAGATACTTACATCCCTGGGTGCCGCCGGGACACCTCTGGTTCCCGCAAGCTCCGCACCCCAGGGGACCGGGCGTTATCCCCCCTTCCAAACCAGGGGGCCATACCCCACCCCAATCCAGGGGCCATGCCACACGCCAAACACAGAGTTGTGACAAGATAAACACACAAGAACAGCCAGATCAGCTAACAAAATACAGAGCAAGATGAACACCAAACAACAGCAAGATAAGCTGACAAATGCAAAGCAATGCTGCATGCAGCAAGGGTAGCTGGAAAAGCTGATGCAGGCCCAGTGCCTGCTCAAAGGCCTCGGGCAGCCTTAAGTAGGCTGCCCAGATGGAAGAGAGGGCTGGCCCCAACTGCAAGCTTGGCCAGGGCGGGGCCAGCCCCACCGTTGGCCAGCTGGCTCTGGTGGCGGGAAAATCTCCTGCCACCAAGGGGGCTTCTGGGAGGAAGAAGCCCCCGTCTCGATCTGTAATGGCAGCGAGGACATCCTGCGCTGCAATCTGCTCGGCCTGGTAAGTCGGGCCAAGCCATATAATGTGCTAGGCCCCTAACCTTGGAAATACTCTCACATGGTCCAGTCCTTTATCCTGTTCTTCTGAAATAATGATCCTTCAAAAGGATGAGGATTTTATAATCTGAAATTATGAAATTCTTTTGTTTTATTTTAATGGAAGCTAAATTATTACTCTGTTTGAAGTTCTTGATTGGAAAATTGCAGGTTTGATCACAATGAGCCTTTAATAGATGGTGAAGAAGTTCAGAAACTTAGCTTTCAGATTTGTGGATTTTGCCAGCCTTATTTGTTTGTTCTGGAGGTCATGTTATACACAAATCTACTCATCTAACTTTCCTATGAACTGAAATTCCCACAGGACTACCCAGCATTCTGACGAAATCCTAAAGAATCATTTCAGATAACGTGCATCTCATTCCCAGGGGCAGGAGGTGGAGGACATGATTTTTAAAACCCAGTTACAGATGACTTTGAGTTCAGGCACTGTAATACAACATCTCTGGCATTACTTCGTGAATGAAGATTCTGAGAAAGGACTCATCCTACGCTTTCTATAAGCGTGTTGATGACAGAGGTTGGATGTGTCCTTCGTGCCTGTGCAATGGATTTTTCTGGTGAAGCACAGCGTGCACAGAACTGGCCTCACCCTTTAAACCAAAGGTTCATCAGCCGGGGCCTAGTAAGCTTAGGACGGTGGCAGCAAGGTCCTCAGGTCGTAGGTTTGATTTGAGTTTCCTTTTCTAGATGGTTGACCTTACAGGGTTAGACGAGCACCATCTGCCTGCGTTTGAAATTAGAGTTTTCCTTCTCTTAGGATGGTTGCCAAAAGGCTAGAGAGCCCATCCTGCCCATTGATGCTCTTTGTCAGACCCTTCGGTTGTGACCTGTCTGGCATGGGAGGCCCTACCGGTGGCTATGCCACCGCCAGCATAGCTCACAACTTCATTTGGGTATGCAAGCCTCTCCCCCGCGACAAGGGGGCATCAATGGAGAGGAATACAACATAGCTAACAGGTAAAATGGAAGACTAGATTATTATTATTATGACTTGTGCAATTCTAATTATGGATGATAAGGCAGAACATTACAATCTTAGAGCTTTATATAGATGTACTTTAGGTAGCCACTTTGACCACATTTCAGGAAAAAAAATCCTATTAAAAATAAAAAAGTATTTGAAACATTGAAGAATAATGTGGTTTAGTCCAGAAATGGCAAATATCTGATATAAATGTGAAAAGTCATGCCCTGTATTTATTAAGTCATGTTCATGCATTACTGGAGTATTGTCTTGCTAAACCTCAACAAAGGCATTCACACTTCAGGCATGAATTGGCTGTGCCAAATCAGTCACTTAAATACGTACGTAAAGGATTGCTACTCATATTAACACATCTGAATCAGGCCTAAGTTGTCTTTTGTCTACTCTAGGGAAACAAGTTACACATCCCTGTAGTTAGTTAGATTTTTGTATATCCTGTTTACATGTACATTACATTTCATGTACATTTACATTTTTATACATTATATTTTACATTACATCAATATTCCTACAAGGCTAAAAGAGTATGCTAATTTATATTTTTGAACCTTTAATGTGCATGCACTCTGATCAAAGCTCTCATTATTATCAATTACACTTCAAATCATGTGGTTTTATAAACATACCCTACACATGCTGAACTGATGCTACATTTTTTGAGATTCATTTTGGTGTCACTCCTAGTGCTATCACTGCTGTGATTACAATATCCTTATTTCCCACCAGCATGCAGAGGTTGCTAATGGAGAGAGTAGGACATATATATGCTACTTTGTTTCCCTCCTCAGTTACAGGAAAGCCATTTTTATTGTAAATAGAAAAAGATTTTTGGGAGATAGGAAAAGAGCTGGTGGTCAGGTAGCATATCTAGTAACAGTCAGAAGCTTCCGCTTTACAAAAGAGGAGGTCATCCTTCACAAATATGATTAACATCATGGGGAGGATGTGACAATGAGATCTGACAGGGGAATGCAGCAGACATAATGGAATTGGACTTGTAGATAGCTATTTATGACAGCATGTGTTGCTAAAAAAGACTTAAGGGCTCAAAAGTCTGGCCTTGATAGTAAAAGTCTCCACTGGCATTAAAAGAAAGTAAGCACTTGGCATCTGAGATCTGACATGTTAGGAAGTGGTGTACAGTTGGTTTGATTACAAGATTATTTTGGTGGAGGGGTCCAAATAATTCACAGATCATCTGGAAGGAATATAAATTACACCTGCAAGCCCTTCAGATGACATTAAAGATAAAATGGCACAAAATAGGAACATTTTGACTAATCATGAGCTAATGTGGAATAGTAAATGCAAATATTCAGAACCGTGGAAATGTATGAAGTCAGAAATCTTTAAAGCATCTGGTATAATCAATGGATGCTTTTGATCACACTCTTGGTGGTACCATTGTACATTCATGCAGTTCTTGAAGTCAGGATCCATTATCTACATGATCTTGGATGAGCAAATACTCAACTACTGGTCTGTAGAAGCTTGAAGTCATTGCATGGGGTTCAGTTCTGCTCTTTGTTGAAAAAGCATTGTATGAGAAGCACAGACTGATAATTGGTTTAGCTCTAAATGCACAGCAATAAACTCTGCTGGATTTGCCTCGGAGAAAAGAAGAGTGAAAGGTGACACAATAGCTATCTTTAAATATCTGAAGAGATGTCATGTAGAAGATGGAGTGAGTTTATTTTCTCCTGCTCCAGAGACTTGAACATGAACCAACAGATTCAAATTCCAAGAAAATAAATTTCATCTATATTTCACTCTAAGAAATGCTCAACAGCAGAACAGACACCCGGCCTTTAAACAAAAGCTGGATATTCACTGCTTAGGATTGCAAAAAAAGGAGTGCTAATTTGGATTTCGTAGAATTCCAACATTTTATCCATTTTTAAAACTTTCCAAGTACGGTAATTGCATGCGCCTCTCACAGAAGCACGGTAGTTCTTGGTATCCCCCAAGTACATGTCTTGGACCCTTCCCTTCGCTTTTAAAAAAATGGGGGACAATGTTCAGAACTTTTAAACCTGAAAATTGACTGAAAGCCCAAACTGCTCATGAATGTAACGGTTTCTTAGAAAGGCGACCGGTGTATTATGGTCAATCAAGGGGGTGAATAGGGACCACCCCCAATTGGCTGCCACTGAGGGGGATTCAGGGAAGGAGAAGACATCAGTGCAATAGCAGGTGGGAGAGCGCCTGGCTCCACAAAGTCTCTGCCCGGTAAGTCAGGCAGAACATTAATAATAATAATCATCATCTTATTTCTTACCTACCTCTTCTTGCACCTCGAGGCAGGTTACAACATAGTTAAAACACATTGTATAAATACATTCTATAAATACACATTCTATAAATACACATACTAAATGTATTTATATAAAATACATATTAAAACATATTTTTATAAAATACATAATAAAATACACAGAACAGAGATTAAAACACAGAATACATGGGTGTTCTTCACATCCCAGGAGTTGGGAGCTACTATCCTGAAAAGCATTTTTGAAATACACAGGTGTGGAGGTAACCTACCTAGCAAGCGTAGAGGTGAACGTGGACTGTGCATCACCTAACTCAGTGAATGCTGACCAATATCAAAGAGAAGGAATGTGCATGGAATATTCAGCTCACAGATGGTATAAAACCTGTGCCATCAATACGGCATGTGAAAACGTTGAATCAGGATAAGAATTGCCAAGGATAGTAAATCTAGCTGCAATAAATGTTGCTGATATTTCACCTGATTTTCCTTGTTTAACTTTGAACAGAATTGTGGCTTTTGTTAACCCATATCATTATTCAGTGTCATTCTGGAGGTACAATTCAGCTGAATTCTATATCAGACATGGAAAAGTCTAGTTTTGTAAGTGTGTGGTCTGCGATCCAGGCATGTTTTTTTCATTGTTTTAACTGTCAGCATGAAACCAGCATGCAAAAAATGAGGATTCACCCCACCTCTTTGTGCCTTGTTTTCCTTTGAAGTAGAAAGAGCCACTACTTCACCTATGTCATGTCTCACTGTTAATTATTACCCTTTGTCTGGTCTTTTGCAACATTCACCTCCTGCTTAAAGCTAAGCATCATTATTTGAGGCTAAGAGAGGGGGAAATTTTCCCCTCTTCCTCCTCCTGCATATTTTGACATTGAAAACATTTTTTACATTTCTGGCTATGATCCCTGTGTTAAAAGGCCCCCTTGAACTCTTGTTTTATGGACACAAAAAGCATCATTTTCTCTGTGTATCTTGACATACCCCAGCGGCAGGATGGAACTCAATTACCTGATGAGGCAAGTTTTGTGTTCCAACCGCATGCATACTGCAGCCCCCAGTAAAATACACCCTCCAAGGTCTCATACAGCATTTCTTTGATAAGGAAGCAGTCATTATGGAGAATATTATGCAGGCATTCAGGTTGGATTCCTACTAATTTAAATCTTTTTCTTTTTATCTTTCCTCAGCTATTTATCTGATAAGTTGTGCGGAGCACATGAGGAAGCAGGATCTTCAACCTGATCATTTATACCAGAAGCAAGATTTTTTCCTCTCTTCCACTACTCAGATGTTATCCCCATTTCTCCCTTTCCTTCTTCTGTCTGGATTTGGGATTATTTTGGAATACAATATATACTCGGATATAAAATGGTCCGAATATAAGCCGAGGCAGATAATTTTGCTACAAAAATCTGAAAAAACTTATTGATTTGCGTATAAGCCGAGGGTGGGAAAAGCGGCAGCTACTGGTAAAATTCAAAATAAAAATAGCAATAAATTACATTAATTGAGGCACCGGTAGGTTAAATGATTTTGAATATTTACATAAAACTGTAATTTTAGATAAGATTGTCCAACTCTGATTAAACCATTAGTCTAACCTTCTTCAATGTAAATGTGCTTGCATATCTTTCCAGAGAGTAAAATAATAAATATAATAAATAATAACAGAGTAAAATAATGGAAATGTAATAACAGTAATAATAAAATACAATAATGTAAAGGTAACAACAACAATAATAAATAGAAGAAAATAATAAATGCAATAATAATAGTAACAACAATAATAATAATAACGGAGTAAAAAATACATAACTTTGACTCGAGTATAAGCTGTGAGGGGGAGGCTTTTCAGCCTTGAAAAAGAGCTGAAAAACTCAGGTTATATTTGCGTATATACAGTACTTGTATTAACATATGTCAGTCAGTCAGGGTGCTTCCAGACAGCACTAAATCACAGGTTTTAGTGAGGGTCAAAAATCCTGGGACTTCAGAAGAGATCCACATACAGACCTGTTGGTCCCAGGATTTCTGTCTCTGTTGTCCAAACTAGATGCTTTGTTCTGAGATTTAGAGGTTCCCAAGATGGCCGTGGTGGGACTTCCACCAGAAACTGGCAGTTTTTAAAAACCTGTGAGATGTGGATATATATGTGGAGATTTGTTTATGTGGATCACCACAAAAGTTCAGTTCTATGTGCAAGCCAGAGAAACTATGCCCTACACATGTTGCATAAAGTTTCTTGTGCACAAACAATGTTTACGGGGTAGGACTACTTCTGTCCAAGTCAGCACTACACAATTAAATAGGAACACACACTTTTAAGCCAGGAACAGAACTTTGTCATTATTGACACTTCTTAGAGCCTGGCTGCCTGGTCATCTATCCAGAAAGATTTAGTTGTGTGCTTGAGGCATCAAACAACAGAGTGCTGTACCTGTGTTATACATGGCTGCTACTGATTGCTCTTCTTCTGAAATTATGTACAGCATTGACTAGGGGGTCACAACTTTGTCCTTGCCAGAGAAAATGTGCCCTCCACACGTTTCATGAAGTTTTTGACACACAAACAAGTTTTTTTCCTTCTACTCAAGTATCACCTTCTTTTTAGGAATCAACCAATCAGGAATAAGCATTTAAAACATGGGAACAAACCCAGATAAAAAAATCCAGTGATTTCAGATTGCAGGGACATACAGACATGCAATCATCTGGATATTCCATTCAAAAACTGTGATATTCTCGCATCTGGAAACCTTGCACTTTTTGTCTTTTGTGGCAATTGCTTCTGAGTTTATATGAACGGTGTCTGGCCACCCTCCTGTTTGCTGTGGAAGCTCCTGGGATGAAGGTACTGCCTGGATGGGCCCTCAGTCAGTCAGTAGCCTTTATTTGCCCTCCCATCCCCCGGATGAAGGAGACTTCAGACAATAACCACACAACAACAATTATTTGGGTCAAATTGGGCAAAATTTTATTTGCCTATTTAAATCCCTTCAACTAAACTGAAAGGGTGTCAGGAATCAAATTCAATCAGTTGGAATCAATCTCATTCAATTTGCGGGTGAAACACCAATATTGCCTGATAATCCACCAGACAACCTAATGAGGGAAATGATTAAGAGGCCCATTCTCCCACAGCGGAGTAGAGCCTCTTCTCATTCCAGGGCCATTAACTGAACTTCACCCAACAACCATAACTTTAGGGTGCATACATAACTAACTGGCCCTCACCCCTGACGGGGATGCCTCAGTGTACACCGACTATGGCATTTCCCTCTCTAATTACCGCCACAGACTGGAGGTAGATGTCCATCTTGCCTCCATCCCCACCGATCTTCTAACACCCTTTCTAGGCAATGACTAATATCCTCTAAAAACAACTGGTTGCCCTCTTCGGACAAGTGGACCCCATCATTTCGAAAAAAAATTTGATTGGCCGGATGAATGAATCTATGCCCTATATAGGACCCGTTACCAGCAGTAACCACATTACACATGGCCCAGTTAACCCTCTTGCGGGCCTTCTCCATCAACCTGGGGTCCCCACCCCCAGGCCACCACATCCATGGTGTAATCTCCGACCACATCACATGCACCCCGGGCCACGCTCTCCATATTTCGAAAATATCCGCCCTAGCTTGAAAAAACAGGGCCTTGCCTGTCAGCAAGCCCAAATCATTACCACCGAGGTGGATAATGATCACATCCGGGGGGAACACACCCCTTCCTTGAAACAACATGGGACACAGCCCATTCCAATGCAGACCGCGTCTGCCCATCCATTCCACATTAGCAACTGCACTTAAGCCCAGATGTTGGCCGAAGGGGGAATTGAGAGCATTCTGCTCGGCCCAGTAGATGGAACTCTCCTCATCCGCTCCGACCTCTCTGGACCTGCAACAGAAGAAACAACGGGAACAGCATCAAACGGGCTTACAGCTGAACATTGCGCACATAACCCCTGTAAGCCTCAGAATGCCACCTCCCCAGGGACATAATAGTTCCAACATCATATCCCATTGCGGCTGCCGATGACGCGGCTCCAATTCTAAAGGAATGGGTTCCAAATTGCTTGCCATCTAAGCCTAGCAGCTTCAAGGCCTTTTTAGTAACCGCCCAAAATTGATATTTTGATAATGGTGTCCCATCCCGATGGCAGAAAAGGTAACCCGCAGCCGAACCCCAGAGTGCAAGATAGCGCGTCATGGCCAACACCGGACACAGTTCTTCATCACTGGCTTTACCAAGCCTGACCAGCGCACCCCTGGCAGTTTGATCAGTCTTTGACGACCTGACCTTTAATTCCAACATATCCAGGGCCAATTTAATGTCGGACACCAAGAGTGCTCGTTGTGAAGAGTCGGCCTTAGATGACACCACCAACTCAATCACTCTAAACGCGCCAAAAAAGGCGGTCAAGGCAGCCGAGTGGAATAAGGCCTGCTCGTACTGGGAATCGCATACGGAGGCCCACCGTTGCCCAAGCCCTTTTAAAATGCCTGGTGTCAAAGGCTCCCTTGTGTCCTCAACCCTACCACTTTGTTTGGACCATCCTGCCATTAGTTTGTGTAGGCGGAAGTCGTTCGTCGGGTCGGACATGCCCTGCGCTTTGAACCAGTAGGCCAGCGCTGACAATTTTACACGAATGGAATGTACCGCCAATCCCCTTCTCTTGTTATATATACAAAACTGTGCTACATGGTCATAGTGCACCGGGAAGGACTTAGGTAAACCGTAGTACTCCCTGAACTCCATGAATTCCCTGACGGCCCTGAAGTAGCCTCTCCGCGAACTGGGAGCTAACGCCAGCGACATGCCGACCGCTACCTCGTCACTCCAGCCTGCCAAAGATGGTCTGGCATGCGTTTCGGGCATTCGTCTGCGGTGGGCGCTAGCTGCCTGAAGCGCTCCATCTGCATACGAGACAGAGCGTCGGCCAATGAGTTATCTAGCCCCACAATGTGAAATGCTTGGAACAGAATGTTTAACTTTAAACAATGAAGCATAAACAACCGCAAGGCACCCATAACCCTTACTGATCGTGAGGTAAGGTTATTGATGACCTGCACGGTGGACATATTGTCACACCAGAAGTGAACGGAGGAGTTGGTAAACCTATCGGCCCAGATGTGAACCGCTACCAAAATTGGGAAAAATTCCAGGAACGTAAGGTCAGATGTGATGCCCAGCTTGTGCCAATTGTCGGGCCACATCTCAGCGCACCACTGACCATCGAAATAAACTCCAAACCCCAAAGAGCCTGAAGCATCTGACGCCACCTGCATAGCATTTTTTAAAAGCAGGTTCTGGCGCCAGAATGAAATGCCATTAAAATTTCTGATAAAACTTAACCAAATTTCCAAGTCCGCTTTTATGGCTTGGGCCACCCTAACGTGGTGATGTGGCAAGACTGTGCCGGAAATAGCATCGCACAGTCTTCGCAGGAAAGCCCTGCCTGGAGCCACCACTTTACACGTGAAATTTAAATGACCAATCAATTCCTGAAATTCCCTCAGCGTGGCCTTATTTTTTAACAAAAATTGCTCTAACCTATTCGTCAGGTCTGCCACCTTAATAGGCGGCAGCCTCGAATGCTGGTTAACCGTATCCAACTCAACTCCCAAAAATGTCAACACCGAGCTCGGCCCCTTCGGTCTTCTCATTGGCCAGTGGCACACCCAGATTTTGCGTCAGGCGCTGAAAGGCACCCAAAAGTGCCTCACATTCACCTGACCCAAAACTTCCCACAAACAGGAAGTCATCAAGGTAGTGGACCACCCCTTTAAGGCCCGAGTCGGTCCTAACAGCCCACTCCAGAAATGTACTAAACGTCTCGAAAGCGGCGCACGACACAGAGCAGCCCATAGGCAAAGCTCAGTCAATATAAAAAGGCCTTTAAAACGAAAACCGAGGAGGTCAAAATCCTCCGGATGGACCGGGAGCAGCCTAAAGGCGGATTTGATGTCACACTTGGCCAATTCAGCTCCCGGTCCATAACGTTTTACTAGCCGCACAGCCGCATCGAAGGACGTGTAGTGCACCGTGCACAGCTCATCTGGTATCGCGTCATTCACCGAACTGCCCCGGGGGTAGGACAGATGAGGAATGAGGCGATACTCACCAGGGGCCTTCTTTGGAACAATTCCCAACGGTGAAACTCTCAACTGGGGAATGGGAGGAGAAACAAATGGGCCTATAACCCTCCCTTCATCTAACTCCTTGTTAATTTTACGTTGTACCACGTCCTCCATACCCATTAAGGATTGAAGGTTGGGAGACAACCGTGGCACCCTGGGACCTTGGGCTGGGATGCAAAAACCGAAGGTAAAGCCGGAGCGCAAATACTCTGCAGCATCCCTCTTCGGATAGGCCTTCAGCCACTGTCCCAAAGGGCCCAATTTAACTGGGCTGGGGCCCTTTTGAAACCGGAGACTGGCCCCCTCCTTTCTTACCATATTGTCCCTCCCGAGGGTTTCCCTTACCTGGCTTAGCCCTGTTGCAGTGCTTTGCTGAGTGATTCCTCGCGCATATGGCACATGCATGCGAAAATTTACAAAACTTCCTAGAACACACTCCCTGGCCGGAGAACTCCCAACAAAAAAGCTTTTGTCACTGGGACTGCCAGCCGGGGCGCTTGACGAAAGGGCGACCCCGCCTTGGTGTTTTGCACCAAGTGACCGCTATCCGCGGGCTCCCCCGGGACAGCCTTCGCTGCATTCATAACTTGCAGCCACAACTGGTTATCGATCAAGTCCCATCTTTTCGTGGGGTCCAGTGCTGCCAGGGAGCGAAAACGCCTATCGTATTCCAACCAGGCGTTACCTACAAATCGAATATGTGCCCCGTATATTAAGTTCTGATATTTAAAAAGGACTCTAGCCCTGTATGGATGGGCCTCAGCTAAAATACCTGCATAGATCGTATAACAGGCCAACCAGTTTTCCCAGTTGTGCTCTACTTTCCTTTTCTTTAGCTTATCCTTTCCCTCATCATCGAGTTCGTCCTTCTCTTTCTTTTCTAACCCCCTGTAAAACAGGGTAAAGAGATCCACGCACTCGTTCCGTAATATCCGCTCTAAAGTTTTTGGAGCCAAATGCACCCCAAGCTCGGCATTAACCGCCGGGGCCAGAATGGGCACCATCCATTTGTCTGTGCCCCAATACTGGCTAGACTCCCCGGTCCTCGCCGCCTCCAACGTAACAGCCACCACTGGGTGCACTGGCCCAGGTGCCGCGGACTCTGAGGCCCGATCCTGTGCACTCGCGGGTGCCAGCTCGGTCTGCGCCGCCACCTCGACTGCGCAGCTTAACGGGGTGACCACCTCCCGCGCCCCTAACCCCGGGGACAAACCCGTAACCGACAGCCTAGGAGACCCCACCTGCACCTGGGAGCTGTCCCATGGCCATACTGGCCCCGCATCCCTACCTGCTGCAGTTGACGAGCAAGGGGCCTCCGATGGTAAAGCCGCCGGTGTAGATGCCATAACCGGCGCCGAAGTGGACGCCAGCCCCGAATCGGCAGATGAACATGCCTGGCTCGCCTCCACCTGGTCACCTCCGGCCGCCTGGGTCATCGGCGGTAGGGCCCGAACTGCTACCTCGACCGCCGTACCGCCAACCTCCTGCCCCGCTTCTAGAAAGGCAACGCGAGATAATATGCTTTTAAAGAGCAGCTCCCTGCTTGCACCCCGCGCCGGCCTCAGCTCGGCAGCCTGCACCGTCAACCCCCTCCCCCTCTCCAGCCCCTCGACCCTAGCCAACAGAGCCCTGAGACTATCGGCCGAGACTCCCTCGCCGTCTGACGATCCAGGAGAGGGTGGTGGTCGCTTTCCAGGGGTCTTCTTGGCTGGCCCCTTCCCCTTGGGGCCGCCCACATTTTTCTTTGGAGCCATCCTGCGGAAAAAACACCAACACCAACCGTGAATACACGCTATCCCCGACTACCCCGGGATATCGATCCTGCGTCCCCACAATTGCTGCCCAGCTCCACAGCCAACTAGGCTGCCACCGCTGTAGCCCTGGCTGCATTACATCCCCCTTACTACTCCAACTACCACGTCGTGCTCTAATATTGGCACGCTGAAGCGGCCACCGTCGCACTGCAGCCCCCAGCAGCCTCACCCCCTATTTAGAGCTCCACCATGTGGCATCATTTCCAATGTGCATTCCTACAGCCTAAAATGGCCTAAAATGGCCACCGCCCCAATTGCCCTACAAAATGGCTGCCACCAGCCAGCAGCCTAACAGGACCATGCGGCCAAGATTGCTGCCACCCGAGCCTTCCTACTGCTTATGTAGGAGACAAGAAAAATCCCGCCAACTACAGACCTATCAGTTTATTGAATATTGTGGCCAAAATGTATGCAAAGTATCATCTATGTAGACTGGAGGAGTGGGTAACTGAAAATGGAATCTTGGTGGAAGAGCAGTCTGGCTTTAGACACAATAGATCAACAATGGATAATTGTTTTGTCCTAAATCACTTGATTTCCAAATACCTAGCCAAGGGTAATAGACTATACGCCGGTTTTATAGATCTGTCAGCGGCCTTCGATTCAGTTGATAGGGAAATCCTTTGGGACAAACTCCAATGTATGAATGCAGACCCTAGATTGATTTTGCTGATCAAAGCCCTATATCATAATTCTCAGGTGACGGTGAGATTTGGTATTGCTGGTGACCGAACTGGCCCTATTAACACCGGCAAAGGGGTCAGACAAGGATGTATTCTTGCCCCCCCTGCTATTTAATCTGTATGTAAATGACCTTCCAAATTCGCTTAGAGGGGCGGATGTCCATATGCCTAAAGTAGCTAACTTGCAAATCAACTCACTTCTGTATGCAGATGATATGATCCTACTCTCCTACACCCAAATAGGGATGAGGAGGTTATTAAGAAAACTTAGTGACTACTGCCTTAGAAACGCACTAAAGATAAACAAAACCAAATCAAAAACGATGATCTTTGGTAAACGCCCCTCCAAAATGAAATGGAAAATAGAAGGCGAACAATTAGAACAAGTTAGATCCTTCACTTACCTAGGATTAGACTTTGCAGAAAATGGTCTATGGCACAATCATTTCCACAGGTGTTCAACTAAAGCCAAGGGCAGAATGAGTTTACTCTTAAAGCTGCTGAATCAATGGCAACCGGGCTCCCTCGTTCCCCTTCTGAAAGTTTACAATCACAAAATCTCCCCGCTGCTTCTTTATGGTTCTGAAATCTGGGGTGCAAATGATACTCCCCTCCTGGATAAGGCCCAAGCTCAACATCTGAAGTGGTTTTTAGGGGTCGATAGAAGCCCCCGGCAGCGGCAGTTAGGGTGGAGTTGGAAATGTTCTCTATTAGCACACAATCTAAGATCAGAGCCTTTAACTACTGGCTCAAGGTCATGGAGATGGAGGCGTCTCGCCTCCCAAAATTATGTTTGCTGGAACAATCTAGCAGTTCTTATAAATCGGGGGCTGACCATTTGTTTGATTACATCAGAAGGTGCGGCATTCAGGTAACATTCCCAGTCCACCTATCTGGTCAAGAGTTAAGTAAGCACTTCAAAGAAGTGCGTCAACGAATTAATGACATTGCGGCCCAAACCGATATAGACTCTTTGGGTTCTACCGTTTCCCTGAGATGGTTGAGTGGTTTTAAGAAATCCTTCCAATTAACCACTTACTTACAGCAAGGAAGGTTACACCACCTAAGGAAAATTTTCACTAGAGCCAGGTTTGAGCAATTAGATTCAATGGTGAGATATGGGAGGTTCAAGAAAATTCCCTATGAAGAGCGTATCTGTATTTGTGGTGCCCCTGAGATCTAAGATCTAACTGATCTTCTGCTCTATTGCAAAATCTATCAAATAGAGAGAAAACAACTGCTAGAGATATTTCTTGTGGGAAAAAATCATTGGGACCCTCTAGCAAAAGTCTCACTTCTGCTGGCCGGCTCCAACAAGCTGATAACAGATGCTACTGCTCGTTTTCTCTGTAAAGCCATGAAACTAAGATCTGATTACATAGATGCAATTGGAATAAATTGTGTTGGAGATGAGGACCTGTGAATTGTTACCACCTCCCTTAGAATCCCTCCTGCTGGGCAAAACAGGGGTTATATTGATGTAATGGTCTAGAATTCTCCTCAGATTGTTTTTAGAATCATTGCAATGTGTCTGTGTTCTGTGTGTATTTGATATGGCTTCTGGCTAATCAATAAAATTGTTGTTGTTGTTGTACTGCTTATGAAAACCGTATCCTCCCATTGCCCACCCCTCCTCTTGCCGAAACCTGCCCGGTGCACCGGAAGGGGGGGGGGACAGATTACCCTCCCCCAATTTCGGGAAGCCCTCCAGGGCACCCCTCCCCCCGGGGAGGGGAATGAGCGGGGGGGAAGCCGCCTCCTAGCGCCCCTCACAGACCGTGTCCGCACTCGCCAGAAGGGGGGCCGCGCAGGCGCATGTGCTGCTCGCCACTGGCCAGCCCAACCCCCCCCGCACCGCCCGGCGCAACCGAGGAATGGCAGAACGCCCCCCGGCTCCACTAGGCGGGGGGCGCGGGGCGCGGCCCCGGGACAACCAACCTGGAGAACCCCGCCCCTGCCCCCCACCAGAAGGGGGAAAGGCCGCGCCGCACCGGGCGCAAGGCAGAGCCCCCGCGGCGCGCGATCCGCCACGCGGCCGCCAGCCTGCGCAGCCCGGCCGTGGCCGGGAGGCCATCGCCGCCCCCCAAGGTAGGCCCGAAACCCCCGCCGTGCATAGGGAGCGGGTGCTCAAGCCCCCCCCAGCACGGCCCCCGCGCGGAGGCCGCCATCCGTTGGTGGGGGGGAGGGGAAATCGGGGGGAGGGGCGGGGGTGGATGTTCCCCCCAGGGCCCCTTGCCCACCCCACCCTACCGACCTTGATCCTGTCTTGCGGTTCCCTCAAGGCCTGATTGCTGCGAGGAGAAAGAAACGCGTCTTTCTCCCAGGCAAATCAGGCGCAGAATGGCCTAATGGGGGTTGGCCTCCTATAGGCCATGCCCCCAGCCTGGAAGGTTCGTCCAAACCTTCCTGTTTAACTCCACTCGGAGTCAGGGGGCAAATGCCTCTCGCCCCAGCAAGCAAGCTGGGGCGAAAGGGTCTTAGGTCAACAAACCATCATATGAAGGATAATCATATGCACACCTAATGAGTCGAGGTATGCATATTTTGAGGATGATATCTAAGTCTAAAAATGAAATTCGTTTATGTTTCATATAGATTTTATACACATAGCCTGAAAGTACCTTTATATGATATTTTTAATAATTTTACGCATGAAACAAAGTTTGTATACAGTGACTCATCAGAAAGCAAGGGTGTCACTTATATAGACCATTCTGGATTTCAGTGTATTTTGAATTTTGGAATTTCCAGATAAGAGATACTCAACCTGCCATTACATTATACAGACAGAAAGGAAGCTTGCAAGAAAGTATGGCATGTTTCAGTTCAAGCATTCAAGAAGCTGCAATCCACATGAACATCCATTTTCCATTTCTACTTATTCTGTAACAATTAACTTTCCATGTGAAACTCCCATGGTTTAGCAGATTATTGTGAAGCCTAAAGGAATGGGTTGTTGAAAAGTTTGGTTGATGAGAGAGAAGAAGAGAAGGGTACAATGAATTGGATCTTAAGTCTTTATTTGTCTTCATGGAGAGTTTTACTTATTGGAACTGTTGGGCTCTATGCACTGAATTTATTTAGAGAAAGTTCCTGGTACTGGAAAACATTGAGACTAATTTCTTGATAAAGGGCCACTTCTTAAGGCAATCTGGTAGTACATCAGATTTCTCCAGTATTAAGCAATACTGGCTTATGCTTTTGTTACCTGTTCAAGGTTTATAACTGCTGTTACAATGGCTTTTGAAATGCACACCAAAACCCACCAAATAGCTGAGCTACTTGCAGCTTTCCCACAACACGTTCCTAACTGACTGACTGTCCCTCCCTTTTCCTCTTTCTTTTCTTTTGTTAGTTTTTGGATATTTCTGCAATTCTTTGGGTTCCCTAAGTATCATAATACATTACTGTATTCAGATGTGTTCATATTGACTATACGATAATTTTTCAGTCACCTCTGCATGGTGTAAATATAATTAAAAATACATACAGTGCTTCTGAAAAATTAAATCTAGTCATAGTGATTTATGCTTCAGTCATCTTCCTATCAGATCACTGCTGCAATCTGCATGGAAATGTTCTTGAAGACTTTTATGGAACTGCAGCTGTTGCCAAATCACAGCCAACTTATCTTCTGGCCTGTTATTTGTAAACCCTATACTACCAGTTTACTCCAACTAAACTGCTCTTTGTTGGTTTTCAGGTCTAGTTCAACATGGTGGTACTTAGCTTGCAAAAACTCCATTCATTTGTGTTCAAGAAACTTCAAGTCTGGCTTATTCCTTGTGAACCTACCAATATCTTATTTGATCAAAATTTTATATATCCCCCACGAAGAGCATTTAAGAAGCTGAAGATATGAGGCAAAGTCCTTTTCTACCCTGGGGAAGGTCAGATTGGCCCCATGTTTGGTTACCTTTAGGCAGCCCACAAAGAATTATTCTGGTTGGATTATAATGGACTTTACCCTTTTTCCTTTCTCTGGATGTTCTATAAATTGTTTGACCAATTATTAATCTGATTGTTTTAATTTGAAAGGCATTTATCATCAATGATTTAGAGATATTTAAATAAACAAAGAATAACTTTCATTTTACTTTTTTTTGTCATGTCAGGAGCAATTTGAGAAACTGAAAGTCACTTCTGGTGTGAGAGAATTGGCCATTTGTAAGGACGTTGCCCAGGGGATGCCCAGATGTTTTGATGTTTTATTATCCTTGTGGGAGGCTTCTCTCATGCCCTCACGGTGAGGAGCTGGAGCTGATAAAGAGAGCTCATCTGTGCTCTCCCCAGATTTGAACCTGCAACCTGTTGGTCTTCAGTCCTGCTGACACAGGGGTTTAACCCACTGCACCACCGGGAGCTCCTATTTTACAAATGGGAAAGTTGGAAAACTAAGAATATTAGAGAAGGGGATTTTAGCCAGTGAAGCTCTTTGTTATTGGAACTCACAAACACAGAGGAGGGGGAAATCCCTATTTTTCCCAATGGGAAGCAATGGTGGAGGCAGGGCTGCCTTAATCAGTATTGTTCAAGCATGACATTGCTGATTGGCATCCCATCTTTGTTGGCAGTGGCAATTTGTTTCTGTGCCAAGAGCAATTAAACAAGCAGCAACTAAGGTGCAAACTAAGGCTTCTTCTGCTTTCATCACTGTAGGTATAAGAACTTTCCTACTCCTCAGCTATCCTGTAGTAGTAGGGAGTAGCTCCAATTATCAAATTGCACCATTGGCAGTCATGGGTAGTAATCCACTCAGTGCCATTCCACAGCATAAAAGATGTCAAATTTAGCAATCCAATGCTCAAACTCAAGATGCTGTCTTCTCAGCCATCCAGAGGCCTCTGTGGCTGCATCTAACACCAATATTAAGACCAGCATTTAATGAAGAAATAAGAACTTACAGGGAATACTTAAAGAAAAAGAGCAATGGAGAAATGTGTCTTTAGGATTACTTTTAAAGAAAATCAGCAAAGGAGACAAAAAAATCAGCAATATAGTTTTGTTGTTGTGAGATTAACAATAGCGAAATCTTGGAAGTGGAAAAAAGAGATACTTATAAAGTACTGGAGAGAAAAACTATTAGAATATATTCAAATGGTGAAGCTTACTAATAGTATTTGGGCAGGAAATAATGAAGAATTCAAGAAAAAAAATTGGAGGCTCTATAAGCCACTAGATACCTCACTGCCCCCATGGCATACCTAACAGACCTGGAGGTGCCCAAACACCAAAGGGCTTTTACCCTGGCAAGATGCCATGTCCTCCCATCGGCTGTATTGGAGGGGAGGTATCAGAAGACCCCCTTCAAGCAGAGACTATGCCCCTGTGAGTCTGGTCATGTAGAAACAACTGAACATGTGCTTCTTCAGTGCATGTTCTACAGAGATCTTACATCTAATCTCATTAGACCATGGCTTTTAAAATACCTGGGGCACAGTGAAAAATATTATTCCACCCTGCTGCTTTCGGACTCTAACACTACAATAACTTACAGTGTTGCTAAGTTCTGTGCTGCTGCACTTACAATTAGACGGATGATGATTGACCCCACAAGGCAACACCCTGTTGGGAATGTTAGAGCAACATGTTACTGCTGAAATGCTACTAGACTTGCAATGTGCCCCTCCCTTCCCCTTTTGTCCCCTCCCATCAGTGTTTTTGACCTCTCCCCCTCTTCAGTTCCATACCTGTTACAATATCCTGTGTTTGAAAATATATTTTGAAACTGTTTTCTAATCTACTTTTAAATAACTGCTTTACTGGGGAGTTGTCCTTCCCCTCCCAGGGCGCTTGTGTCCACTTTGTGCTGGTCAGTGACCGTAATAACGTTTTGTTGTTGACTTTGAAGTAGTCACAGGGGGAATTTATTAAAACAGACATAAGGGTAGGTTTTAATAGGTATAAGATTCGCATTGAGTAGTGTCAGAAGTCATAGGTCATTGCTTTGAATTCCATCCATAGGAGAAAAGTGGGATAAAAATAAAATAATATTAGGTGTTTGGTTCATGGGTGTGAGGAATAAGGGTATTCTGTTAGATACTGTTTTATTTGTACTTGAGTTTTTTGCTTTTTTTTGTTATTCACACATTATCTATCTATCTATCTATCTATCATCTATCTATCTATCCATAACTATCTATCTCCAGAGACTCAGAAGGTAGACTTGGCACCTTTTGAACCAGATATGGTCTTTTAATTGTTCTGATCCACTAGGAAAGAAAAGTCTAACTTACTTTCCTCTCTCCCATTTCCACCCTGATCTAGTCATTACTCTTCTCCCTTACCTGCTATGGCAGTGGTCAGAAATAAAGGTGTGGAATAGAAAAGTTAAGATAGGAGAAGGGATTTCAGTACCATGGAGGAGGGAAGGAGATATAGTTGCTTCCTTCTTTTCTCAAAGTCTGCAATAAAGTAGGTTTGTCAGATTTCTAAAAAATAAATGTTATTAATTACATATTTACAGTATCTTTAAAGAAAAGAGGTCAGGTTGCCAGATTTAATAAGGGATCAAGCTCCCATCCCTTTACTGGTTGAGTAGAAGAAGGGATTTCAGCAGGTATTATTTGTTAAACAAGCATTTTCTATGCAACCTTTAAAAAACCCTGATCCTTATTTTCCTGGCAAACATATCTTTAACTCAATATTCCCAACACAGAGGAGGAAGAAAGCAACAACCCCTCATTTCCCCTCCTCTTGAAACCCTAAGTAATGCTAAACCAAGAGTAACTAGTTAGTTCCAACTAAAACATTAGTTAACTAATTGGTGATTGATAAGTTAATAACTAAATAAGTACAGTGGATTCAATGGTTCTACTCCAGTTAAGATTAGAATATGTTATTTATTATAAAATATTGGAATAGTGTTGGGGAATTATTTTAGGGCCCTTTCAAAGGAGGCAAGAGAGAAGGGCAGAGGTGAAAAATGCCATTTCTCTGCCAATTGGTAATGAGCTTTCATCTCAGAATGGAAGTTCTGCTTTCATTGCCTGTGAAAAGAATGGATTATTTAATAAGCTATTTTCCCCTCACTATTCATATTTTAAAAATATGGATTAAACATCCAGGCTGTATGAAAGTTAGGACTGGAGTCAGAATGGTAACTGTAAAAGGACCCCAGGCTGGGTGGGAAGAGGTTGCCAATGCTAAATGAAGGAGATGGTACAATCACATCAAAGGGAACTGAGCAAAGTTCTGGGAGAATTAAGTCTTACCTACAGACTGTCAGCTATTTCTCATCCTGGGTCAGCAGCTGCAGCAGCATCCGTAATTTTAAAAGTTTTCTCCAAACAAAACAATGTGCGATAGCATATTTTTCTACCCCTGGGGAAAATGAATCAAAGTGAACCACATTTGACATATGGCCATCACCTACTAGAAGGTACTTGACATATGACAGCAACTGTCATCTGCAGGAAAAGCTCTATAGACTTTAAAACATGGGAGATAACAACATGTGAGAACATATTGAATGTCAAAACATATTGAACATCAAAGCCATGAACTGGCTGCTGAAGTCACTGAGTTAGATTCTTGTAGTTTATTTCCTTTTCCTTTTTCTTTTCTTTTCTTTTTTTGAAAGACAGACAGTATTTATATCTGACCTGACAACAGCACAGAATTCTCATTCCTAGAAATTAATGACAAATTTGTTATTTTTTCTTAGTTTCAATAGGGGGAAAAGGAAGATTGTTGGGCAAAGTAAAACTGACAGATTTACCTTTTAGAAAGAAGGCTTGAAGTGCTTATTTCTTCAAAGTCCAGTTTGGAATCACACTACTTTTTTTTCCTTTTCTTACATTAAAATAAAAAGAATTCTAATTTTTACATATATTGGAAGCAGGTGCAACATCATGATCCTTGCAATCCTGTTAAAAGCTTCTAGTTTTACATCTGGCCGGCTAAGGTGATTGAGAATCTCATTCTGTTCACTTTTGAGAAGAACTTCCTAAATGTATACACTTGTTCATCAATGAAAATGAAGTGAAGTGCTCTGTTTTGTAAAACCAAGAAACTGGGAAACAGCCAAGATAACCTTCAGAAGAAGCTGGAGACATATTCCAAGATGCTCAGAAACATCTCCATTTCTAAGCTGAAGAGCCAGTTTTGTTCGTAGACACCTTCTAGTTAATGTGACCAGCATGACAGCATGGAGTGCTGTTACCTTCCCACCGAAGCAGTACCTATTGGTCTACTTACATTTGCATCTTTTTGAGCTGCTAGGTTGGCAGAAGCTCGGTCTAACAACGGGAGCTCACCCTGCCCCATGGATTTGAATCACTGACCTTCCAGTCAGCAAGTTCCGCAGCTTAGCGGGTCTAACCCACTGCACTACTGAAGTCCCTTCTTTCAACTTCTGAGCTCGTTTTAAAACATAAAATGAAACTGTCTGAGCCATCTTCCCACACTCCTGGAAGGATAGTTTACCTTTTAATGATGCATTACAGATTTATTGGGTTTGACCTACATTTAGACACAAGTGAATGGATAGGTGAAAATGAACTCCCTTGCCTCTGCATACTGTCAGCAACATGTTCACATTTTCTATGACATGCTGCAGCTCTGACTTCAGCTTTAGCTTCCAGACTGCTAGAGGATCTAGGAATTCTGCTGAATAGGATGCTATTCAGCTATGATGTGTAAGGGAGAGACTAAAATTATCTTTTCTGGATAACTACCAGAAACCCCAAGACAGCATGACATGTAAGTGTTCTTAATTCTGCCAACAATTCAATTAAGGCAACTCACATTTTGGGCTCATTGTTGTTTGCTCTGTTCATGAGAACTGATCCAATAATTGAATACTTGAAGGAGAAGGTTACCACAGTAGGCAGTATTTCACCTAAATCCTATTATGAGTCCTAAACATGGCAGACCAAATGAATTCATGGTAGTTTGTGAAGTCAGCACTTACATGGGTTCTATTGCTTCATTGCATCTTTCTAGTTCTACTTTAACATGCTCTCTAAATTTTTCCTGAATGAACTTCTATGGAAACTACAGATGGTATCCGAAATGCAAAATATCTGAAATATTTCAAAAACAAAATGGACAAGACATAGTTAATTAGTTCAGACTAGCAAAACCATTCACAGTAGGTCCACATGTCTTTATTTCATTGATTTCCACCAGTGAGAAGGAAAAAAGGAAGAGTCTTGTGCACAGAAAAACTTTCTGTAGAATTCTGTAGAAAATATGGGCAGTGTCAACATGATGTTTCTACGTGACATTTCACACTTGCATAATTGTAATTGGAACTCTGGATGCAACTATTCAATGATTTGTGTGCAGGGACAAAGAGAACTACTATAGCAACAAGATCACAATTAAAAGCATCTTGTCCACAAAACCAAAAAAGGGGGAATCTAACCAAGAGTGGGGGTGCTCTGTGACCAGTAGGGGGACACACTGCATGATCAAGGGGGAAAAAAGAAAGAAAGAATGCACTGAAGAACTTTATAAAAGAGATGAAAAGATTGCAGTTTCTTTGAGGAAGAACCATTTGGAGATGAATCCACAATTTTGAAAAGTGAAGTGCACTCAGAACAATTGGGGAAAATACGTAACCAGGAATAGAGGGCATAAAAACACAGCTGCTACAAGCAACAGACACAGGATCCACTCAAATTCTAATTAAAACTAATTAACAAATATGGAAACTAAAAAGAATGGCACACAGATTGGAAATGCTAAACATACATTTCAATCTCCAAGAAATGAGACACCAGGGATTGCAATAAGCACAAGACAATTAATTCATTAAGACCATTAATCTCTCAAACAGAAAAAATGCTGTTCAAAATTCTATAACAAAGACGTTTACCATGTATGGGGTTAGAAATGCTACAGTCTGAGCTGGGTCGAGAAGATGCATGAGGGATCATATTGCAAACATATGTAAGATAATAGAGCACATCAAAGAATTTCAGAATAAAATCAGTCTATATTTTATAGATTGCAGTATTTGATTGTATAGTTCATGAAAACTATGGATTGCTTTTAAAGAAATGGGTGTACAACTAAATTTGATAATCCTAATGCCATCTAACATCAGCCTTCATTAATTGTGTAGATCATGAAAAAATATAGATTACTCTTAAAGAAATGGGTGTACAACTAAATTTGATCATCCTAAAGCCATCTAACCTCAACCTTCATTTCATCTTGTGGCCCTAAGTATGTATGTATTTATATATTTGCATCTTATATTTAACAAAAGATCTCAGTGTGGCAAAAATATAAACAATGTAACCCCCTTTTAGATTAAATTATAAACAATTTCAGCAATATATAAAACAAAACTGTTCTGGTTGTTTCAGGCTGTTTACAATTTATAGCGACCAAATTATGGCGGAAATCAAATTATGGACCCACCAACCCAGTGGGTTTCCATTGCTGAGCAGAAATTCAAACCATGTTTTCTACTACAAAATGCTGGCTTTTCCTTAACAACAGTTGAAACAATTTTAAAAGCTATAACAATTTCAAACAATGTACATGTACACTTTGAAATAAATTAGTACTCAACATTTTTTATTTTTGGCTCTCCAAAAAACAGGCACAACTGAGGGGGACCTCTCTCATGTCCCCCAGTAAGGACTCATATCAAGGATGAGATATAGAAAAAGGCCACAGTGATTAGACAAGAATATAGATATTAGGCATGCTAAAATTGAAACGGAAATCTAATTGATTCGTTAGAAATCCGTAATTAATGGGACTTTTGTTGTTTTACGGATCGCTGCCCCGAACCAGGAAGTAGACTTCCTTTTACGGTCCGTGAGGCCAACAATTTGCGTTAGGATCGTTAGAAATTCTTAATTCTTAATTAATTAATTATTGTACTACTCACTTCTCCCTATCTTCTCCCCCTCATTTCCTTCCCGCCTTCATTCAGCTTCTTCTTTTTCCCGCATTTCTATGGGAACTGGAAGTGACGCTGCTGCTAGGTAGAGGCAATGCATTCTGGAAAGTGATTCACACACACACACACACACGCGCACGCTTCTCCTCCTCTCTCTCCAGGCTTCCCCCCCCCCTTCTCTTCCCGTTGCTCTGCTGCCATGCATGCCCCATCGCAGGGGCCTGATTCACACACACACACACGCGCGCACGCTTCTCCTCTCTCTCAGGCTTCCCCCCTCCTTCTCTTCCCCGTTGCTCTGCTGCCATGCATGCCCCATCGCAGGGGCCTGATTCACACACGCGCGCGCACGCTTCTCCGCTCTCTCCAGGCTTCCCCCCCCTTCTCTTCCCCGTTGCTCTGCTGCCATGCATGCCCCATCGCAGGGGCCTGATTCACACACACACACACACGCGCTTCTCCTCTCTCTCCCGGCGCTCTCTCAGATGCTTCTCTTCCCGTTGCTCTGCTGCCATGCCCCATCGCAGGGACCAGCTTCAGCCCTCCAGGTACGTGTTTTGGACTTCAACTCCCACCATTCCTCACAGCCTCAGGCCTCTTCCTTTTCCTCTCAGCCTGGGCAGACTTGGGCCCTCGCTCCCTCAGGATCGGGGTGAGAGAGAGGCAGCGAGGAGCAGGGGGGGGCTCCTCCTCCTTTTTTTTTGCTGCTTCCAAGAATAGAAAAACCCCTCCCTCCCTCCCTTCCTCCTTCCCTCCCTTCCTCCTTCCCTCCCTCCTTCCTATTTGGAGAGTCCCATCTAGAATTCAGTGTGGTTTATTCAAGTTTTGGCCTACAACTCCCAGAAATCCCAGCCAATTTACCAGCTGTTAGGATTTCTGGGAGTTGTAGGCCAAAACCATCTGGAAAGCGCATGCTCTGGCATACGAATTTCTAACGAATTTCGTTAGTACTTAAGTTACATTTCCGAAAATTTTGGGAATTTTTTGTAAGTCTTTGATATACTAATCAAAAATCCCCCATTTGATTTTAGAATTGCCATTTTTCGATTTGTTATCATGCCTAATAGATATGTTCCTTCACGTATTGCAGTCCCAAGCTGTTTAGGGCTTTAGATTCATCACTATGCCCCTGAATTCAAATTGAAAATAACTCGACAGCTGATGTGGCTGCTTTGAACCTGGTATTACTTGCTGTATATCATCACCATCATCATCATCACCGTCACCACCACCACCATCATCATCATTATTTATATCCTGCCACCATCTCCCAAAAGAGACTCGGGGTGCCTTACAATAAATATAAACAGTACATGTATATAAACAACAGCCCATCAAATTTATAAAAACAACCATTATTAACAGATCAAGTAAAATAAACACAAAAATGAAAACACAATTTAAAACACAGACCGTCTGTAGTTAAAACTAGCTGCCTTCAAATCACAACAAAAGTGCCAAAGTGTCAACCTCATAATGGTCCATTTCAGGCTACTCGAGGCCAAAGGCCAACTTAAAAATCCATGTTATTAGGCTGGATCAGAAAGAGTCAAGGATGGGGGCTAACCTAATCTCATTTGGGTGGGTATCCCAGAGCTAGGGAGCTACTTCAGAGAAGGTCCTCTCTCTTGACCCCATCCACTCTTGAGATGGTGGTGGAACTGAGAGAAGGGCCTTCTCGGCCGAGCTTAAAACCCATGCCAGTTCATAGAAAGAGATGTGGTCTAGACAGACTGGACCCGAAGCATATAGGGCTTTGTAAGTAATAAACTGCACCTTGAATTGAGCATGGAAAATTATCAGAAGCCATTGGAGCTGCTTGAGTACATAGTATATTTCCTATAGCTAGCTCCAGTTAGTATATGATACTTTGGTCAGCAATTTTAGACTAGCTGTAACTACTAAATTATCTTCAAGGCCAACCTCCTATAAAGCATATTGCAGTAGTCCAGTATTGTAAGTTACCATTGTGTGGACTACTCTAGCTAGGTTACCCCTAAACTGTGTGCTGTGTAATGTTTAAGGATCAGGCTATTCTTAGTAATACCAAGATACTTGTTTATAAAGTTATTGTTCTTCCAGCTCTGTTATATGCTTGTGAAACATGGATCGTCTACAGACGTCACTCTCAACTTCTAGAAAGATTTCATCAGCACTGCATCAAAAAATATCCTGCAACTCTGTTGGGAAGACAAGTGGACAAATGCCAGGTGGACAACATTCCTGGAAGAAACAAGGGCCACCAGCATTGAAGCCATGATCTTCCGCCATCAAGTTCGCTGGACCAGTCACGTTGTTTGAATGCTTGATTAAAATCTCCAAAGCAGGTACTTTTAGTCTCACCTCAAGAATGGAAAACAGAATGTTGATGGACAGCAAAAGAGATTTAAAGATGGACTTTAAAGCAAACCTAAAACAAATGTAGAACTTACAAGCCCTGACACTGGATCATTATAACTGGAAGTCAGCTTTACCAACAGCGCTATGGATTTTGAAGAGGCACAAATGGAGGATGTAAGGGAGAAATGTGCCAAGAAGAAGGTGCGAAAAGCAGAGACCGCTTTTCATCTATAAATGTTTGTCCCCACTGTGAACCCATTGCCAAGACTCTACTTCTGGAAGACAATCACACTTGACTAAGAAGGATCTATGATGTTGTAATGTTGATGATGATGTTGTGATGAGATATTTATCAGAGTTTGAGGTTAATTTTAGAATTCTGCAGTAAATGTCTAACGAATCTGGCAGTTTGAGGCAAAGTTTTTAAAAAGGCACCTCATTTTATTTTATATGCAGAATCTTAATGGACTGGAAATAGGACCTTATATTAGCACTAGCAGTGAACAGAGATATTAACTAAAGCTGAAGCCATAGGCCTGTTTAAGGATATAGGAGAGGCTGTGGCACATATTGCTCCATTCTGTAACAGAGGGAAAGACCCTAGTGCTCATTAGAACAGCTTTAGATTCCTATGCTGCCTACTAGGCCTGTTTGATCAAGGAAAAAATGGTTCAAAACTCGTTGCAGATGTAGGGGCACTGGTGGTTCGAATCTAAATAACTTCTGAAATTTTCCCAAAAAATGCAGAAATTTTACGAATTTTTCAGAAATTTCGGAATGGCTTCATTAATGTCAGACACACATGTGCAGTAAGAAAGAGACAGCACTGGCAGTAGGAAAGAAACAGCACTGGTTAAACACCCAGTTTGGACACGGATGCCCTTCCCTCCATGCCAGAACTGGGCAAGAGTCGTGTGTTTGCCGATTTCTTTTTGAAAATGGCAGCGGCAGCTTCGAAATGGCAAATTCACTTCCAGGTTGCTTGCATCGCAACTGCTTCAGAAGTGAATTTAATCCGAATTCATTCCGATTTTACGAGCATTTTGACGAACCTACCCAGGCCTACTGCCTACCATTATTTGTTTCTGGAGATGGCTGCATTTATTTCCATTTTATGCATACAGTGGCTGGAGTGTTGGGCCTGGAATACTGGAAATTGATTTATCCATTGCTGTTCAACATGATGACATGGACAAGTCACATCATATCCTAAATTCACATAATTGTCTGCTTCACGGAGATATCATGAGACTAATGGTGTTTCTCTGATTTCCCTGGAGGAAGGGTGGAATACAAATGCAAATAGCTGTAATAGGCATGTTATACACCCTGTAAAATCTATATTAGGAATTGGCAGGCCCATGGTCTATATGGGTGTAACTCAGACACATGTCTGTAGTGTACCAGAAACTTGTGATTTCTATCTCAAATGATTGGGAATAGTTTATGCAACCCATACCTTCACTTACACCGTATCTGATCTGCACTTCATTCTCCACTTTATCACAATGGAAACCTCTACTTATTTAAGGAAAGCATTTCCTACCATATTTTTTAGCTTATTCAAATTGTTCTTGGCCTATTATTCAAATATGTTTAACGCTATTGGGAATGGAAGTTGCTCCTTCTTTCTCGTGTATACAAAATCTACTGTGTCGAGGTACATATCCATGCATAGTCTCCTGCTGGAATTATAGCCAGGAGAATGGATTCACAAAGGGATCATCCCAGTTGTCCCTGTATAGAAGTGCAGACAAGGAGTGTCCTCTACTCCATCCAAAATCAATATGCTTGCAAAAATTGACAGTGTGCTTTCTGAATTTAGGGAACAGATTACTTTTTTACAGCCTCTGACATCATACCAGAAGAGCACATATTCCCTCTCACTTCACTGAACTTGAGTTTCTTGTCATCCAGTTCCCATCGTATCTGCTAAGGAGAGTTTGGCATTCCTTTAACTCAAAGGTCAAATATATCTACTGTATGCTTTTTTCAGTGTAGGACATCCACTTTCAATTTCTTCTTCCATGGCAGCTGGAATCCTCCCCAAGGTCTTGGCAGCATGTTTGAGAATCCAAAGTATGTGGTGACTGCCTGCGTAAATCTGGGTAATTTAATTACCTCTAGAAGATTGATATCTTGCACTGCAGTGCCACATTATTATTACTAATGACAGCCACTCCTGCTGCACACACAAGTTCAGACAGAAGGCCCATGGAGACAGGTCACAAAGTGCAAGGATCTATTGTAAGAAGGACAAGGCAGAGCACATGCATGTATGCTATCCCATTAATCTTTTTTCATCTTTTGATTCTACACAAGAAGAAGATTTCCCCTTAGCTTCTGGAGCAAACCCCCCATTACCCCTGCACAGTGCACACTGATCCCCCAATACCCCTTAGCTTATATTGTTTCCCCAGATTTTCAGTGTGTGAAGTACAGGCAATACATGTGATATGGAAAATTTGCATTGACAATGACAAAGAAGAAGAAGAAGAGGATCGAAAAGGTCAGCAGTTCGAATCCAGGGAACGGGATGAGCTCCCATCTGTCAGCTCCAGATTCCCATGCAGTGACATGAGAGAAACCTCCCACGGGTTGGTAAAACATCCAGGTGCCCCCTGGGCAATGTCCTTGCAGATGGTCTTGCAGTTTCTCAAGTTGCTCCTGACACACACACAAAAACCTTCCCATTTTGAAAACAAAAAAATTGAAAAAGACATTTTGGTAAGGATGTGCCCTGTAGTAGGTTCTTGAGAGACTCTATGGCAAAAAAGTGAAGAAGAATCATACATCTCACAGTATAGGGATGAAATACCATCCTTAGCACATGTCTGAAAGGAAATTAGACAATTGCTGAAGGAACCAAAATAATAAACAAAAGGGGTGTGGATGAAGCACTTTGAAATGTCTCTTTCCAACACACAGGAATATTTCTGGAGCTGGAGTACTAGAGATCAATCTCTAAAATCAGGATGCACAAACTAGGAGTTCTTGATGTCAAGATCTAACTTTATCAGGGAGATGAAGTGGAATCTTAGGGTGAAATAACTGCCTTGAAAATATTTATATTGTATTGTATGCTTCATCTCACTGCTACAGGCTACCTTGGTGTAGTTGGACAGATTTGTTAAAATTTAAATCAGAGCTTTGAAACCTTTCTTTGGTTAGACACCAAGGATGTTCTTAAAAGCAATTGCCAATGTGTTAAAAACAGACTTGGGAAAAGAGGTTTTTGTTTTGTTTTGGTTTTATTACTGTTGTTCAAAACACAGCTTGGGGCACTTAATTTCCAACCATAGACATATTTTTTGCATTTTGTTACACATATTTTTTAATTATTTATATTATATGCTCTAAGCAAATGTAATTGATAGTTAATGGCATTACCAGGACCTGGACCACATAACATTACCAGGGAACAAGCCTATGCTTCAGCTTTTGGCTCTAAAATCTCAAGGCCTGGGATGCAGTTGACCTGGTATTTTTAGTGCAAACAAAACCTGAATTTCAACTGAATTATAGTGCCAGTGCTATGATGAATAAGGAGAAACCTAAACATACACCAAAGTGAACCTCTCACCCCCATTAGCAGAGAAATGGGCTTTGTACAGGGAGTTTGTAAGGTTTCTAAAGTAACATTCTGAAATGCTAATAATGTGAAAGAGCTACTGTGCAAGATAGGGGTATAAGATTAAACACTCAAAGTGATCTATCCCTCTGGTATTGTGGCAGCTGTATTTTTGGAAACTGCAATCCTTTATATTTCTATTTTCTCCTGGCTGTGCCCACAGACCTCATTAATCTCCACAGCATTTGCAAGAGAACAATTGCCCTAATTCCATCTGGTTAGAGTTTGAAAAATTTAAAACTTTCTTCTTTCCTATTTTTCTTCTTCCTTTTCCTTTCCACTATTATTCTGGACATTCCCGGCAATTTAACACTTTGCTACTTGTTAATGATATTTCCAGAGCTAGTTTGGTTGGTACGTTTCGAGAAATGGGATGATTAATAGCTGGGCATATGGGAGCTCTCTACAGGCTGGGCTGCTGCCATTGCATTGACCTTGTTCTGCAGCAGATGATCTTTCTTAACATCACCAAATCAAAATTAGAATCCATAGAAGTGGGTCTGCATATTTCCGATTTCAAGAGAGAAAGAGGGAGGGAGGGATGGAGAAAGAAGCAGCCCACATTCCATAGACTGTCTTGTTCCCTTTAACAACGAATGCATGAAAAGGCTCCCCCTTGGGAACCAGAAAGGAATAATATATGTAACATTCTATAGATATAGATTAGAAACGAAAGCAAAGTGGTGAAATAGCCCTTATGACAGACAACCTGTCAATTGGCTACTTAAAATCAGAACCTAAAACCCAAGTGCAAGAGCAAGGTGGCTGAAAGTTTGACAAACTTATATGAATTGAGTCACTTTCCATTGTACTTATTCATGCAGAACTAGGGTGGAAGAATATAGCTCAGAACTTTCAGGCATTATATTTTAAGGTTTACACTTCCCAGAATCCCTGAATTAGCATGTTAAGACCTATGAATGGAAAGGCAATGTTAAACTATTTTAATAATGTCTAAACCAGTGGTTCCCAACCTTTTTTTGACCAGGGACCACTTGATCAGGGACTATTTGACCAGGGACCACTCTCCAAAATCAGTACCAAAAGGGTTGCAAATCAGTTTTTGGTCAACTTTAGATTCAGTTTGGGGTGCTGACTCAGAAAATTGCATTGGATAGACCACATCAGCTCTAGTTTCTTATACAGAACATATGCCATGGTCAGCAACAGGGAAGCAGTGACAGGCGGTGTGAAAGGAGTGAAAATAAATAAAATAAAATGAATAACTAAAAGAAGAAGAAGGAGTCTTGTGGACCAGATTTTCATTCTTGTGGCCCACTGGTGGTCCATGACTCACAGGTTAAGAACCACTGGTCTAAATTGGATTTCTTACTTCTTGCTTGACAAAGCCGTGTAAGTTCTCAGTAGTCTTTATCCATCTGCTGCTGTTTAGGGGATTGCTTGGGGAAATGCAAATTTCATTGACTAATATTAATTTAATCTGTTTAACCATTTGCCTTGAAAATAAACAGCAAAAGTGGTTCTGAAATATGGAACAATTCAATCATAAATCTCCTGCATCATGTACTGGAAAGTGGAGAAATCAGCTCTCTAACTCATATCCCTCCCTGCAATTCCCAGAATCCCTTATCTAAACAGGTCCATGTCCATGTTAGCTGGAATAATACTATATTTGAAATACTGCCAACGAGGAAGAGTGGGATACAAATTATGATTCAATCCATGGTTGATGAGATTTTTTTTAATTTCCAAATTTTGTCATATTTGAAATTTTAAAAAATGATTATTTTTTTTAAAAAAATTGAATGTGGGAGAAATTGAAAAGATTTGCCCATCCATGTACAAGGCATTCAGTTATTATTACCTAAAAACCTGGTTGTGAGTCTCTATGTAGACAACTGTTTTAGTGCTGAATTAAGCACCAAAATAAGCTGCCACGTCTTCTACATATGTGTGAAAAGTAGTGCTGTCAGATATTAAAATGGACAGGGCTCCTGTACCTTTAAACAGATGTTTAGAAGAGGAAATGTGTTACTTCTATGTGCTCCCCACCCCCAATATATATATCCTTAACATATTAGGATTTTGGAATTTTTTTGCGTTTTCCCCAAAATTGTATAACTCTTAAGAGGTTTAAAATTTCCAATAGTAGAAAAGTGAATTAATAGAAGAACTTTAAATGAGATTTGCAATTTTGTGCTTTGACAATGTGATCTGTACATTGCTGCTTAGAGATGATAATTTGAGAACTTTACATAAAATTGTAATTTTAAAAGAATGTGTAACTCTGACTAAATTATTATTATAACATTTATTCTTCAATATAAGTGTATTTATTTAGTGTACAGATTATCATTATAGGTATTATTAGATGTTCCAGGATGTCTCTCTCTCTCTCTCTCTCTCTCTCTCTCTCTCTGGCATTATTTCACGAATGAAGATTCTTAGGAAGGACTCATCCCACACTTTTTACAAGAGCGTTGATGACTAAGTTGGATGTGTTCTTCGAATCTGTGCAGTAGATTTTTCTGGTGGAGTGCAGCGTGCACATAACTGGCCTTACCCTTTAAACCAAAGGTTCGTCTGCTGGGGACTAGCAAACTTGCACGGTGGCAGCGAGGTACTGTGGCCCTACCAAAGGCTATCTTTGCAGCCCTCAACTTCTCCAGATATTCTGGAGTGATCCATTTCGGCCCCCTCTCTTCTGAGAGAGTTCCTTCTTGGAAGTTACCTAGAGTGGCATCTCAACTCTTAAATGCAATGCAGAACCCCTTGCAGTGTTTGACATTTTTTAAAAAGCCAATAAAAAACTTCTGTATTTGTTTAAATGTTTTGGCAGTTCATGCAGCTCCAGGATATCCTACAAAATTGGGCCTTAGGCATGCCAAAATTGCTCACACTAGATCTAGATCATCTATATTTTAGTAATTGATTTTATGTAAACCACCCCGAGACTGCTGGAAGGAGCGGTATATAAAAATGAACAATAAATAAATAAATAAATAATAAATATATATATTAATCCAAATCATTAAATAAAGCTAGTGGGTGCATTTGTGTTTTATGTGGGCTTATGGAAGAGGGACCACAAGAGATGGTTATATCTGCATACAATACACCAGACTTGCATGTACCTCAAAATAAGGTCACAGTGGTGCTACATAATGTTAGGAATAAACAATTTGTTTTCACTTATAATGCAGGTAAACCTGTAACGATGGGCTTTACTTAAAGCAAAGTCAAGAATAACAGCACTGTTCAATGATTGCTTCAGTAAGCACCAGTGGAGTGTTATCCCCATTTTCTCCACTTGTTTCCTTTAAAAAAAAACAAGGCTCAAACTTGCTGAAAATGTACCCAGCTTCATTTTATTTTAAGAGGATCAAGTTTTAAAAAATAAGATTGCTCATCTCTGTAAGCTTTCCCAGCATGAGTTCTTGGAGCGACAGTAAGAAATGCCCCTCCTCTCTTTCACCCATTTCAAGTTCTCCACCTCCTTCCCTCTTAAACTTGAGATATCTTCTGAGAGCAATTTTGACTTTGCAGAGATGGTTTTTTTAAAAAAATGTGACAAATGTAAGACATGGTTTTCCTGAAGGGATGACATATTGGCCAGTGTTATAATTCTTTCATGCCTACATTAATCCTTATTAATACTGTTAGCATAATGTATGAGCTGAAGGGAAGAGCATGGACAGAATGCAACTTAGCTTTATGTGAGTACTTTCCTTCAGTTCCTTTTATAATGGGTCTTGTGAACTGAGGAAGCCTCCATTGCCTGAAGCACTTAAGACACAAAACCACATTCTGCCCTTGATCCCTTGCACACTTTTCGTATTAACTCCAGGGAAAGCTATGCATGCAGATGGGGGGATCGCTGCCATTTTCATTCAGCCTCTGGCCTGCGATCATGAGGAATTAAACATGGTGTTAGAAGGGAGAAAGGGTGGTTGAGGAGATTATTAATACAAGGTTGGTTTAGGAATGGAATATTCAGTCTATTTCAGGTTGCATTTGTATGTGACATCACAACAGTTTGTTCTCTCTCATCTTCACATGAATCAACCATTTCTGAAGTCAACATAAAATGACAATTTAAATAGTAAGGTAAACTCAAATGAATTTTCTCTTTAAATACATATTTCTAAATATAAATATGTATAAATGTATACATCTTGAGTAGCTAGAATTCCAAATTGCAAAATACTCCAAAATCCAACATTCTCTGCAGGGGTGGCTGCAATAGTGACACCTTTGTTATGCATAAAATTAACTTCAGGTTGTGTGTATAGGGTTCACATGAAAATATAAATACATTTCATGTTTAGACCTGGGTCCTATCTCTATGATCTTTTTCATCTTCACATTTGAGGAGGACATGGCCAAAAATTTGCATTCTTCAAAGAGCAAAATTTTAACATATGTCAGCTTTAAATATACCAGTGGTTCCCCAGCCTTTTTTTGACCAGTGACCACTTGACCAGGGATCATTCTCCAAACATTAGTACCAAAAGGGTTACAAATCAGGTTTTGGGCAACTTTAGATTTGGTTTGGTTATTTGGGGTGCTGATCAGAAAATTGCATTGAATAGACCACATCATCTCCAGTTTCTGTTACAGAACATATGCCATTTAGTAGTTGTCATGTACTCACCCACAGAAAATCATATTTAATGAACCTTGGCAGTACAAGAGGGCTTGGTGAGACCAGTCACTCTCGTTGCAATGGTGTAGTAACAGTGAGGCTGCAGACCATATTTTAGTTCTTGCAGACCACTGGTTGGGAACCACTGATATGTACTGTACATCTTAATTTGTCCCCCCAGCATGAAATAAAGAGGCAAGACAAAGTATGGTATAAAGGGCCAGTTTTTGACCGATTTATTTAATTATTTAACTGGTGCAAGATGCAGTAAAGAAGGGGTTAAATCCACCCAATGGGTATAGTCAAGGCTAGGGGTAAACCCTGGGACCACCACATAGAACACCTTTAGGCCAGCACTAAACTTTGAGGGTAATCTGACTTATCATCATTACTTGCCCTGGCTGTTTAATGGAAGGCCATCTTGGAGGTGCTCCCTCTCATTGAATGTTTCAAGAGTAATAAGACCGCTTCTGGCCCCAAGGGGAGCCCCCTTCCCATCAACTCGAAACCTAGAACCCAGAGAAGCTGTTCACCCACAAAGGGGTTGCTTTGCCTTTGAGGCTTCCGGTGGGGTTATTTCTTCTCCTGCCTTACTCTGGTAACGACAATTCTGGGGGTGACCTTTTTTTTAGCCACTATCCCAACCTTCTTCATAGCTGGTAGACAGCCACCTCTGAGTATTCCTTGCTTAAGAAAACCCTATGAAATTATTTGTGTTGATTTAAGTCAACAGGAAACATGAAGGCATACACACCTATACGTGTTGCAGTGTATAATTATTTTAGGATTGTTCAGGGTAAATTGAACAGAATGCCAGCCTCATTTATATACTCAAAATAACAACAGGTAATAATTGTTATTTCTCCATATAATTAAATAAATAATATTTTACCAAATTAGTTTGTTCCACTCCTCTAGATTTTGAAGAATGATATTTTCCCTTGGTTTATTTGGGATTTTTTGTGCAACAAACAATTATTTTTTAAAATCCTGCTAAAATCAGAAGCAATTAGCTGCAAGAAACAGTTGAGGTTTGTTGTTACTTAATAGGTAATTTTATGTAATTTTGCAGAGTTGCCTTTAATTTGACCCAACACTTAACCTTGGAAATGGGAAAGGATATGGTTTGACCCTCAACTCCTAATAGTCTAAAAGTGCAAACAGGCAGGGTGGCAGGTAAAAATGGAAAGGTCAGAGGTCAAACCCAATGCCCTATTGCAAGTATATGGAAAATTACCTTTTCAGTAGCTTATGTCATGATCTTTACTCCTATTAGTCTATGTGGAATTTCTATCTAACAATTCATAAATTCATATATTCAAAAACCCAGCATTACATATAAAAGGAGGGAACTTGCAACTTGAATCATGCAAGGTGCTTTTCCTATTAAGATTAGGCAATCTAGGAGAAGAACATAAACATTACTTTTTCTCAAAAGTGCCTAACAAATATGGGCTATAGAAGATGCAATATTAATGAAATCTCCACTTATTTCTACATCTGATACACAAAATTATTTTTAAAGAAAAAGAATTATACTTGCATGAGTAAATCTTGAACCCCAATGACTGTTTCCCATATCTTAAAAACTGGGGTGCAGATGTGCATCACATAGTGCCATTGGCAAGAGGTTGCAAGGATTCCATTTTAGTTTATCAATACTAGTTTGTAACACAAAAAAATTCTGTACATTATATCCCTAAATATGTTAAGATCATGGTACTGAAGTTTGGAGAGCATTAATATTTTCTTTATTTTCCATTGTAAGACATCAGAAGATCCTATAGCTTTGGGGTAACAAGATGGCAAAAACAAACAGCAGCTTTGATTTCATCATGGTTGTTGGCTACCAGTTACACCATGAAATGTATTACAGAGAGAAAAGGGGTAGGATCTGACTGGCAATTTCTTAGGATCTCAGGATCAAACTTTCTAAAATAGTATTACAAATGGGTACTTTTCTCAAATGTACTTTTGTCTTCATTTAGTAAAGTCACAGATAATTCTAGAGATTGAGAACTCTTCAGACAAGGTTCTAATTGCTGTTCAAAACTCTTCTAATTCTCCCAAAATTCCTTCAAAGTTCAGTGTTGTACCCTCCAGTTGCCTGGAAATTAATTTTCTTTTAAAGAAATATCCATTCTTCTAACAAAGTCATCAAAGATTAGAATTGTTTTAAAATGTTTTGTTAGGTTTTTTGTTATTTTGTTAGGGTTTTTTTGTTATTATTTATTTAATTAATTAATTTCTTCTCATTTGTCCACCGCCCCCCCCGCCCCCCAATGGCTCGGGACGGCTCACAACAGATCAATCATTACATAGTAAAAACAAGCATTACAAAGTTGGGAATGTTATTTTTATTTCACCTTTTCAATGATGTTTCTAATCTGGGAAAAGGGGTTCATTGAGACATCTAATGATATCTTTACTAATTGAAGTATAGGAAGTCAACATGGCTGCAGATTCTGCCAGAGATATTACAGGTGAGCAATTGTCTGTGCTTATGGGGGATCAGGGGGCGGAGACCACACAAGGCCCTATTCCTCTCCACACGCTGTGAATATCACTCCCTTCACAATATGTCAAATATCTCCAATTCCATCAGAATTTTTCTTAGATTCTGACTGAAAATGATATTGCATCACTTCTAGTCACCATTTTGAGAATGGATACAACAAAAATTGTGGCAGTGGTGGTGGTGGAGGGAGATTCTGATACATCACCAAATTATTTCATAGAATCTAACCATGGAAATTATGATGGAACATACAGCAATTATTTTATAGTTCAAATGCACCCTATGTTTGCTTGGGCCTGATGGAGACTAGTTGTGGCTCCTCTTATGTTTAAATAAATGCAAATAGAAGCCCTTTGTTCAGACCACCCCACTCAACAAGGGGAAGGCTGAGTACCATGGGAAATAGTACTGAACCACAGTCTAGTATAATATAAAGAATATTTGAGTATAAATATCTGTACAAATTTTCATTGTATATATATTTGGCCATGGAGACATTTCTAATGAAGATTGGCTTTTATTTTACATAACTTTAAAGTACATTTTCTCCCAAAGGGAAGATATTCCCAGTACATTTTTAAAACATATTTTGCAAGGCATTAATCTGCTCTCTTCTGCACTGGTACTTCCTCATTACCAATCTGTTGAAGGGAAATGGGACAGAAAGCGAGAAAGGAAAAAACTATGGGGTTTTTTGGTTTTAAAAAACACTTATCCTAATAACTTATTTGAATCCTTTACTTTTGATAGCTTTTAATTTTATACAATGACAAAATGAAATTGATACATACAAATTTTGACTGTTGCATTGATAGATTTTTGCTTTTCCACATTGAGAGGGAGGTGGGAAAATAAAAAAGACTATCTACTGTACACAGTGGTTACATTTAGACAGTCCACCTCTGCTTATGTTTCAGATTCATACATGTTGTTTAGAATATCCAGATTATTTTTGTATAAAGTTTGCAGGGACTAAATGATATTATCCTCTTGTCACAAATACAAAACAGCTAAACTGAAGTAAGATAAAAGAAAGTACTCCCAGTAGATAGGCTGATTTTTCTCACTTTCCTGGACAAACTCCATTGCTTAACTGAGGACTAACACTGCCAAAATTGTTGAACAAAGAAATTTTCCCTGGAGTTTGTGGCAATACAAAACAGCTAAACTGAAGTAAGATAAAAGAAAGTACCACCTATACAAAGTGTTCCTTGTTTTTTTTTGTTGTGAGCCTCAATGCTCAATCAGAAAATGATATACTCAGTTAATGCCCCAGGCAGACATATGTGATCTATTGTGAACTGATTTGTGTCTTATATTGGCATAAGGCTAAGGAATTATTTATTTATTTATTAACTTTATTTATGCCCCACGTCCATCTCCCCAAGGGGACTTGGGCAGCTTACATGAGGCCAAGCCCAATAACACATTATAACAAAATAATAGCAATGATAAAAATAATACAATCAATAAAACGCAAACACAAGCAGTAACAGACAATTTAAAACCATTTCGGGTGGGTCAAATATGAATGTTAAAATGTTAAAATAAATAAAGACTGAGTGCAAACAATGGTAGTTGCACTTGGATGTGGAACGAAGCTTTCCCAGAATAGGCTGTGATTGATTATAGTATGAATTGAGTGACCATGTTTTCAGGTTGAGTTGAATTTGTTTAAAATGGCAATGTATTTATATGTATGTATGTATTTTGGTGTTTAAGTTTTTAATAATGTTGCTGTAACAGGTTTTAATTTGTATAACATTGAATTTTTGCTGTAAGCTGATCTGAGTCCCTCTATAGAGATGAGAAGATCGGGGTACAAAAATTTTAAATAAATAAATAAATAGATCTCAGGTTCTGGGCAGATTTTATAACCAGCACTTTGAATTGTGCCCAGTGTCTTCAGGGGTGGTGTAACCCCATCTAGCATAGGCTGGATCCCTATTTATTCCCTTATCTGCCTTTCAACTGACCAGAAGCAGATGCTCCGATACAGGTTTCTTTTGCATAGTTCAATATCTACATTCAGTTGTGAGCAGAGACAGAAGGAAATTGGATCTGAACAAGACAGCAATAATTATAAGAAGGGGAGAACAATCCTGCTATATTTTTTCTTTTCATGCCAGCTGACACAATCATGCATGCAACAGGCGTTGAGCAATGATTTTCATGCACTTATTCCAAAACATAACTGGGACAGAGGTAGATTTTGACAAGGAAATCAGTTGAAAAGTTTTGAGAAGTACTCAGTGAGTAACTGAAACCCAGTTTGCACAAAACATCTGCCCAGGCAGAAGTGAAAATACAAAATGTTGGTTTTCTGGGTTATTTGTTCATTACTCATGTACAAATCAATGATGCAGCTTTAAAAGGGAAATGGTGACTCTGAAGTTCTTGGTTTTTTGTCTTTTCCAGAGAAGGAAAAGACAAGTATTTTTACCCAATGTAAAGAGAGAACCATCATGTGTCAGATTTCCAGCAATTATTATTGATTGATTATGATAAACACATTGTAAGTTGCCACTCTTGGTACAGAATGTCAATGGACAATAAATGCCTTCCATTTATTGTTGGGCTGCAACTTCCATGATCCCTCACCAATAGTTGTGGTGGCTAAAATTGATAGGATCTGTAGTCCAAAAATATTTAGGATAGTTCATCCATTTCATAAGAACAATGCACTGTTAAACAGATCATCATCATCATCACTTTATTTCTTATTAATTGCCCTCCATCAAGATGCTCCAAGCGATTTACACAGAAACAGTAAAACAGGATAAAACACACACAGATCATGAAAATAGAAGTTAAAATTACATATCAAATGCTCTACTGAAAAGCCAGGTCTTGAGAGCCTGGGTGAAAGGGCGCAGGTCACACATAGCTCTCATATACAGAGGCATTGAGTTCCACAGTGCTGGGGCAGAGATAGAAAAGGTCCTATGCCTCGTACTAGTAAGATGTGCTTCTCTGAGGCCTGGAATGTAAAGCAGGTTGTGTTCGGAGGGTCTAAGTGACCACTGATGGCCATAAGGGGAAAGGTGGTCTCTGAGATATATCGGACCCTGGCCATACAGGGCCTTAAAAGTCAGGGCCAGTGTTTTATAGAGACTCCGATATTCTGTTGGCAGCCAATTCAACTGTTGAAGAGCTGGCACTATATGGTATTTCAAGGGTGTTCATGTAAGCAAACAAACAAACAACAAAGTAGGGCACTATATCAATAGAGAACATGAATAGAGAAATAACCTTTGAGTATCTAACATTCATAGCGCATATTCAAAAATCTATTCTGATGTAATGAAATATAATCTGGATTATCCAGACAGAAAATCTGGATTAAATTGAAACATACAGTATATCAGAGACAATCAATCAATTAGGCATATTAGCATCACTACCATACATATTCAGTAGTCATTTATATCTTATCCATACTCAAATACTCAAAGCAAATACATCCAATAAAGTGTATCTATATATTTAAAGTTATAGGCAAGATATCTTAGCAACTGTTTCAAAGTGTGTCTATATATTTAAAGTTATAGGCAAGACATCTTAGCAACTGTGATCAACAGGCAGACACATGTAAAATCATTAATACATTCAATAGAAAAGATCATACATATCAAAAATACATCTATGCACCATATATATATATATATATATATATATATATATATATATATATATATATATTAGGGTTGGGTTTTCGGATTAAGAAATTAAAATAATTCGTATTGGATCCGTTCAAAATGCTAATTTTAAGCTTTACCGCACTTTTCCCGCCAAACCGGAAGTGGACTTTGATTTCCGCGCCAGGGCCCAAAAGTTCTTTATTATTGTAATTATTTCGGATGCCCCTCTAACAGGAAAATTATCCCCTCCAAAATAGCTTTCCAGACATTACTCACAGTCAGATCAGGACCTTTGCATGGCCGGAGCCTAAATTTAGTGAAAGGCCTTCCTCCAGGAAGTGAAAAAGGATCCGGAACCATAGAGAACCCAGAGCGCGACTCCTAGAGCGGCTGGGAGGACTGAGAGGAAAAAAGCCGTTTAAACACCCAGGAAATTAGGCTAGATAGAAGGACAGATGAGAAGGACATAAGAAAGGCTGAGAGAAGGGGAGCAGGGAGTGAAAAGAGCACGGAGAGGAGAAGGAAAAGTTCAGAATCAAGAAAAGCCATAGAGGACAAACGGAGATTCCTAGAGAGCTTTGGAAGACTGAAGGGGGAAAAGCTGGAGTGAGAAGAGCACTACAGAAGCAGGCCAGAGGTGGGCAACTATTTTATAATAATATTAATAATAATATATCAATTCATTATATCTCCCTGCAAGGAAACCCAGGCCATTTGTAATAATAATAATATTAACAATAATATATCAATTCATTATATCTCCCTGCAAGGACACCCAGGCCTTTTATAATAATAATAATAATAATATATCAATTCATTATATCTCCCTGCAAGGACACCCAGGCCTTTTGTAATAATAATAATATTAATAATAATATATCAATTCATTATATCTCCCTGAAAGGACACACCAGGCCTTTTATAATAATAATATTATTAATAATAATATATTAATTCATTATATTTCCCTCCAAGGAAACCCAGGCATTTTATTATAATAATAATAATATTAATAATATTAATCCATTATATTTCCCTCCAAGCAGGCCTAGGCATTTTATAATAATAATAATAGGTCCCAGTGAATTGCACTCCAGAGAAGAAGGGAAATGTTGCCCCTTGATTTGCCTGTGCTTAAAACAGTGTCAGTCCTGTTTCCCTGCTTTGGACAATTTAGAACTAATTACAAAATTTTGTAAGTAAAAACATATCAAATAAGATTTTTTTTGTAAGTCATTACGTTAAGCATCAAAAATCCCCCCATTGGTTTTTAGAACCATGATTTTGGGGTTCTGAACCAACCCTTATATATATATATATATATATATATATATATATATATATATATCACATTAGCATTCATACAATGGAAAGCAATATCACATCATGAGAATAAACATCAATGCTGACCTTATGAGGAAGTCATTCTAGTGTAAGTAGCCTAGCTATCGCGTTCTGGACAATGCGGATCTTCTGAGTCACAGACCTAGGAAGGCCAGTGTATAGCGCAATAGTCCAGTCTAGATGTCACTGTGGCATGAATGACTGTCGCCAAGGCCTCCCTTGTGAGATATGGTGCTAGCTGCTTTGCCTGGCAGAGATAAAAGAAGGCCTGTTTGCTAACAGTGGCAACCTGGGTCTCCATTGACAGGGATAAGTCTAAAACAATGCCCAGGCTCTTGACAGAGGTAGATGGAGATAGGGGTTCGCCGTCAAGAGAGGGCAGAGGGTACATTACTCCTGTCGGGCGGCCAGGCCACAGGATCTCGGTCTTTGCCGGATTTACTTTTAGCCTACTAGTGCGCAACCATTTTGTCACCGCTTCCAGACATAAGATGAAGTTGTCCGGTATTTCAGAGACCCCAGGCTCCAGGCGCAGAAGTAACTTGGTGTCATCGGCGTACTGGTAGCACTCCAGCCCGAAACTCCTTATCAGACTGGCCAGCAGTCAAACATAGATGTTAAAAAGTAGGGGAGAAAGGATTGCACCACACAAAAGGGGGGGAGCTTTCATAAGCTTGGTCCAAATACTCCACACGTTGTTTCTGATTTCGGAGGAATGAGTCAAGCCATTTAAGGGCCAGGCCGCAGACTCAGACATGGCAAGACGGTGGTTCAGTAGATCATAGTCCACAGTATCAAATGCTGCTGTGAGATCAAGGAGCACCAACAGTGCCGATCCCCCCATGTCAAACTGGCGACGAAGGTCATCAGTGATGGCGGCCAGCACTGTCTCTGTCCCATGGCCAGGGCGGAAGTTGGATTGAAAGGGATCCAGGGTGGCAGTGTCATCTATAAACGGTTGTAGTTGCCTAAATGCTGCCCGCTCAATCACCTTACCCAGAAAAGGAAGGTTAGAGACTGGTCAAAAGTTGGCAAGAATTGCAGGGTCCAAGCTTGGTTTTTTCAACAGAGGGCAGACTACAGCTTCCTTTAGAGTGTCCGGGAAGACCCCTTAGAACATAAGAACATAAGAAAAGCCATGCTGAATCGGGCCTCAGCCCATCTAGTCCAGCATTCTGTGTCACACAGTGGCCCACTAGTTGTACACAGGGATCTCTAGCAGAAAGGAGGGCAAAACCCTCACCTGCTCCCGACCCCCACAACCAGTACCCGGGAAATCCTGCCTGCCTCCATCAACACAGAGGTGGCACTTGGATGTCCATTTCAGTAACTACTGATTCCCTTGGTATCCATGAATCTGTCTAATCCTGCCTTGAAGCTGTCCAGGCTGACCGCTGTCACAACCTCCTCTGGAAGTGAGTTCCATAACCCAATGACCCTCTGGGTGAAGAAATATTTCCCTTTATTAGTCCTAACTTTCCTACCTTGGAGCTTTAGGGAGTGCCCCCTAGTCCTAGTGTTGTGTGACAGAGAAAATATTTTTTCTCTATTCACCCTTTCTATCCCATGCATGATTTTATACACTTCGATCAAGTCACCTCTTAAACGCCGTCTTTCAAGGCTGAAAAGACCAAGGCGTTGCAACCTGATTTCGTAAGGGAGCTGCTCCATCCCTTGGATCATTCTTGTTGCCCTTTTCTGTACCTTTTCCAGTTCCGTTATATCCTTCTTGAGGTGCGGTGACCAGAATTGTACACAGTACTCCAAATGTGGCCTTACCATAGATTTGTAGAGAGGTAATACAACATTTGATGACCTATTTTCGATTCCCTTCCTGATCATGCCAAGCATAGAATTTGCTGCGCACTGGGTTGACATCTTCATTGAGCTGTCCACCAAAACCCCGAGATCCCTTTCCTGGTTTGTCTCGGAAAGCTTTGACCCCATCAATTGGTAGGTGTATTTGGGGTTCTTTGCCCCGATGTGCATGACTTTACACTTGTTTAGGTTAAAATGCATTTGCCACTTTGTTGCCCATTCACTCAATTTCGAGAGATCTTTCTGGAGCTCTTTACAATCAGTTTCATTTTTAACTACCCTGAACAATTTAGTGTCGTCTGCAAACTTTGCTACCTCAGAATTTACTCCTACATCCAGGTCATTAATGAATAAATTAAAAAGTAACGGACCCAAAACTGAACCTTGGGGTACGCCACTTCTCACCTCTTTCCACCCAGAGAAATGTCCGTTTATTACCACCCTTTGTTTCCTACAGTTTAGCCAGGTTCCAATCCAGGACAAGACCTGTCCTCTGATTCCATGGCTGAAGAGCTTATTTAGGAGCCTTTGGTGAGGGACTTTGTCAAAAGCCTTTGAAAGTCAAGGTAAACAATATCGACTGGGTCCCCTTTATCTATGTGTTTATTTACACCCTCAAAGAATTCTAACAAGTTAGTAAGACATGATTTGCCTTTGCAGAAACCATGTTGATTTTCCTTCAGCAATGCCTGTTCTTCTATGTGCTTAGTAATTTTTTTCTTTAATAATGGTTTCCATCACTTTGCCTGGAACTGAGGTTAGACTAACTGGCCTATAATTTCCTGGATCACCCTGATCCTTTCTTGAAGATCGGAGTTACATTTGCCTCCCCCAGTCCTCGGGTACAGTGCCTGATCTTAGAGAAAGGTTATATATTTTGGCTAGAATTTCAGCAATTTCACACACTTGAGTTCCTTAAGAACTCTGGGGTGGATGCCATCTGGCCCTGGTGATTTGTTGACATTTAGTTTAGTAAGGCATGTGAGAACATCTTCCTTGTTTATCTCTATCTGGTTTAATTCATTTAATTCCCTCCTGAAAAAAACTGACTCAGCTGCAGGCATATGTTGTCTGTCCTCCTGTGTGAAAACGGAGGCAAAGAAGTCGTTTAGCCGCTCGGCAATCTCCTTGTCTTCACTTATTGTCCCTTTCTTACCATTTTCGTCAAGTGGCCCAACTGCTTTTCTAGTTGGGTTTCTACTTCTGATGTACTTAAAGAAATTTTTGCTATTTTTTTTAAATATTCTTAGCTATATGTGCCTCAAAATCTCTCTTGGCTTTCCTGACGGTTGCTTTGCATTTAGTTTGCCAGAGCTTGTGTTCCTTTCTGTTCTCCTCAGTAGGAAGAGCCTTCCATTTCTTAAATGAGTTTTTCTTCTTTCCAATCACATCTTTTACTTCATTTGTAAGCCATGCCGATGTCCTCTTGGACTTTCCCGGCCTCTTTCTTATTTTAGGAATGCATTTTAGTTCGGCTTGTTTTAAAGTATTTTTAAACAGTTTCCAAGCATTTTGGAGGGATTTGATTTTTTTACTGTTCCTTTTAGTTTGTTCTTTACTATTTTTCTCATTTTGGTGAAATTCCCTTTTTGAAAATTTAAGGTCTCTGTATCCAAACTTAAGTTGAAGGTTATTGTGTTGTGGTCACTGGTACCTATGGGCTCAGTTACAAGGACATCTTGAATGAGATCTTGTTCATTAGTTAGCACCAAGTCCAGGATCCCCTTTCCCCTGGTTGGTTCCATGACCATCTGCTCAAGGGAATAATCAGCTAGCATGTCGAGGAACCTTGTCTCTCTTTCATGCGTAGAACAAGAATTTAGCCAATCTATTCGGGGATAGTTGAAGTCCCCCATTATGACTAATTTATTGCTTTTTGAGGCCTGTTTAATTTCATTTTCCAGATAGCAGTCTGCCTCTGGAGTTTGGTTGGGAGGGCGATAGCAGATCCCTAATGCTAGATTAGTTTTTGTCCTGGGATTTTTACCCACAATGTTTCTGTAGGTGAGTTTGAATTTTCTTGAAGTTCTAATTCATGAGATTCTAGCTCTTCATTTATGTACAAGGCCACACCGCCACCGTTTTCCCTCTCCTGTCTTTCCTGTACAGTTTATAACCTGGAATTTTTGTGTCCCAATTGTTTTCCTCTGTCCACCAGGTTTCTGTTATGCCAATAATATCAATATTTTTTTCTTTTGCCAAACATTCCAACTCTCCTATTTTTGTTCGAAGGCTTCTAGCGTTTGCGTACAGACATTTATATTTATTGCTCTGTTGCACTTTCAACTTTGGCTGTTTATGAGAATTTGTAGAAGGCCTACCATGTCCTACCTCTTGACTACTTTCTATCTTTTCTGTTGACTCGGCCATTTGTGCGTAAATTTCATCCTCCATACTTGGCATTTCACCCTCTCGAACCGGAAGCTGCCCAGCTCCTGTCGACTTTCCCTAGGAATCAGTTTAAAAGCTGCTCTGAAGCCTTTTTAATATTAATTGCCAGCAGTCTGGTTCCATTTTCGTTCAGGTGTAACCCGTCCCTTTTGTAAAGGTTTGGCTTTCCCGAAAATGTCCCCCAGTTCCTAACAAATCTAAAGCCTTCCTCTCGACACCACTGCCTCATCCACGCATTGAAGCTCCGGAGCTCTGCTTGTCTGGCTGTCCCTGCGCGTGGAACTGGTAGAATTTCCGAGAATGCTACCTTTGAGGTCCTGGACCTTAATCTTCTACCTAGCAACCTAAATTTGGCTTCCAGGACCATCCATTTGGCCTTCCCAATGTCATTGGTACCGACGTGTACCATGACTGCTGGCTCCACCCCGGCACTATCTACCAGCCTATCTAGATGCCTCGTGATGTCCGCAACCTTGCACCTGGCAGGCCATTTCCCATGCGGTCATCACACCCCTCACAAACCCAGCTTTCTATGTTCCTGACAATCGAATCGCCCACTACAAGAAGCCCCCCTCCTACCACCCCTTGAGAAGTATCCTCGGTGCAAGAGGATATGGGCACATCCTCCGAGGAAGGGGTCCCAACTAAGGGAGCCGATCCCTCTTCCTCAGACTGATGTCCTCCTTGCCCAAGACCCCCATTTTCCAAAGCAGCTGGAGGGCTGCTCAGAACGGAGTGGGATGCTCCTATTTCATCCCTGGAGATCTCTTCCTCCTGCCTCACTTCCTCTCTGTGCTTCTCCAGGTCTGCTACCTTGGCTTCAAGGGAAAGAACACGTTCCCTGAGAGCCAGGAGCTCACTGCAGCGAATGCACACCCAAGACTTCTGCCCAGCAGGCATACATGTGACACTCAATGCAAAACACTGGAAAGCCCCCCTCCCACTGCTGGCTGACTACCTCCATTTCTTGTTTATATGTTTTTATAATTTGACTCCCTTATTCTAGATAATTAGACTTTTTTTCCTTTTTGTAGATTCACTGTTTGTTTTGGTCTTGATTAACCTTTTTACAAGTCTTTGGATATTTCTTTTTTTTAAACTTGTTACAGGTTTATGTTGTATCTGCTGCTAAAAACTACCTTCTAGCAGCTAATACTAGAAGCTAAAACAACAAATTTACCCAGGAACTTACCAGTGCTCCTTATTTTCTTATTAGCAAGTAGTCTGCTTTAAACTGCTCCTCACAGAGACAGTTGGCTGACTGACCCCTTGTTCAAAAGAGCTATTAATTATGTCCCTTAGAGGGTTTTGCAGTCCTTTCAGGCAGTTCTTAATCAGTCAAGAGGGGCACGGATCGAGAGAACATGTGGTTGGTTTAGCAATAGTCAGGATCTTACTAATAGCTTCTACATCCAATAGAGTAAACTGGTCAAAAATGGGCCCAGCAGATGGCCAAGGGGCCTCCAGCTCACTTGAGGTGATTACTGTAGGAGGCAGTTCTTGCCGAAGACAGAAGCTCATTGTCTGAAAAGAATCTTTGGTTAAAAAATATTTTGAAGCCATGATAGTTTCATCCATGGTTGCAGAAGGTTTGACTATTACAAAATCATTTTACTTGAACATTTTACCATAGTCTCAATATTTATTTACTCCTTTATTATAAGCAATACTGCATGATTATCCCTTACATGAAATGTTTAGGGTCAAAGGTATTTCATATTAAGATATTTTTTTATTTTTGTATTTTGCAATGTTTATAAGAAGCACTGGAATCGCAATATGATGACTTGTTTATACAGTGTTCCCTCGCTACTTTGCGGTTCACATTTAACAAACTTGCTGTTCTGTGGATTTCAAAAAAAATGAATTTAAATTAACTTAGATGGGGTTACACTCCCCTTGAAGATACAGGTTGGCAGTTTGGGTGTGATCCTGGACTCATCGCTGAGCCTGGAACCCCAGGTTTTGGCGGTGACCAGGGGAGCATTTGCACAGTTAAAACTTGTGTGCCAGCTGCGTCCGTACCTTGGGAAGTCTGACTTGGCCACGGTGGTCCACACTCTGGTTACATCCCGTATAGATTACTACAACGCTCTCTACGTGGGGTTGCCTTTGAAGACTGTTTGAAAGCTGCAACTAGTCCAACGGACAGCAGCCAGGTTGATAACAGGAGCGGCATTCAGAGAGCGTACAACTCCTCTGTCGTGCCAGCTCCACTGGCTGCCAGTTTGCTACCTTTAGCCTTTAAAGCCCTAAACGGTTCAGGTCCAACTTACCTGTCCGAACACATCTCTCCCTATGAACCATCGAGATGTTTAAGATCATCTGGAGAGGCCCTGCTCTCGGTCCCGCCTTCTTCACAGGCGCGACTGGCGGGGACAAGAAACAGGGCCTTTTCAGTGGTGGCTCCTCGGCTTTGGAACACCCTCCCTAAAGACATCAGATTGGCCCCCTCCCTCCTGACATTTCGCAAGAAAGTCAAGACCTGGCTATTTGAGCAGGCATTTGCTGATGAAATATAAGGCTTAATTAGATATATGGAATGACGAAGATGCGATGGAAACTGATATCAACATGACGCTGAGACTGCAATAGTATGTTTTTAATTGTTAATTTGTTATTATATGAGTTTTTTTGGGGTGGTGTTGCCTTGTTGCTTTGTCGTATTGAGGGCAGAGACTGCCTGTGTAAACCGTCCCGAGTCGCCGTCAGGCTGAGAGGGGCGGTATAGAAACGTGACAAATAATAAAAATAAATAATAAATTATGGCATATTCACTGTTTTGTGGGTTTTTGCCGCTGCCGCTCTCCGAGGTGCTTTCCCTCCTCAGTCCTCCCTCCCTCCAGCCTTGAAGGGTCTATCCTTCCTTTCGTTCACTTTAGCTTAAGTTTATAAAGACTTAAAATAGTGTATACCTACTAACATAATGTATAAATATTAAAATAAATAGAGCAGCCCTACTTCGCAGTTTTTCACTTATTGCGGGAGGTCCTGGAATGTAACCCACACAATAAGTGAGGGAACACTGTAATGCAACTATGTTATTGTTGTTTTTGCTTTAATTGCACACAAGTCTGCTTCATACTACTATTCTAGTTTGAATCGAAAAGTAGAAAAATAATAAACTGAATTAGTAGAGTCATAGGGCTATGGGGCATCCCCATGGATTGTACATCAATAGAAAACTTCACATGTCAAAACTTTTTGGGTACCGGATTTTGCATGTGGAAGAAGGTACTTATGATGGGACATTTTCCAACAGTTCTCATGTGACAGGATGGTTATGTGAATATTTCCCAAGAAATGAAGAAGTGAGTTTACTATAACACGGGAGATGCAAGACAAAACAAAGCTTAAAGCTATATTGATTTGGTTTAAGCAAGAACTGTTGTGGTTTTGATTGAAAACATTTTATTCTGTCTACAGCCTTCCACCAGGTATTGCTAACAAAAGATTAAAAATAGACATATACACACACCACACACTCAGAAAGAGAATGAAATAGGCCATTAAGAAATATTTCCATACAATGCAATTATTATAGCTGTATAATTGAATGGGGAAACCATTGATCTGTAGTAGAAAGGAAATTGCTCTTTTTTCATTGTGTTCCCATGAATATGTGAACATTAATCTCAATCTATAATCAACGTTCATTTCAAATCTGATTGCATGCCACTAAACACCCATAGCTATGCTAACATTATGTTAATATGGTTCAACATCATAGCTCCCAGCTTAACAGCACAAATATTTTTCTTTGGCAATCAATAGTAATTTCAGTGGAGTGGATGGAAGTCACGTTTTAATGGTAATCTTTTCCCCAAGTCTCCAAGTGGAAACTCGGCTGGTACCTAACTTGGCTCTGGAACATTGCATGTAATCAGATAAATTAACCTAAAAGAGAAAGAGAGAGGGGGAGGGGGAAAAAGCTGTGCCAAGATGCTCTGCATTCTTGTGATAGATTAAAGTGCTCATTACTATGAAAGATAGAGAGAGTGGATTTCAAGAGTAAAGCTGAATTCCTTTGGCTCGGAGCCATGGTTGTACTGCAAGGCAGATCACATAGTGGTGAGCAAATATAGATTACAGTAGAAACCTGGAGATGCTCTACAAATATGTATTGTTCTTAATTCGACTTCCTAGAAAGCCAGCACTGATGCTATTTTAGGTTTGTTATTTCATCAAGCAAGACTTTTAAAACTTATCTTTCTGGCTTTGCTTGGGTTTTAGACTGTAATTCTCCACCTCTCTTGCACATTGAACACGATCAGATCTAGAATATGTAAAGCAGGGGTGGGCAATTACCGGCCCTCCAGGTGTTTTGGACTTTAACTCCCAGAAATCCTAACAGCTGGCAAACTGGCTAGGATTTCTGGGAGTTAAAGTCCAAAACACCTGGAGGGCCGGTAATTGCCCACCCCTGATGTAAAGGGTGTACAATTTGGATGCTTTTGCAGGGCCAGACATTTCTAGACACTTCACTGCTTGAAGACAAGATGGTGCTCCTCCTTCAGATCCTATGCACAACAGGGTTAAAAAATGTGCAGCTAGCAGGATCCATATAAAATTTTGAGGGTTCTAGGGAGACAAATGCTGCAAATTCATTGTTTTATTATATGTATTATTTTAGACAGCTTTGGATTCTTGCTGCTGCTACTCAAATTTTCTTGTCAAGGCAGGCATACATTAAATACATATGCAAAGTATGCTAGTATACATAAAGCATTTATATAAATCCCATTATGTACAATGGAATAGATCAAACTTGGCAAACTCAAGTCAGCCCCTTTCTTCTTTCTGCCTACTTTTGTATGCCATGCAACACTTGCACAACCTACTTAGATTAAAGGGCATGGGAAGGTATTTGTGTTAGGGGTTTGAGATATATGAACTGAATCAGTGTGTAAAGATGTTAGTAGGTTTAAAACTGCTGTTGAAAAAAACATCACTGGATCCCACTCAATTGAACAATGTTCAGTCTGTTTCCATTCTTCCCTCTTTGGGCAAAATCTTGAAGTGTGTGGTGGCCTCGCAACTCCAGGTGTTCTTGGAAGAAACTGACTCTCTGGATCTGTTACAGTCTGGCTTCAGACCGGTTCATGGAACTGAAACAGCTTTGATCTTGTTAGTGGATACTTGACAGGAGAATTGTATCCCTGTTGATTCTTTTGGACCTTTCGGTGGCCTTCGATACTGTAGACCAGTGTTTCCCAACCTTTTTTGAGCCGCGGCACACTTTTAACATTTAAAAAAATCTGGGGGCACACCACCAACCAAAATGACACTGTAACACAGCAAAGAACGGCTAGGGGATGGTGAGCTGCTGGGAGCAGCTGCTGGGAGTGCCGAAGCCAGGGTAGGAGCCAGGCCACACCATGCCCCGCCCCCTCCCCCTGGCTTCAGTTCTCCCACAGCTTTGCCAGCCTTGAGGGGGCAGTGCCAAGCCAGCATTGTGCTGGCTCTCCCACCGCTGGCTTGGCACTGCCCCCTCAAGGCTGGAGAAGCTGTGAGGGTGCTTAAGCTGGGGGAAGGGGCGGAGCCAGGCCACGCCATGCCCCTCTCCTCCCCCCGGCTTCAGTTCTCCCACAGCTTCACCAGCTTTGAGGGGGCAACCCAGCATTGTGCTGGCTCTGCCATCACTGGTGCTGAAGCTGGGGGAGGGGGCCGGGCCAGGCCGCGTCATGCTCCCCCTGGCTTCAGCTCTCTCACAGAGGAGGAGCATGAGCGGTGGATGGGCTTCAGTAGGCGGGGCTCTTCCGCGCGGCTTCAACAAGCAAGGGGCGAGAGTCATGGCAGATTGGAGGCTGGTTGGGGAAACGGCCGAAGAAGGCGGTGCCTTGGTCCCTTCTTCTTTTTCTTTGCGCCCGCCCAGCCCTTCCTCCTCCTATCCCAAGCAGCAGGAGTTCGGCAGGAGGAGGGGGGAAGGAAGGGAGGCAGAGAGCTTTTCTTGCGGCACACCTGATGGTTGCTCACGGCACACTAGTGTGCCACGGCACACTGGTTGAGAAACACTGCTGTAGACCACTGTATCCTTTTGAGAAGTCTCACAGGAATGGGGCTTAGGAGCACTGTTTTACAGTGGCTTCAGTCCTTCCTAGAAGGTCACTCTCAGAAGGTGTCGGTGGTGGCCACTTGCTTGGCCCCACAGCCTTTGCCTTGTGGAGTCCCGCAGGGTTCAGTATTGTCCCCTATACCACCAGTGGGCCGCAAGGAAGAAAATCTGGTCTACAAGCCTCCTTCCTCTTTATTTTATTTTATTTCCACTCCTTTTGTACTGCCTGCCGCTTCTTTCCTGTTGCTAATGTGGTCTAGAGCTAATGTGATCTATTCAATGTGATTTTCTGAATCAGTACCCCAAACCGAATCTAAAGTTGACCGAAAACAGATCTGTAACACTTTTGGTAGTAACATTGGAGAGTGGTCCCTGATCATAGTGGTCGCTGGTCAAAGTGGTCCTTGGTTAAAAAAGAGGTTGGGAACCACTGATCCACATGAAACCACTGGGAGAGATCATCCAAAGTTTTGGAGTCTGATGCCATCTGTACACAGATGATGTCCAATGCTATCATTCATTTCCACCTGCTACTAAAAAGGATGTTCAGGTCCTGAATGGGTGCCTGGCTACCTGGCTGCTGGCTGCCTGGCTGGCTGCTGCCTGGCTGCTGTGACAATCTGGATTAGGGAGAACAAATTGAAACTAAATCCAGGCAATACAAAGGTTCTCCTGGTTAGCTGTAAGGGGTGGGGTTACACTCCAACTGAAATCGCAGGTTCGCAGCTTGAAAGTTCTCCTGGATTAATCACTGAGCCTGGAACTCCAAGTTTCAATGGTGGCCAGGGGAGCATTTACACAATTTAAACTTGTGCACCAGTTGCACTCATACCTTATCAGACTTGGCCATGGTAGTTCACGCTCTTGTTACATCCCAAATAGACAACTGCAATGTGCTCTACATGGGGTTACCTTTGAAGACTGTTCAGAAGCTTCAATTGGTCCAATGGGCATCAGCCAGACTTCTCACCAGAGCAATGTACCCCACTGTTACATCAGCTCCACTGGCTGCCAGTCTGCTACCGAGCATAATTCAAAGTACTGGATTTAGCCTATAAAGCCCGAAACGGTTTTGGCCCAGGTTACCTATCCAAATGAATTTCCATCTATGAACCTTCTAAGAGATTAAGATCTTCTGGGGAGGCCCTGCTCTTGGTCCCACCTCCGTAGGTGCAGTTGGTAAGGACGAGAGACAGAGCCTTCTCAGTGGCGGCGCCTTGGCTGTGGAACTCCCTCCCTAGTGACATCAGGTTATCTCCTTCCCTCCTGACCTTTAGGAAAACATTGAAATCTTGGATGTGGGACCAAGAATTTGGATAATTGATTAGTTCAATATGTGGACATGGAATGGTGCAATAATAACTGGAATGGCCTGGACTACGATATTGGATTATGTGATTTTATAATTGATTTTTGCTGTTTTAAGTGAGTGTTTTAATGTATATGTTTTTATTTGCTAGATATGTATTGTATGGCATCAAATTGTGCTTCCATGTGCACCACTCTGAATCCCCTTCAGGGTTGAGAAGGTCAGATGTAAATAATATGGCAATAAAAAACAGGTTTTTCTCAAAATTGATGGAAAATACTGGCCAGAATTTTCTATCGTGGTCTACACTCTGTAACTTTATATATACTTAGCTACATAGCAGAGGTGCTAAGAAATTATGTTAGTAAACTAAAAAGATGCATAACAGGACTTTGACAAATGTGTCCCTATTTACATCTGGCTCTACTGATACACATTGGCACTCTTTAGCCATTGTTCCAATGTGAATCAGTCCCATTGTGCATCAGTCCCATAATGCATTGATCTTGCTCTGCTTCAGTCTTAAAGAACATCAGTCACTTCCCTGGCTTGCCTATGTAACCTTGCTGAATACAGATGTTACAAATCTGTTCGATTCTGTTTCCCACAGACACAAGTCCACTTTAAAAAGTTATAACTCCCCAAGTGAATTCCAGCCATCATTTGTTTCCTTAAAATGAAAGTGCCTTCCACTCATTAGGTTTATGTGTCAGTTGTTTCTAAGACGAGAAGAATAAAAGGCACTTCGTTTTTGCAGTTAAAGGGAATAACATTCTGAGTGTGTCAGTGTTCCTTTCTGGACCCTTGTGAACTGTGTAAAATTGTTTCAACATTATGAGCCTGAGACGTTAGGGGCCATTTTGGCTAGATTGCAGGTTACAGCCTCTGCTTTTTAACATTCCCCTTTTATTTGCAGGCTATGAAGTGTAATAGTTCACCATTTTGGTTTAAGTATCACAATAAAAGTCAGTGAGATGGAACAGGCAATAAGACGTTTTACATCACTGCTGCTGAGACAGAGTGTTTAAGTCTTCATTAAGCTATTCAGTCAGGAGCTACAGACAGGGGCTGAAAGAACAGTGTCAAAAGCACCAGGACTGGGTATTGAATCACTCCAAAAACTTATAGTGGCTTTACAATATTGATCCTTTCCCATGTGTGTATGAGTCTCGCTCTCATTTTCATGTTAGCCTTGCCAGCTTTAAAAGGGCTATAGCTTTCTGATACTGGGAACGAATATGCACTGTAGAAGCAAGGCAGTTTAATCTGGGATTTGCATATTGGTGAGGCACCAGAGGAGGCTAAGACCTTGTAAAACTACAAATCCTATGGTTCCATTGAGCCATGTCAGTTGAAGTAGTCATGACTTTTACATTATAGATATACCTTAGATCAGTGGTTTTCAACCTGTGGGTCCCCAGGTGTTTTAGCCTACAACTCCCAGAAGTCCCAGCCAGTTTACCAACTGTTAGGATTTCTGGGAGTTGAAGGCCAAAACATCTGGGGACCCACAGGTTAAGAACCACTGCCCTAGGCTGTCCTTGATTCTGGGCCTTTAATTGAAATGGTATAATTGATCCCTGACTGACCACAAACACTCAACTCATGCAATACTACTTTTTTACCCATTCATGCCAAAAGTTGCATATTGTAGTATATCTCATTTTATAGGAATGCATAAAAACTTCAGAATGCCCTTTTTTACAAACTAAAACACAGCAGCTTTTATCAAGGAGGGAAATGTTGATTTTTCTATTTAGTAAACAAAGATAAATCTCTCAATCTTTATAACATTCCATATCATTTCCCTTCATAAACCACTAGATATTGCTGCTCCTTTTCTTATTCTCGGTTATAAAATGATCATTGCAAGTTCTCTTTTGAAAGAGAATCCTTGCCTTAACATATTTGGCGGCCTCTCGTCATGGGAATTTTGGTCCCTTTCAAACCTCACACAAGGTCTCTGTTCCAATTCATATGAGGCAATTAATATCATTAAGCCAACTACTGTAGCAAATCCAAACTGGAATGAAAATCATGTAAATACATTCTGAATACAAAAAAATTGGCAGTCTGTAGACCTTTTTTTTGTGGCCAGGATAATCTCTTCAGACATCATGCATTAGTAGAATGGTTTCGATTCTGCAACTTACTGATATGTCCTACCTATTCTTTTTGTCTTTGTACAATGAATCTTATAAATCACTCCTCTACACCACCAAATAAAATCTACACCATCAAATAAAGTGGCATGGAAGTACAGCTGTTCTGGTTTGTTAAAACTGGGACTTATTATAAAGATGTTCTGAATGGATTATGGCCCCTGAAATCTAAAGTTGCTCTTACATCTTGCTCATGGCAAATCCCCATTAGTTCTGTTTGTGACATCCTGATCTCTTCTATATCAAAATCAAAAATATTTCACATGACAGTTTATGCATTTTGGCAGTGTAACCCTGCTGCCTCAGCAATATGGTCTGAGGAACAATTCTTATGTTTTCCCAAGTAGTAAGGTCCAGTAGTCTGTACTGCACTATAAAAGCAGGAAATATTATTGGGGATTGTCTACATTGAGTTAAACAATATGTGTAGTATATCAATAAATTATTCCCTCTGTTCCAATCTCTGACAATGGACTGAAGTCTGCAGATAGATATTTCTTAATTCAGTTGTTTCTTTTTCCTTTTTTTTTTTTTAAAACTGTTTTGTAAAAGGACTGCATTTTGGATATGAGAAAAATTACCAGGAAGTTCTCAAAGGTGCTACAAGATTCCTTTATATGTTTTATAGATGAACCAGGATAACACCTATGTCTTTGAATATTACGAAAATGTGTAGAAATCCCACAATAATTCATTATCTTCAACCCACCAGACAAGATACCATAAATGAATCTATCTTTCTCTTTGTAGTTTAGTATGCAAAGTTTATTTTAGCATGGCAATAGTGAAATAAAGTAAAACCAGTTCAAATTGAAAAACACATTCAGACAGAGATTGCTGATAAATAGGTGTTAGGTTGTGCTGCACATATCCAGTTTAAGGAGATGGAAGAGGGGGCATATATGTGGGGTTGTTGTATATGTGGTAGTCTGTTACAGTAGACAAAGCAGGGTATGAATGCATGTAGCCTTTGTTCATTTCCAGTGCACATTAAATTGCCAATCATGTGTCTTGACCATTGATCCAGATATATTGTGCAATATAGGTATTCATCACTGGGGTTGTGTAATATAATTCTGCCAGCAGATATTTCCAGTAGATTAAAACAATGCAAGATCTTGACCATGGTTTGTTAAGACTTGTGTGGCATCTTGTCCTACAGTCTGAACAGATTCTGGAGAAGTGTTTTGAGGCCTTCTCCTTCTCATTCAATGATAGTGATGGAAATTTTCAAGGTGGTACAGCTTCACTCCCTGAGATATCCAACAGAGTTGAGAAGCCTTGATGCATTGAGGTTGAGACATTTTTCAATATTTTATTACATCTCACTAGATTGAATGATTCAGGACCTGATAAACTCTGCACATACCAGTTCAGGAATTCATTTCAGAAAATGGGATTAATAATTGAAGAGGAATACAATTCAGAACAGGAAAGGAAAAGCGGAATAAGAAAGGAATGGATTATGGAAATCCACCTATTCATCGTCTGAAAGTAGTCTCCTTTAAATTCTCTCATTTTCAGGTGATATTCTTAGCACACAGTTCAGTCTTCCATCTTGGCTGCTTGTGTCTGGTACTTAAATTGACTTGGCCTAGTGCCTCGATTCTGTGGAGGTTTATGTTACCAGTCATATCCTGTATAGGTAGCTAAGCCAAAGATGGTCACACATGGTTATTACTGGCCTTTGGATGAAGAATTCCTGACAGCTAGTAAAGCATAAGGATTACTCATAAGATTTCCTTTCAATGTATTTGCACATCCACTTAGATATAAAGAGTTGAGGTACAGGTGACAGGTTTAATTCAGGTCACATTTTAACTATGTGCATAAACTTTTTTTCCTGAGCTGGAGATTTCCCTAATGTGGAATATGGGTCAGGCTAACAGTCTATCCTGAAACTTATTTTCCCCATGACAAACAAGTCACCATGGGCTCCTGCCATGTTTTTTGTTAACTGCCTGTCAATGGTCAGCCATGTATTATGGGGATACCAACCATGGGTACAATTCTCCCTCAAACCCTGAACATTTAAAGGGGGCATGCCAGGTTCAAAAGGGCAGTTCCCTTCCCAGTGTCTGAAAGCATATAGCCCAAGGCAACAGTCCAGCACTATACATCACCTAAAATTGTTCATCTAAACAACTTCTCAGTCTTCTTTTTTCTTCTCAAATTTAAAACATTAATTGCTCCATGTTCTAGTTTCTAGTGACCTCATCACACAGACCTTTTGGGCTGTGCCGTTTTACTAGAAGTTGCTGGCAAAAGGGAAGGTGTGTTGGGCAGCTCATGCTGCCCCATGCACCCTCCCTCCTTTCCCCATCATATTATGGGGACAGAATAGGACACGTTGACACCCTGTCCCTGCCCCATCAAATGGGAGAAAGAGTGGCAACACATGGCAATGCATATTACCCCACCACCCTTTCCCCATCATACTAGGAAAAGGGGAAGAAAGTGCAGATAGCTCCATTGGAGCTACCCAAAACACGTTTTCTTCCCTATAGTGGTGGAGGAAGTGTCTTTTGGCACTTCTTCTCTATTTTGGGAGGAATATGGACATGATCTGCTACATGTCGTGAGATGGCACATGGCAGGCCTCATCCAAGTCATGATTAAAAGTGGCAAAACATGGCTGAAATGCCCTGTGTGAAAAAGTCCTAGATCAGTAGTTTCCAATCTTTGGTCTCTTCCCAGTGTCTGAAAACATATAACCCAAGGCAACAGTTTTTTGGACTTCAGCTCCCACAATTCCTTACAGTTGGTAAGCTTGCCTGGGATTTCTGCTAGTTGAAGTCCAAAACAACTGGAGGGCCAAAGTTTGGGAACTAGAGCATCTGGGGAAAACTCGTTCCATCTTCCCCTCTGAACCTTCTCTTCTCCAAGCTAAGCATATCTAGCTGCCAAAGTGACTCCTCATAGGTCATGACTTCCAGACCCAACTCCAACTCTGGACTCCAACTCTGGGCTCTTCTAGACATGCAGTAAAACCTGGAAGTCACCAGGATAAAAGGCGGTGGAGTGGCTAAACAATGTTTGAGTAAAGTGTGGGCAGAATCAGTTTAACAGCTGAAAAGCACATGTTTAAAAATTGAGTTTCACCACAAACGTATATATCTTTGCATGACTGTATATACTTGCAGTTATGGAAAATATGTAGCTTCCTTCTCACCCACCCCTGTGTGGACTACAAAAATTTCCGCTAGATGTCCCCCACCCACCATCCATCTTGATCAACTTCAAAGGAAGGTGTGAGGATGGTGGGGGAGCATTTCCTGGGACTGACAGGTCTGTGTGTGGACTTGCTGTCAGGTCCTGGGACTTTTTGTCCCATCCTTAAAACCCACATTTTGATGCTGTCTGAAAGTGCTTTCCAGTTCCAAGCTCTTGCTGCTGCTTCTTCTTTTCTTTCCCATGGGCATAAAGATAGTAGAGCCTCAATGTCAAGGCAGAGCTTCTAGCTAGTGCTTTATAACTGAAAGGCCTTCTATGACATGCCACATTGAGTTTTACAAACTGTTTTCCCCTCAACAAAGTGAGTTCCTGGCATCAGTCTCACCCACCTCCTTCTTCACCTGAAGTGGGTTTATATACAACTGCCTTTAAGTCCTACTTTCCATGGATTGTATGTTCAGTGAACTAAATCAAACCAATGCCATATGTTATGGGACAGTGCATACTTGGTCATTCCTGGCCAGCAGTGCAAAGAAAAAAATATTTGAAGAAAACCTCTTAAGTATATATTAGAATTCAAACATTCCCCCCTTTCTACTTTCTTCCTTCGTTATTCTTTTGATATGTTTGTTGGTCAGCTTCTCCAACAACAGATCACAAATTCTCAGAAATGGCAATATGTTGCTCTCTGCCCACAGGTCTCTGCTGATCTATTCATGTAGTAGATGAAGGCAGAGGTCCCAAGATAATACATTTCAATCACATTTTCTGTCTGCCCTCTTTACTCTTATTATGTGCATGTACCTGCACAAATACAAACCTTAACAGCTGTTATAAAACCGCTGTTGAAAAAACCATCACTGGACCCCACTCAATTAGGTAACTATCGGCCAGTTTCCAATATCCCCTATTTGGGCAAAGTCATGGAACATGTGTTCTTGGTAGACACTGATTATCTTGATCTGGCACAGTCTGGCTTTAGGCCAGGACATGGTACTGAAACAGCCTTGGTCGCCTTGGTAGATGATCTATACCGGGAGCTCGACAGGGGGAGTGTGTCCCTGTTGGTTCTGCTGGACCTCTCAGCGGCCTTCGATACCATCGACCATGATATCCTTCTGGGACACCTTGCAGAAAAGGGGCTTGGGGGTACTGCATTGCAGTGGCTCCAGTCCTTCCTGGAGGGTCAGTCCCAGAGGGTGTTATTGGGTGACACCTGTTTGACCCCACAACCGTTGTCTTGTGGAGTCCCTCGGGGTTCAGTACTGTCCCCAATGTTATTTGACATCTACATGAAGCCACCGGGGGAGATCATCTGGAGTTTCAGAATAAGGTGTTATCTGTATGTGGATGATGTCAAAATCTGTCACTCCTTCCCACCTGTTACTAAGGAGGCTGTTCAGACTTTGAACTGGTGTTTGGCTGCTGTGTCGGACTGGATGAGGGCTAGCAAATTAAAACTTAATCTTGACAAGACAGAGGTACTCCTGGTCAGTCATAAGGCCGAATAGGGCATAGGGTTACAGCCTGTGTTGGATGGGGTTATACTCCCCCTGAAGATGCAGGTTTGCAGCTTGGGAGTGATCCTGGATTCATCGCTGAGCCTGGAACCCCAGGTCTTGGTGGTGGCCAGGGGAGCTTTTGCACAGTTAAGACTTGTGCGCTAGCTGTGCCCATACCTTGGGAAGTCTGATCTGGCTACGGTCGTCCACACTCTGGTCACATCCCAAATAGATTACTGCAACACACTCTACGTGGGGTTGCCTTTGAAGACAGTTCGGAAATTGCAACTAGTCCAACGGGCGGCAGCCAGATTACTAACTGGAGCTACATACAGGGAGCATACCACTCCCTGTTGTGTCAGCTCCACTGGCTGCCAGTCTACTTCCAAGCTCAATTCAAAGTGCTGGTTTTGACTTATAAAGCTCTATATGGTTCTGGCCCAGCTTGCCTGTCCACATGCATCTGCCTCTACATCCCACCTCGTAATTTAAGATCATCCGGGGAGGCCCTGCTCTTGCTCCCGTCAACTTCTAAAATGCGGTTGGTGGAGACGAGAGATAGGGCCTTGTCGGCAGTGGCTCCCCGCCTGTGGAATGTACTTCCAAGCAAAATATGATCGACCCCATCCCTCCTGGCTTTCAGGAAAAAAGTAAAACCATGATTATGGGACCAGGCTTTTGTACATTAGCACAATGCAGCACTTTAGACTGGAATTGGACTGGCAAGTTGATGGATGAGGATATGGCTCAATGCTTATGTTGTGGACAGAACACTATTTTAACTCAATTGAATGTGGATTATTTGTTTAATGTTTAACTGTATTTTAATGCTGTACATTCATTTATTTATTTTATTTATTTGTCACGTTTCTATACCGCCCCTCTCAGCCCGAAGGCGACTCGGGATGGTTTACACAGGCAGTCTCTGCCCTCAATACAACACAGCAACAAGTCAACCCCCCAGAAAAAAATATAATAACAATTTAACAATTAAAAACGTACAATTGCAGCCTCAGCGTCATGTTGAAATCAGTTTCCATCGCAACGTCGTCATTTATGGTTTTATATTGTATACTGTATATTGTATTGGCATCGAATTGCTGCCTTTGTCAAGTCACTCTGAGTCCCCCCCTCGGGGGTTGAGAAGAGTGGGGTAGAAATAATGTAAATAAATAAATTTAAAAAAATGAAACCTTTGATCAAGTCCTCCTGAAAGATGTGGTAGAATTAAGAATGCAACTGCACTGTAGGATTAATGCAGTTTGACACCAATTTGACTGCCATGGCTTACTTCTATGGAATCATGGGAGTCATTAGTGGATATCTCTTGTAGTTTTTAAAAATAATTTTGTAATTGAAAAAACTTTTAAAAATTTCTAAAAATCAGTAGATTAATGAATTTTTCTTAAACTTTGCAAGATTGATGCCTTATTTATGTTGTCTCATTGTGCAGAAATTCAAGGGGGTACCTGTTGTAGTCTCATGTGTGTGTGTGTGTGCACGCGCGTGTATGTAAAAATATAAAAATGTCCTAAAAATCAGAGGATGACAGAAACATTCTGACATTTGGCAGGCTTAAAGAGGTAAATGTTGCCTACAAATGTGCAAGTTTTGTCCCGATAGCAATAAAAATGACAGAGAAACAAGCCTCTAATTTTTCCCTTTGCCACTAATGGAACAAATCTTAACAAAGCAATTACCAAGCTTCTGAGATTTGGATTACTAATCGGAATGGAACCTCTCCGAAACTTTATGAAACAAAGTGGGGCAATCCAAACCTCCAAGATAAATTACTATTTAGCCTTTTTCACACCTCCAGTGACCATGCATTCATTCCCTCTGGACATAAAATATATGATTAACCATCTAGCCCACATAGACATGTCCAGATGTCTTAAAGTCACTGAGGTAGTAAGTGCATTAGAAACTTGATATAACACCATGCAGATGCTGTGCAAAAGTTTTGTCACACTATCCTCATTCAGAGCTATAAATCTTATAGGAAGTTTAGTGGAGGGAACCATATGCTTGGGTTTGGGAGTTTCATTGTTTTTTGTAAAATTTTATTTATTTTAGCCTATTCCTCTCCAAAGAAAGCAAACACATCTCCATCCCAATGAAATGAAACTACCCATCTTTCTAGTGTTAATGGATTTTTCATATGGGAGATGTCATCTTACGCAGGAAACATAATAATAATAATAATCTTAAGCAAAATAAATAATACATTGGTAGGACTAATTGTTTTTTAATAAGCTTTAATATTTTGCCTTCCAGATTGGAAGCACACTAGGAAATCCAAGTCTTGGATGATGCATGTGGAGAATGTACACACATTGAAGCAAGAGCAGCACAATTTTTATTTTTATGTCAAGAAGTGCGTTTGTAGTATGGAACACCAAATCAGTATTAAATGTGGCTTCAGTGCTGATAGTTTCCAGCTTGGGTCCATAGGCTAAATGTCTACTTCAAATAGCACTTTGTAATGTTTTAGCTGTGTAAACAAAGAAGACCGCAACATTTCCCCAGTGATTAAAGCAAAAACAAACCAAAAGCAATGAACTTCTTGTTAGTTATTGGGATGGAGGGAATAAAGATGTTGGGAGATGTGTTCTTCATTTCCAAATGTATAATCGTGTAGCATCCAGTTGGTCCTGCAGTAAAATAAACTGGGATGATTTTACAACCCTAATTCCATGTGGTAAACTTTTCATTTGAATGTATCCTTTCTCATGACAAACAGATGCAAGAACCCAGACGGAAAATAAATGTTTTCCTTAGCAGTATAAATACCAGGTCTCTCTGTGTAAGGGTGCTTTGGAGGAAACCATCCCTTCATTGGACAAATTCATGTTATTGGCTTAAAATAGACTTTAGGGACATCAAAGACTTCTTCTGAGATGGTTAATAATTGTCAATATGGACAATAAAGCTTACAGATAGGGGAAAAAACCACAAACAAAACAAATACAATAAAACCTATCAGACTAACTAAGAAGAAGAAATTTCCAGCACATGCTTTCAAGTACTCTCAGAGGAAGTGCACCAGGTAAATATGACCAAGACCATGAAAACCTATGCTAGAAATATCTTCTTAATTTTTTTAAGTCTCCATGCTGTTACTGGATTATCTTGTTTCCAGAACCCTTACTTGCAGGCAGGGCCGTAGCCAGGATTTTGATTCGGGGCTGAGTTTGGTTCCCGGGAGGCTGAGACTGGGTGGAAGAGGGTCTACCCTAGCAAACCTTTTGTATTGTTATCCCAATAACCCCATTAATATGGGATATAATGAGCATGGTGATCAGATCATGATTTAAATGTACATAACAGTTTAAATAATGTACCAGTAAGGCCTTTTCGCGGACCATCCTGAAAATTTCGGGGGGGGGGGCTGAAGCCCCCTGGCTACATGCCTGCTTGCAGGCATTGACTACAATGGGAAAACTGGAGAAGCATCTAGCTATACACCTTATTCCGCCCCATTTTAAAACAGTTCTAATCCATTGAGGGTACAATTTACAATGGAGCTCCATCATGATTCATCAGTTAAACATCAGAAAAAGTCATAAAAAGGGAAGAGGGAGGAGATGGTCTGAAATTGTCTTCTGGACTGAGTAACTAGGATATTGCATTTCTAAGGTACAAAAACATGCAGGATAAGAGCTGTCAGAATCACTTGCATTGAATTGAATCTATGATGTGAACAAATGGTTTGTCCTGTCGGTAGTCTCCTAACCAGTAGTGATACCCTGGTACTCTGCCATAATGCAGCCACTCAATCCTTTTCGATAATTTTTAAAAATTAAAACTTAGAAATATATACCCACCTAGCAGTTTGAAAGCAATGTGAGTCGATAAATAAGTACCACTTTAAAATGGAGAGGTATTTAAGGCACCCATACAGAAAGGCCAGAAAAAAGCTGGCAATTTGATCAAGGAGGAGATTTACGAGCAAAGATCTTTGACAAGGAAGATGGAGTAACAGCACCCCCTGTGGCCAGAACAGAGCACAAGCCTCCAAGATGCTGAAGATGGGAACGCCTATATATACCTCTATCTATGTACAGTTGTCTGTCTTTTCAATGTATAATGGCATTGAATGTTTGTCGTATATGTTTTCTGTGATCTGTCCTGAGTCCTCTTCGGGTTGAGAAGGGTGGAATATAAATACAGTAAATAAAATAATAAATAAATATCACTACTTTAGTAGATCTTTTTTCCCTTTGCCTTTAATAGTAAGGTTTTCTGTTTTTTCTGTCCTTTTAAAATTCAAATCTTGACATAGTAAGAGTTTGATCTCTCGCAATATTGAAGCAAAGAGGAGGGGACGGAGAATCCACTCATTCATGGGATAAGGAGGGAAACAGTAATTGAGAAACCCTCAAATTCTGACAACATGTGATAAATAACGGATAATGGAACATAGTGATTTGCAACACTACAGGACTAAACACTAGACACAAGGGTACATACACATAGGATAAGGTCCTAAATCCTTGTAGCTAGATGTCAAACGATTACATCAGTACTGAAATCTGCTGGGATTTTCCCAAAGCCACAAGGACCTTCCACACAGGTCCCTTCCAGATAGGCTCTATATCCCAGGATCTAATCCCATGTTTTCTGATTTAACCTGGATTATATGAGTCCCACTGCCAGATAATCTGGGATAACCTGGGATCAGATCCTAGTATATAGGGCCTGTCTGGAAGGGCTCACAGCTATATAACCCAGAATATAAAGACAGAAAATCCCACAATATCTGCTTTGAACTGGGCTGAGTCCACGCTGACATATATTGCAGCTCAAAGCAGAAAAAAATTGATGGTGAAATGGTCCAATAACAGAGGAAGATCGATCAAATTACAAGAATGGGAAAAGATTTGGACCAAAAAGTTAAAATATACATATGCCTCGGACTTAAAGGAAAACTGGATGAAGCTATTTCATCGGTGGTATATTACCCCCCAAAAATCGGCATCATGTATAATACAGCTTCATCCAAGTGTTGGAAATGCCAGTCACATACTGGTAGTTTCTTCCACATGTGGTGGTCGTGTCCCAAAACAACAGCATATTGGAGAACAATCCATAAAGAGGTACAATCTATCCTACATAAGAAGTTTCCACTGCTGCCAGAATATTACCTATTGGGGATAACAGACAAAGATATAAATTTGGATAAAAATGATGATATACTTTTTTATATATGTCTACTGCAGCAAGGATCACCTTCGCCAAATTATGTAAATCAGATAAAGTTCCACAGAAGGAGGAATGGCTGGACAAAATTTTGGATATTAAAAATATGGACAGACTAACCTTCCTTTTGATAAGGAATGCCCCAAATGCCAGGATACAGACAGACTGGTCACAAATAGATGAATATCTCACGAAGAATTAAGTAAATAATTACTTAATTATAAGGAATTTATAAAGGACTATGAAAATAACTCCACTCGACGGAGAATGGAAGTCACCATGTAGATAGTTTTAACTCACACTTCTTATTACTCTATACCTGATCTTTTGCTTTATCTTATTCTATATAATTCCTATTCCCCCTAATCTCTCACCCCCTTTACCCCACCCAATACCACTCCTATAATGTAATTGTAATTTCTTTTCTATTTCCTTACCAAACATGTAACTAAGTATAATTCAAAAACCTGAATAAACATATTTCTTTTTTTAAAAAAAGCAGAAAACGTGGGATTTTATTCAGCTGTGTGGAGGAGGCCTCGGTGCAACTCTAATTGTTTTATATCTGGATATGGGGGTGCCATAGCCAGATGTTCTTCAAAACTCTATGGAATGTTTTGATACTGATTTTGATTGGGGGGGGAACCTTACTTCATGAAATAGGCTTGCACATCCCCCTCCCCCCCATAACATGTAACATTTTTTGGTTTGTATCTTTGTTGACTTATCATTTACAAAGTTGCTACAGAAACATCCTTTTTGCCGCTTTCTTTCTTTCTCCTTGGCTCTCTATACATTCTGATCTGGAAAAACTTTGTTGGAGGGTGAACCCATGACATTTCCCCCAGAAATTTTATTAAAGCACTGGAAGTTAAAATCTGCTAAAGAGATTGTTGTAGAAAGCAAGAGAGGGCATTCATACATTCATCTGCTACCTTGAACCTGATTAGAGCTAAAATACCCAAACATAGCTCACAAGAAGTTCACTAATATGTTTTCTTCATTTAACACAGAGAACAGAGAAACTATTCGGTCAACATAAAATATGTATAATTTTTCAGAACTACCATAGATAATATTAATACATTGTGATATGTACGGTAGTAGAGATCCAAATAGGTATGAAGCACTAAACATACACAATCAAGAAAGTATTTGAATGGATAAGAACAACCTTTTAGACTTGTTGAAAGTTCTATCAGGAATCAATTTTTGTAAAAGCTTGATTATGGTCTATCTAGAATGGTTGTCCTTTCACATCAGTGGTGAGTGACTGAAATTTAGACAGCCCTGTTATTGCAGAAACTTCTGCAATTAAAAGGGGGCTGTTCTGGGCAACCTGGGATTAATTAGCTACAACCAAGGAAATTAATTTGATAGTAGGTTTATTTCATGCCTTCTTGGAAGGCATGGGATAAACCCACTACTTCCAGTGTCTGGACTGCAGAATACTGTCCAGACAGTACTCTCACAGTTTTCCAGACTAAATTAACCTGGAAAACTGTAGGAATACAACCCCCTCCCCACAAGCCCCCATAAACACAATAAAAAAGCAAATGAACTCACCCTGCCTCCATGTGATGACTGCCAGAAAATCCCTCCCCCTTCTCCAGGCATTTGTATGCACCAGGAGAACTCCAGCAGCTGTCACCAGAGGGGTGGGGGTCAAGTGTCCCAGTGTTGTATTGGGAAGTTCCAGTACAACATCTTGATACCCACCCCAGAAAGTGCACACTTTCTGGTCTGAATGTGGACAGGGCCCCAGGAATATCAGTGTTTTTTTTAAACATGGATTCTCCTGGGATAAAGCCCTGTCTGCAAAGGCCCATGAAGTGATTTTTGTTCCCCTTGCACCCACAGAAAGTTACATGTCTACATTTTCAACATTGAGATCCAGAAATCAGAGGAAATCCCCTACTTTGCACTTTCTGAACTTTTGGTTTAGGGAATATGATATTAAATAGTTGATAATATTCCACTCAATTTTAATGGGGAAGGGTCCCTTGCAATTTGAGGTAGCTAGGAGTGCTGTAAAAAGTGTTAGAGCTCTTGCCATTCTTATTTTATCATTCAGGACAAATGCATACAGAGCTATAATGAAGAAAAGAAAGCTACTTAATCAACCAGATGATTCAAAAGAACTTATATAGTCAATGGGGTAACATGTCACAAGCTGACCCACCTAATACTGGTAGGAAATAACTCTCAATTCTTTGCTCTACTGCTAGAATCATCTAAGTTTCTATAGGTCTTCAATTAATGGTTCATATTAGTAATTATTATTGTTCCAACTCTAGTTGTCTTTCTCAATGGGTTCTTAAAAGCTGCACTTGAGGCTATTGATTTTCTGGACTTCAGCCTATCTGATTTCCAACCTGAATATTGTATGTAAAAGTGTTATTTCAATATCATCTGCCAAGTAAAAATAACCTCAAAGTAGAAGTATAGCTAGGAAATCAATTATTTGGGAGAAGCCAGAACATTTCTCCGCTTAGGAATGGAATTTGAACTGGAGTTGTCAAGAACTCTAACCTAGGTCTCATGCAACACTTAGCACATCCACGGCTTTGAAAGAAAGCCAGATATATGATTTATGGATAAAACAGGGGCATCTTTCCCAAAGCATTGATATGCAGCCCTGCAACAATTTTCTGCCATGGGATTCAAAGACGACAAGTCTGTTAACATTTGAAAAGCTCTGCAATCATATGAAGCCTCTTTTCATGGGTGGTTTCTTTTTCCCCCTGTGTGAATTAAGACTAAATGGCTTAGTGGTTTGTGTAAGTGAGAGTTCTCTCTCTTTTCTTCTCCTCCAGACTGCCTAATATGACAGACTTGCCTTGCCTCAGACAGTATTCTGTGCTGTCAGTAAATGGCTTGGGATAGTGCATCTTTAATCAATGGAACAGAGAAGGGAAGGGAAAGAAAGGGAGAAGTAGAGGGGAGGACAGAGCAAAATGGAATAAGAAAAGACCAAAGCTGACTTAGATTGATCGCATCATTTCAGCCAGCACTGTAGACTGTACACCTCAATCCAATGCCGACACTAAATAACCAGCAATCTCCACGATTATCAATAGGCAGTGGAGTGCAGTGTCTGGATACAGACTTTATCAGATAGAGACCTGAAGATTAACCTCTTGCCCCCCTAATCGGGATTGTGTTAGTAGACCATTTATTACTGTGCTTAGGTGAAGCAGGGTGGAAGAGAGAGGGGTGAAACTGCTCAAAGGAAAGCACGTTAACTCGGTGCTTAGACAGACAAACATTGCAACAGGCTGTTTTGTCTTGAACAGAGCATACAGGGATTTGGGCATGTTTGTTTCTTTATCTAATATATAAACAAGGGCTCAAATGTTAAGGTAATGCCAAACTGGAACTATGTGACACAGCCATATTGCCTAATTAAATCTTCTATTGAGTGAATTTTAGAAAAGACTCCCAACTCAGTGGCTTAATTGAGCCTGGAACCACAGACCATGGCTGTGCTGTATTGTGGAATGGAATTTTAATCATAACGGATTCCCCTCAGAATTTCTTCCTTCTCCGCCTCCTAACAACCTGAATGTGGCACTGCTCTCTTCCCCTTTAACCCTTTGGAGCTAAACATAATATTATTTTTGAGCTAGGTAAAATTAAAGAGAGTCAGCTGAACTGAAGGTGTTTAATTAGCAGTGGTGACATGGAGATGGGGAAACAACAGCAGGGAGTGGGACTTGGTATACATGAACTGGGAAAACACACTAAGTCAAGGTCTATCTGAATGAATAGACACGCAAGTACCAAAATATATCAATGTAATACAATCAAATACATGAAAGAAATGGATGAGTCATCCCACATTCAAATATCAAATACATATATCAAAGTTCAGTACACAATGTATCAAGGTACAGTATACACAAATATGGAGAAATCACATAATCCTGGTGTAAAGTTCCATCATACATAAAGGCCACATGGGTGAATGAATTCACATCAAAAATACATGTATAGAGGCCGAGTAGGCAGGTAAATAAACATCAAAAGGTATATGAAGAAAACAATTCCATCTGAGGACAGTACACATATATGAAACTCACTGTACAGTTCACAATAGCTTGCTGTGTATAGGGAACGCGGAGCAGAGGCTGTCTGGAGGCGTGGTCACGCGCTGTCCGTCGTGCGCGCCTACGCAGGGGCATGGCGCGCTCGGCGTGATGTGGAAGTAATCGCCACCCAGAGATTGTAGTTCTCCAAGAATAAGATAACTCAAATAAACAGTTGTAAATCCTCAAAATAACTCCAAAATATAGTTGTCAATATGGCATGCAAGCGAGTCCTCTACTATAAATCAGGAGGGCATCGGAACTGTGTCAAAAGCCACTCGGGCCGCAGTGAGAAAAAAAGCCGCAAAAAGTGCCATTTTAATTGGTGAGGCAATAGGCCAATCCTACAGTCCTGTAAGGATGCTGAGGGATGCGCTACACAACGGCAAGCGGCTAGGATGTTCCAGGCTGTATGCATGGAGGTGGGAATGGACTCGGGTGTGGTGAAGCTAACGCCTACGGGAATACCGCCGCGTTGCACCCGTTTCGGACCTCAAGGGTCCTTCCTCAGGGAGATTGTCTGCACAGCATGATCTGTGGCTTCAATATATTAGCAACAAATCTTTGCCAGACTGATCAGTAGCATCACTGATTGGTATGACCGCTCTTGCTTTACAGCTTTCTGGGCCCACTTTTATTTAAGCCCCATTGGAAGAATATTTGTAACCAACTCTTCATCCTGAAGGCATCAGGCCATCTGATCTTGAAGAAAAGTAGGTTCAGCCCTGATTAGTATTTGGAACGGAGACTGCCAAAGGATAGCAGGTACTGTAGGCTATATTTCAGAGGAAGGAACAAGCAAAACCACCTCTGAGTTTTCATTTCCTAAGAAGACATAGACAACCTGAAGACACATATACACAAACACTTTTCTGCCACTTTATTTATCTCAATCTCTCATGCTACTAATAGTCTAGTAGATACACACTGTAAAGTAAGAACATTGTCCATCAGGCAATTCTGTGCTCTGACATACTTTACAGCAGGGGTGCGCACACTTTTTCAGCATGCGAGCTACTCTTAAAGCAACCAAGTCCAAAAGATCTACCTGCCCCCACCGCGCGCTCCGGCCGCCGCGCGCTCTTGCCACCGCACGTGCTCCTGCTGCTGTTTTCTGCCCATGCAGTGCTTCTTCCGCCTGCGGGGCATTGCCAGAAGGAGAAAGCACGAGGCGGGGCATCCAGAGGGAGCGCTCCGCCCTGCCTGTCTCGCCGGCAACGGAGGCTGCACAGCTGCTTCTGGACGAGAGAGAGGCAGGGCGCTCCCTCCAGAGGCCCCGCCTTGTGCTTCCTTTTTCCTGCAATGCCCCGCAGGCGAAAGAAGCACCATGAGAGCGGAAGCCAGCAGCAGGAGCGCGCGTGTGCGCAGGGTGTGCGCGCACATGGCAGGAGCGCCCCATCTGGCTGGTGAGGCCTGAAGATCACCTGGAAAAGGGCCGAAGATCTACTAGTAGCTCCCGAGCTACCTAATGAGCACCCCTGCTTTACAGGATGGCTGCCAACTTACAATTTGATAAACACAGGTATGCTGCCCTACACTCCTACTTTCTGAATAGAAACATATGTAATAGGCATCACTATAATCTTGTATTTCATTTTTTTCATTTATATTCAACTTTCCCCCAAAAAATGGGACTCAAGTTGGCTAACAGCATTTGAAACAATAAAAATGAGAAACAAAAACATGCATTAATCATAGAATTTTCTTGACAAGGTTTCTTCAGAGATGGTTCACCATTGCCTTTTTCAGAGGCTAAGTGAGTCTGACTTTGCTAAGATCATCAAGTGGGTTTCCATGGCTGAAGAATGATTTGGAATTCATTGCTAAAGTCCACATAGCACAGGCCAGTTTGGTGTAATGATTTCAGTATTGAATTGAGTCCTAGTTCAATACTGAAACTATTACACCAAACTGGCCTGTGCTATGTGGATTGCTAGCAATGAATTTCACTGAAATATATTTTATTATATTGGAAAAAAGTATTCTGGAGAAGCATACCAATCTTCAGCCATCTCCCATTGTATCCATGTTATGATTGTATGCTGCATGAATAGAAAAGAACTAGAAGAAAAGCAAGTTGTTTCATATTTTCTTCCACACAATAGATTGGCAACACTTAGGTAGAATTTATATATGAGATTGAAATGTGAAATTCTCAATTTGAATAAATGCAGTCATGCTCGTTTTGCTGTCTCATCCACGGAATTCAGACTGAAATCCCTGCAGAGTTTTCTTTAGGCAGCTGAGAGGATCTCTAATTGAATCTGAAAGTAGGTTTGCAGGCAAAATGCAGCTAACCTCCCAACATGCAACATCATTGATGCATTTAAAGCAACAGATGGAGTAGCGAGCAAGACAGGAGACGAATACATTTTTGTATACATAGATAAGGCATGTATTAGCATTAGCGTTATTCCAACTTGAAATACACTGAGCGAATCTCTAGCACTGAGTCAGAATAGCCATACCAAATAAAAGCTGCTGGGACAGAATCTGGCCTCCTCTTTATATTGTGCCACTAAATATACAGTTTATTGCAGAAAGGGCAGGGGTGAGAGACAACTCTATCAAAGTTGTATAATCAGATGTATGGCTCAGATCCTCACATTCTTGCTACAATCCCACCCATCCCTACATGATTATGCAGTGGCCAGATGAGAATGGGAGATGGCAAGGAAGTATCTGGTTATTTGAATATACCCAGACATATAGCAATGAGAGCATCCCCTAAGGGAAATCCTGGAACATTATATCATTATTTTGCATCTGACTATTGTTACTTAGTTATATACTTCCATGTTGTCCAAAATATCAAAAATGTTTTTGATTGTTGAGAAACTTTTGATTGTTGAGATATTAGGAGAAATAAAGAACTGGCAGCAATATTATGTGATTGTAGGAGGGGACTTTAACATGCCTATGGATAGGATGAAGGATAAGTCAAACCCAACAATAAAGGATAAAAATAATAATATCACAGAATTAAATAGAATTATGAACAAATGGGGATTAAAAGAGTCATGGAGATTATTAAACAGAGATGAAAGAAAATATACATTCTACTCAGCAGTACATAAAACATATATCAGAATAGATTACCTTTTTATCTCGAAAAATATGATAGTGTAGCAACCCAGTTCCCTTTCGTGCCTGGGGGGCAGGGGGCGGCACCGGGGGTCCCACTTGCATTAGGGCCAGATGCAGCTGATGAGGAAATGGAGGAAGGGGCTGGTGAGTTAGCTGGGCCTTCCTCTCCCACAGAGAGCCTGGCCTGGGATGATGAATGGCCTGATGGCTATGAAAATTGGGAAAGTCAGGCTGACCCTGAGAGTGATGATTCCGATCAGTATGAGAACCCAGGTGGTTTCGGGTCGCAGGAAAGGATCAGGGAAACAGTGGAGAAAGAGCCCATGGAAGCCGAAAGGGAGTTTGGCTCTCACGAAGATAGTGAACCAGGTGCTGGGAGGCAAGGACGGAGCTTTGATAGGAGACAGAGCATTGAGTCCAGCAGGAGGGATTGGCACCGTAGCCTAGAGCGCCAGAGAAGCGCTAGGTCCCGTAGCACAGATTGGTGGAGAAGCCTAGAGCGGTGGGGGCCTCGCCAAGGGGATTAAGTATAGGATCCGTGGGAACGGATCCCCAGTAGCTCGGCCACTTCTATTCTAAGAGGAGTGAACCGAGCGGAGTTCCACGGAGCCAAGTTACCAGCTCAAGCCTTGCCAAGAAGTTTCTTGGGTTTGTTCCTGAACTTTGCCTTGTTCTTTGCCACGGACCAAGTCCTTGATCCGCATAGTTTTGCGGAGCCTTTGCCACGTTTGCCTTTGGATTTTACTTACGGACTCTTTACCTTTAGAATTGAACTTTTTGATACTTTTTATGGACAATTCACCTTTTCACCTGTTTCTTATTATTCAATAAATAGTTAGCTGATTGCCGTCTCTGTGTGTGTGATTAAGGGGCTGGGCCAAGACCCTGCATCGTGACAGATAGATTACTTTATTCGGAAATAGGCATAATAAGAATATCAGACCTATAGTAAATTTAGAAATTATAAACAAACAAAATTATGAACAAATAAGAAGATGGAGATTAAATTCCAATATATTAAATTATGAGGAAATTATTAGGAGAATTAGATCTGATTGGCAAGAAATATGGGATATAAACAATAGCAATGTATCAAGAAATATATTATGGGACACTATGAAAGCAGTGGCAAGAGGATTATGTATAAAAGAAACATATAATCTTAAAAAGAGACAAGAAGAAAGGAAAAATCAATTGGAAAAGGACATAGAAAAGTTAGAAAAACAATATATAATAAATAGAACTATATATATATATATATATATATATATTGAGAGCAAAGAAAGAAGAACTAGATAAGTGTCGCCCCCTTGGGCCTTGGAACCTGACCTCCCTGGATAAACCACAAAGCAGCTGAGGTACAACAAGCTTTATTGATTAATAAGTTGATTAAATGGTTTGGAGGCAATCCTTATGGTGCCTCCAAATAGCAGCCAAAGTCAGGATTCAGCAGGGAAGTGTGATCCGCAGCAACAGGATCACAAGTGGAGGAAAATGGGAACACAAGCCGGATGCAAGGAAAGTCTTTCGGAGGAATCCCAGCCAGAACAATAAGGCTGGGTTGGTTTAAAGGCAAAGAGTTCTTTAGGCAGCAAAGTCTTTCAGGATCAATCACAGGGTCTCGACGATGAACGGGAACAAAGGCACAATGCTGGATCAAGTCAGCCTGGTGTAGGCTGGCCATCACAAGCTTGGCTGGAAGGCCCGCTGAGGCCTCTTCCCCTTAGCGTCTCCTTTTGCAGCGTTGGTACGAGATACTGGCAATGGGGCATCTCTTGGCAATTATAGTATTCCCTGGATTGATGTGGATACGTTGAGTGTCACAGTCCTAAGATTGATGGTCATCTATATGTTATGTTACCTCAGTCTTTCTGGTATGCACAGCTCCTTAGCGACTACCATCTGGACAGAAGGGAAGCGATCTTTCGGCTCCTTCGGTGCGCCTTGCTATCAGGGAGGTGAGATGGTGTAACCTTGAGCTGTCTATGTTATGCATTCCTCCTTGGCTTCTCACGGGAAAGGACGGGAGGCCCAGGGCAAGGTTTGAGAGTAAAGCAAGCTGGCTTGGAGAGCACCTTAGTGCTGCCTTGGCTAAAGTCTTGCTCAAGCAAAAGTGATGCCTGAGGCCCTTGAGGTGTGACAATAAGATAGAAATAGATGAGGTTCAAAAGAATTTGATATATTTGAAAAGGGAGTTTTTCGAATATAGTAATAAAAACTAGAGCTGCACAAAAGAAGAAAATGAAAAACAAGATAAATGCCGTGATAGATAAATCAGGAAAAATTTGTAGGTCAATGAAAGAAGAATTAAAGATATTTGAAGAATTTTATAAAGAACTTTATTGGGCTGGAAAATGCTCAAAGGATAAAATAAATAAATATGTGGAAGCAAATTGGACAGTAAAAATAGAGGAAACAGACAGAGAGTTATTAGAAGCACCCATTGAGAAAGAAGAAATAGAGCAAGTCATTAGGAAATTTAAAAATGGGAAAGCACCCGGACTTGATGGGCTGGGCCCAGAATATTACAAAATATTTGAGGCAATGATAACTCCAAAACTATTAGAACTATTTATCAGAATCATGGAAGCAATCACTAACAATATTATTACCCAAACCAAAAAAAGACTTGACAGACCCTGGTTCTTATAGACCAATATCATTACTCAATCAAGATGCCAAAATTCTAACAGCTATTATTACCAACAGAATGAGTAATTGTATGTATAAATAAATAAATATATAAAACAAGATCAATGCGGGTTTGTCAAAGAGAGGCAAATGTCCAACCTAATAGGTAGAGTAATAAATAAAATACAAACAATAGAAGAGGGAAAAATAAAGCAGGGATTCTAGCACTGGATATATTTAAAGCCTTCGATAGTGTGGAAAGGCCAACTATTCAAATAATTATGAACAAATTTGGAATAGGATTAAAAATTTAACAAGCCAAACCTATTCAGATAATTATACAAAAGTAATAATAAACAATGGAATGGCTGGAGTGATAAAAATAACACGAGGCACAAGGCAATGATGTCCAATGTCTCCCATATTATTTTCAATGGTAATGGAATTATTGGCCAATGTAATAAGAAATGAAAACAAATTAGAAGGCATAGGAACAAAGTTAGGAAAAATTAGCTTATTTGCAGATGACACCTTGATAACAATCAAGGATATGTATTTACATGTTGTCACGATGCACGGACTTGACCGGCCCCTTAATCACACACACAGAGACGGACTGAAGGCTAACTACTTTATTGAATATAAAAACAGTTCAAAAGGAATATTGTCCATAAAAATAGCAAAAGCAATCCAAAGGCTGTAAGCAATCAATTGTCCAAAAGCAGCTTGATGAGTAATCCAAAAGGCTTAGCAAGGCTCCGCACAGCAATGCGGATTCAGGAACAAACAAGGTATGAAATACAAGGCAAGACTTGGTGGCCACTAGCCAGCTTAGCTCCATGGACCCACTTCGCTACACGTCTACTCAGAAGAGACGTGGCCGAAGCACTGGGGATTCGTTCCCACGGATCCTATACTTAATCTTTCGGCCGAGGTCCCCGACGCTCTAGGCTTCGTCGTCTCCAATCTTTGCTGACGGACCTCGGCCTGTCTAGGCTGCGGTACCATCCCCTTCTGCTGGACTCAATGCTACTTCTCCTATCAAAGGTTCGGCCTTGTCTCCCAGCACCTGGGTCTCTATCTTCATGAGAGCTCTCCTCCCTAGAATCTTCCCAGCCGCTTTCTTCCATGTTTTCACTCACAAGCTCTTGTGAGCCTCTCCCACCCGGGTGTTCATAACTTTCGCTATCACTGCTTTCCATTTGGACCTGGTTATCATCTATGTCTGCATAAGGGTCAAGCCAACTTTCATCCCAAGCCAAGCTTTCAGTGGGAGAAAGAGGCCCAGTGATGGGAAACGCTCCTTCAGGTAACCCTTCCAAATCCTCTTCAGAATCTATCTCTGCAGGTGCAGGCCCTAATGCTAATGGAACCCCCGGTGCTGTTCCCTGGCCCCCAGGCACAAACGAGAACTGCTGTGCTACACATGTATTTCAACTGACTGTTGTAAACCGCCCCAAGCATGCAGGGAGGAGCGGTATATAAGATTGAATATATATATATATATATATATATATATATATATATATATACATACATACACACACACACACACACACACACACACTGTATATATATTGAAGAAAATTGAGATAATTAAGAAACATTTTACAGAATTTGAATGGGTGACCGGATTAAAGATAAATTGGAATAAATCAGAAGCAATGCTATTAATTTATACTAAGCAGGAGGAGGAAGAGTTTAACAAACTAATTGATATAAAAGATATGAAAATATGCATAAAACAGAATATAAGATATCTAGGAATAACCATAACCAAAGATCTACAAGCTATAGAAAGAAAAAACATAGAATAATTAAGAAAAGATGTAGAGGGGAGGTTAAAGGAATCTAATAATTTACAGTTATCATGGTTTGACAGAATAGCATTAGTTAAAATGAAAGTCTTACCTAAAATAAATTTCTTGTTCAGAATGATTCCATTAAAGATTTCAGAAAAGGAAACAAATAAATGGCAACAAATGATAAACAAATACTGCAACAATGGGAAAAAGAACAGATTAAACAAACAACTTTGGTACAAGACCCAAAAAGAAGGAGGATTAGGCTTACCAAATATACAAAAATATTATGAAGCAAACCAATTAAGATATGTAGTAGAAAAGATGATGGATCTAGAAGGTTTGGAATGGATGGAAGCAGGGAATAAGGCAATTGAGTGGAGAAATGACAACATATTTTTAAAGGAAATTTCAAAGGAAACGATAAAACAGATTGGAAATATATCATTAAGGAATATAATGGAAATATGGACCAAATACAAAGGGCAACTAATTAATAAGAATTCGGTCTTAACACCAATAATAATGGAAAAAGATTTCCCAAAGAAACTAAAAGGAATTTTAGATAAAGAACTAGAAAAAGGGGAACTAAAAGGGTAGGAAATTGGATAGAATGAAAAATGAAAAGGTAAAAATGAAAGAAGAACTGAGAGGAATAAATATTTCCTGGCTGCATTGGATTCAATTAGAAAAATGGAATAAAACTTGGTGGGCCGGAAATAAAACTGGAAAACAAATAACACAATTTGAGGAATTAATAATAAAAGAAAATAGTGAGCAATTAAAAGGAACAACAAGTAAAATATATAAAATACTAATTAAAGACACAGGAAAAAAAGAAAAGACTAACATTAAGAGAATTATGGGAGGAGGAAATAGGAACAAAGATAACTGAAAAAGAATGGAAAGAGAAAGGGAAAGCAAGACAATTAAAAAACATGTCGAATGAATGATGAATGAATCTTTATTGAGAGACCATCAGTCATATCAATATATATTACACCAATAAAACAGAATGAAATAAAATATAGTAGGGTAAAATGTAATATAATATAGTCAGATAATCACATGATCAATTCATCCTCATCTGGTAACTAAAATTGGTTTGAGACAGTGTGAAAGCTAATCACTGTCACTTTGGAGTGGATGTGCCCTATCTGTCTTCATAGTTCTATAGTGCTAATCCTACTTCCACTACTGATCTTCGTCGCCCCAGCAGTTGGTGCCAATCGAAGCAATAAATCTCTGCCTCCTCCTTTTGGCCTTCACCAAAAAGGAGGCCACTCTTTTTATTATGGTGGGATTCGCATGGGATAGGAGCCAGTTAATCTTATGTTGCTCTGCCCAATGTTCCTTGTTTCCCAAAATCGGGCCTAGAAGTTTAGCCCGGCCTATTGCATATATCGGGCAGTTTAAGAGTATATGACTAATATTTTCTACTTCTGGAGCCTCACAGATACAAATTCTATCGGAGTATGGTATTGAGTGAAATCTGCCGTATCTCTCCATTGTCTCCATCTGCTCAAATCTTGCCCTAGTCATGGCGAGCCTTAAATACTTAGGGAGCTGGTGTGTTAGATATTGTGCCCTCTTAAATACATGTTGTTGTACCGATAACCATTTTAGGGATTTGATGTTCGCTAGCCCGTGTATATCCTCTTGTGCCTGTATATCCACAATGCGCTGTTTAACTAACTCCCTGGTACGAGCAAGACAATTAAAAAACATGTCAATTAGAATAAAAGAAAATTATTATAAACTAATTTGGAAATGGTATTTAACACCGAGGTTAAACATTATAAATAAGAACAATAATGAAAAATGTTGGCGAGGGTGCCAAGAAATTGGAACCTACATGCATATGTGGTGGGACTGCAAATATGTAAAAGATTTTTGGGATTTGGTTATAATGGAAATAGAAAATACTATGGATATAAAAATTAGGAGGAATCCAGAAATATTACTTTTAATTAAAAAAGAGGATGGGAAAAGATGGGAAAGAGAAGGGGGGGAGGAATCTAATAGACATGCTAGTAACAGCAGCTAGATTATTAATAGCAAAATATTGGAAAGGGGAAATAAAAATACAGACTAATGAATGGTATAAAGAATTCTGGAAAATGGCATTGAATGATAAGCTAACATCAAATTTAAAAGTAAAGAAAGGACTATAACTTTGAAAGTATTTGGAGAAAATTTCTGGAAAAAGGATTGGAAAAAGAAGATGGGAATTTACCTCCAGATGAAGAATTGAACTTTTGGTGGAACTTTAAAAGAAAAGACGGCTCTGGAGAAGGGGAGCACAGGGGTGAATGTAAATAAAAGAGAGGGAAATGGATAGGACATATTTATGTAACTATATATTTTTTCTCACAAAAAAAGCGAGAAACCTTTGTGAGAAAAATCTTGGCCTGGCAAAATTCACATTACTTTTGTGCAAAATCAACATGTGGTTGTTTTGGACATAAAAAAGTATTTACTAGGTAGGAAGCACTTTTGCTGTGCAGGATATAATTTATGCATATAAAATAATTTCCTGTGCAGAAAATGCTGTTTCCTACATATTTAATTCTGTTTTCTGTACAAAACAACCTTGTGCAAATTTTGCACAGAATTAGTCCTGAATGGTAAATAGGTATCAGAAGGTGCTTTCCTTGAAATGGGAATAAAATAGCTAAAATTCCTCATTTCTGCCTTCTACAATTAACTTCATGAATACATCCATATAGTATGGCTATGGAGGGGAAGTACAAAGGAAATGTAGATTTTCAAGGACTTTCAGCTGTTGCTTGAGAAAGGAATAGAATTCTGACCTCTATAAGAACCAAAAAGAAAGACATATGCATGAATTGGATTTATGCCTGTGTATGTAGTAACAGGATGTCAGACAGTATTAATTATTATTATGTTTAATTATGCTACTCAGAATGTAAGTTAGGCATCTTTAAAAACAGGCCTAGGAAACTGGATTGTTATTTTGGGGCACATCATGATTTTGTGGCCAGAGAAAAGAGTAATTCAGGGAAATCAGAGGTGTCAAGGGCTACAAATACAGACGATGGTTCATAACTACTGCTTAAAATGCAGATTGTTGCAGGATATGCAAGTCTCATGCTTCAATTTGTAAATCTCATTAAATCCCTGTTCCCCATCATCATCTGTATTATTTTAACATCTTCCCATGTAGTTTTAGTCATCATGTGGGTTTGAGTGCCTGAAGCTTTTTTGGCCAAGTGCATCATGAAATCTACTGTCCTGCTTTTGCCAGCTCTTCAATTATTTCATCCTTCTGGGATTTGCATTTGGAGTTGACCTTATTTAATTTTATTTTATTTACATCATTTGTATACTGCCCATTAACTATGTCCTCCAGGCAGTTGACAGTAAAAGTTAAAAACCATAAAAACCAATCAACACAAGTCTTAAAAAATCAGACAAAATAAAAGCAAGCATGCTATAAAGCCAAGCAACTGAAAGTGGTGTCAGCAACATAGTAACACAGCAGAGATAAAATAGTACAAATCATTTAAAGACCTCAAAGCGATCTTAAATGTCTTACATCATAATTAAATAGCCATTTCTCATAATAATGAAATGACTATAATGTAGATGTCAGGTAAGCATCTTTGGAGAGAGCATTTTACAGTTTGGATGCTACCGTATCAGAGCAGGATATGGAGTTGAGACTGCTATGGTTGCCTTAGTGGATGATCTCTGTCTTAACACTGACAAGGGATGTATGTCCACTCTGAACTCTGAGCCCCCCCCGGCAGAAATTTGAGGTGATATCACTGTGGTTTGAATGTCAATGTGAGCATCCATTTAAATTATTTCCAAATTATTTTTTATTTGGTTGTAGTAGTGTGGCGATTGGGGGGGGGGGGGTATTATAAGGTCAGGGAGAACGAAAATGACTCCCGGCCTCCAGACAATGACATAAAAGGAACAACAAGAAGTAATTGATCCGTCTGTTAATATTTAGTGTGTCTTGCCATCTGTATGGAAAATATTTGGTTCCCCTCTCCATTAGCGCCCCCTTGTCGCGGGGGAAAGGCTTGTGTACCCTAATGAAGTTGTGAGCTATGCTGGCGGTGGCATAGTCACCGGTAGGGCTTCCCATGCCAGACAGGTCACAACCGAAGGGTCTGACAAAGAGTGTCAACGGGTAGGATGGGTTCTCTAGCCTTTTGGCAACCATCCTAAGAAAAGGAAAACTCTAATTTCAAACCCGGGCAGATGGTGCTCATCTAACCCTGTAAGGTCAACCATCTAGAGAAGGAAACTCAAATCAAAACTACGACCTGAGGACCTCGCTGCCACTGTCCTAAGCTTGCTAGGCCCCGGCAGACAAACCTTTGGTTTAAAGGGTGAGGCCAGTTCTGTGAATGCTGTGCTTCACCAGAAAAATCCATTGCACAGGCTCGAAGGACACATCCAACCTCCTTAGTCATCAACACGCTTGTAGAAAGCATGGGATGAGTCCTTCCTAAGAGCCTTTGTTCGTGAAGTGATGCCATTCAGTTTCAACGTGTTACTCTTAGGAGCTGCTGGCCATGCAGATTGTGGTAGTAATACCAGGTTCTACTGCTTGCATGTTTCAACAGATTCCAAAGGCCTGTGTGCCCATTTAAATTTCTGTTTGATACAAATATGACCCTTTTTACCTACCTGTAGCTTTTGATTTCTGCCCGTTCACCAGCTGATTCAGTTCTACAGTTGTATTTTTAGTATTGGACTAATGGCCTGCTAAGTGCATTAACTCCTAACCATTTTTTGTTTCATTAATGCTGAAATGACTTTTTAATTGAGTTTGCAGTGGTAGCTAAAAGCAACTTAAGCAGTGACTGAAAGAAGTCATTGTCAAGGACTATTCTATCCACTATCTGATGTCACAGGAACTGAGATGGGATTCTTTTCTCATGGAGTAAAACCATAACAAATCGTTCTTGGTAGGTTTATTTGGGGTTTTGTTTTGTTTACTTTTCCTTTAGAGAGCTTTTTAATTGCTCAAATTAAATCTGTGTGTTTTCTGGGTTATTGATAAATGAACCATTGCAAGGCTCCCTTTGCTTAAGGGTCACCCATCTTTTGGTTGAAAAGAGCTTCCTCCTGTGTTCTGCTTACCATGAAAAAAGTATACATTGCAGCCTGTCTTTTGGATGATACGATCATTATTTATTACTATAGCATAACCCCTCCCCCTAAAGTTCAACTTGTGTGATATATTTTCCTCATATGTCCTCAATCCAATGAGCTAAGGCATTGATCATTCCATTTTTCATAGGAAAAACTGAGGATGAAAGAAAACAATTATTCCATGAATGTCTAATTGGTTGAGAACTAAGATTTCCAGTAAGGTCTTTCATATCCTGTAAGTAGGAACAGTGGGGGCTGGTTGTATTACATCCTGAGATGTAATACTGAGATTTTATTCCTGCTACACAATTACAACACTTTGATATAACTTTAATTGCCATAGCTGGAATTTGTAGTTTAAAGCAGGGCTTATTAAAGCTTTTCCACTTGTGACCCCTTTCTGCACAAGATATTATTACATGACCCCAGATATATAAAATAGGTATAAAAATCAAACATTTACTGAAAATACTGCATTTGCAAGGGTTGCTAAACAGGCTGATTTCAATTTTTTTTATTTTTAGAGTATGGCTGAAGCATTTTCTGCAGAGTCCACTATAAACAATACTCATTGTTGCTAAAGAATTTGTTTAAATGTCTAGGTGGTGGTCAGAAACTTTTGTTGTTGTTGTTGTTTAATCGTTCAGTCACTTCCGACTCTTTGTGACCTCATGGACCAGCCCACGCCAGAGCTTCCTGTCGGCCATCACTTCCCCCAGCTCTTTCAGAATCAAGCTAGTCACTTCAAGGATACCATCCATCTATCCTGCCCTTGGTCAGCCCCTCTTCCTTTTTCCTTCCATTTCCCCAGCATAATTGTCTTTTCTAAGCTTTTCTTTCTTCTCATGATGTGGCCAAAGTACTTCATCTTTGCCTCTACTATCCTTCCCTCCAATGAGCAGGTGGGCTTTATTTTCTGAAGTATGGACTGGTTGGATCTAGAGTGCATGTGGCAGCAGAAGTGTAGCGGATCAGCCCGAGCACATCTAGGACCTATGACGTGGCAATAAAGGCTGCACAAAAAACCTTTCTTGCAGCCAATATTGCGTTCGCTAAGAACCGTCCAGCTGAGCTGTTCTGAGTTGTCAGAGGACTAATAAATAAAGGCTGCAAAGAAATCCTTTCTGGCAGCCAATATTGCATCCGCAAAGAACCGTCCAGCTGAGTTGTTTCGAGTTGTCAGAGGCCTATTGCATCCTGCCGTCCAGGATGGGAGCCCTGACAACTCGGCAGCACGCTGTGAAGCATTTGCAAAGTTCTTTGCAGATAAAGTCGCTTTGTTCCATTCCGGCCTGGACACCATGTTAACGGCAGTCTCTGAGGATGTAGCTGGAGCACCTGCTTGTCCAATTTTGATGGATCAATTTCAATTGGTGAAACCCGAGGATGTGGACAAGATACTTGGAGGAATGAGAGCGACCACATGCATCCTAGACCCCTGCCCATCCTGGCTTCTAAAGGAGGCCAGAGGGGGATTGGCCGAGTGGGTGAAGGTGGTGGTCAATGCCTCCCTCCGGGAAGGCAACATTCCAGCGAGCTTAAAACAAGCTGTTATAAAACCGCTGTTGAAGAAACCATCACTGGACCCCACTCAATTCGTCAACTATCGGCCTGTTTCCAATCTTCCCTTCTTGGGCAAAGTCCTGGAACGTGTGGTGGCCTCACAACTCCAGGTATTCTTGGAAGACATGGATTATCTGGATCAGGCACAGTCTGGTTTTAGGCTGGGACATGGTACCGAGACAGCCTTGGTCACCTTAGTGGATGATCTACGCCGGGAGCTTGACAGGGGGAGTGTGTCCCTGTTGGTTCTGCTGGACCTCTCAGCGGCCTTCGATACTGTTGACCACGGTATCCTTCTGGGACGCCTTGCAGAGATGGGGCTTGGAGGTACTGTCTTGCAGTGGTTCCGGTCCTTTCTGGAGGGCCGATCTCAGAAGGTGTTATTGGGAGATACCTGTTCAACCCCACAACCATTGTCTTGTGGGGTTCCTCAGGGCTTAATACTATCTCCCATGTTGTTTAACATCTACATGAAGCCGCTGGGGGAGGTCATCCGGAGTTTCTGAGTGCGGTGTCATCTGTACGCAGATGATGTCCAACTCTGTCACTCCTTCCCTCCTTCCCACCTGCTACTAAGGAGGCTGTTCAGGTCCTGTACCGGTGCTTGGCCGCTGTGTCGGACTGGATGAGGGCGAACAAATTGAAATTGAATCCAGACAAGACAGAGGCACTCCTGGTCAGTCGAAAGGCCGAACAGGGCATAGAGTTACAGCCTGTGTTAGACGGGGTTACACTCCCCCTGAAGATGCAGGTTCGCAGTTTGGGTGTGATCCTGGATTCATCGCGCCAGCTGCGCCCGTACCTTGAGAAGTCTGACTTGGCCACGGTGGTCCACGCTCTGGTTACATCCCGTATAGATTACTGCAATGCTCTCTACGTGGGGTTGCCTTTGAAGACTGTTCGGAAGCTGCAACTAGTCCAACGGACAGCAGCCAGGTTGATAACAGGAGCGGCATTCAGAGAGCGCACAACTCCTCTGTTGTGCCAGCTCCACTGGCTGCCAGTTTGCTACCTTTAGCCTTTAAAGCCCTAAACGGTTCGGGTCCTACTTACCTGTCCGAACGCATCTCTCCCTATGAACCATCAAGATGTTTAAGATCATCTGGAGAGGCCCTGCTCTCGGTCCCGCCTTCTTCGCAGGCGCGACTGGCGGGGACAAGGGACAGGGCCTTTTCAGTGGTGGCTCCTCGGCTTTGGAACGCCCTCCCTAAAGACATCAGATTGGCCCCTTCCCTCCTGACGTTTCGCAAGAAAGTCAAGACCTGGCTATTTGAGCAGGCATTTGTTGATGAAATATAAGGCTTAATTGGATATATGGAATGACGACGATGCGATGGAAACTGATTTCAACATGACGCTGAGGCTGCAATTGTATATTTTTAATTGTTAAATTGTTATTATATGTGTTATGTTTTGGGGGGAAGGGTTTGTCTTGTTGCTGTGTCATATTGAGGGCAGAGACTGCCTGTGTAAACCGTCCCGAGTCGCCTTCGGGCTGAGAGGGGCGGTATAGAAACGTGACAAATAAATAAATAATCCGCCTCAGAGTGAGATCCTGACAACTCAGTAGATCACTGTGAAGCATTTGCTCGGTTCTTTGTGAACAAAGTTTCTCTGATCTGTTCTGACTTTGACACCATGTTAACAGCCATCAAGCTGTTAGGATCAAGCCAGTCACTTTGAGCAGAAACTTTTTACTGTTCCCAATTTTTCATGACCTCATCACTGCGCTAAAAGGGCTCCAATTGAGGCCAGGTCCCACGGTTTAAAAAACAGTGGTTTAGAGAGGCACTAGGGCTGACTAACTGCAAACGCTACATACATTGCAAAACTAAATTACAGGATTCCATAGGATGAATCCATACCAGATAAATTAGTATCAAAGTGCTATAAACAGTATAGTGTGAAAAAGACTACTGGTAGTCCCCAAGGGCAGATCTAGACAGTCCCTTTATTGCAGAAACTTCTACAATAAAAGGGGGTTGTCCAGACAACAGTGTCTGGACCGCATAATACTGCAGTTCAGACCATATTCCCACAGTTTACTGAGCTAAATTAAAGAAACCACTTTAAAAAATAAAAGTGCTTACAGACCTTCATTAGAGAACTGCCACAGCTCTCCTGGAGCGTAGAAATGCTGTGGCAGGAGAAGGGGGTGATGCACTAGGCGAGGTCTGGCAGCTCCGCAATGGAGTCCCGGTTAGTCCTTTTGTTTTAACCGGGGGGGTGAGGGCTTTTGGGGAGGTGTAGAGTGTCCCTGTGTCCTCCTGTGTCCTCCTGGGTGTGCGCTTTCTGGGGTGAGTGTGGACAGGACCCCAGGAACATCCTTGTTTTTTTAAACACGGATGCTCCTGGGATAAAGCCTTGTCTGGAAAGGCCCCAGGTTATAAACAAGATAGTGTCTGTAAGTGTGTTCTTAAATTGAATTCATATGTAAGGCAGAACATTTTAAGAGTAACTCCTGATATATATATATATAGAGAGAGAGAGAGAGAGAGAGAGAGAGAGAGAGAGAGAGAGAGCACTTTGGATAGCATAGAGGAGGTTTAACACCCCTGTAGTGTTTGTTTTGCTGTCTGTGGCCCTGTTCAGAAGATTTCATCTCACTTTCTGTCCCTGTGATTATTGGATTATGAAAAATCTGGCTTATTGCGGAAACAAGGTTTGGTGCCAAAGCTTCCGTTGAGACACCTTTTCTCTATGATAACTCTTTCAGGAGTGAATTTCACTTCTGAGGGGCAGATGTATCTCACTTTCTGTTATCTTACCCCCATTCCTAACCATAAATCATTTGTAAGTTGGGGACTGCCTGGACTCATACTATGCAATGATGAAGTGGATTAAATAGGATTCAGTTTCCTCTACTGACTATCGGGTACTAATTCACTAAGATTATTCAACAGCAAAGTCAGAATGGATCAGATTTGACCCCTACCTCTGCTCCAGCTATTTGCAAAGCTTCAAAGTGCCACTTAAGCAAGACTTTAGTTTCCTTATGAACCAGTTGAAGAGAAAGTGTTGTTAAACTCCCAAGTTGGCAAAAGAGTGTTTACACAGATGGAACAGTTAGCATCAACCACAGAACAAACACCAGCAACCAAACAGCTTCACACTTCCAAAGTAAGAAATAAAGGAATGGCAGAGGCAGGCCAAACCAAACAGGCCTTGGAAAACTCTTGTCCACTGGATGGAATTTACAGCTTTTAGTATTCTGTTCACATCCTAGCTTCATTCGAGCATTCTCCACTGAGTAAGGAAGACAGTAGAATTTTGCCTAAGGAGACTCCAAGTACTAACCAGGCCTGACCCTGCTTAGCTCCAAAATTGGGCATGTTTAGGGTGGTATTTATTTATTTACTGTATTTATATACTGCCTTTCTCACCCCTAGGGGGACTCAAGGTGGTTTACAACATACTAATGGCAAAAATTCCATGCAAACATAAGGTACATGATCGTAGGCTTTAAGCCTACAGCACCCGGTATTCCCAGGCAGTCTCCCATCCACTGGCAGGAGAGTAGGCATGAGAAAAAAGTTATGAAAATGATTCGTTTCGTAAGAAATTTGTAAGAAATGCTACTTTCGAGTATTTCCGCACCTGGAACGCCAACCAGGAAGTGGACTTTCTTTTTCGAACTTCGGGGGCCAGGATTTTCTTAAGTGTCGTTATTAGGTCGTAAGGGGGGGGAACCCTCCTTCTCTCTCACCACCCTTCCGCCTCCCTTGCCAATAAGTATTATGGCAAGGCAAGCCCTAAACTCGCTCCTTCTTTCGGCTGGAAGCCTGGAAAAAATGTAAACAGAGAGGATTACTCAGAAGTAAATCTGCAAAGGAGGGCACTTTGGATGAAGGGCCCTCCTTAGTGGATTTACTTCTGAGTAAACCTCTCTGTTTACATTTTTTCCAGGCTTCCCTGCCTCTCCTGCCCTGCCAGGATCTAAAGCATCAAAGAGTATTGGGGTGAGAAACCAACCTAATGTATAATAGAATGAATGCTACTGTAAGTGCCTAATATTATAAGTAATCCAACTGGTCATACCTACATTCCATGCACATGCAATAATACAGCAGTAATAACAATAACAAGAGGTAAAATTCAAACCAAAGTATTCTGACTGGTCTCTCCTCATGCGGTGCAAACGGGCTCTTCTCTTATTAGCCCGGGAAATTAGCCCGGGAAAAGCCAGCGTTTGCTGCTTGGGAGCACACACATACATAGTCTTGGGGGGGGGGGAGATTTGCTGCAGAATCCAGGGCTCATAGAGAAGATTGTGCAGCACATCCCCCCCAATGAATATGTATGTGGGTGCACCCAAGCAGAAAACACTGGCTTTTCCCCGGGCTAATTTCCGGGCTCACAGAGAAGAGCCCGTTGCACCGCATGAGGCAGGGACCAGTCAGAATACTCGGTTTGAATTTTACCTCTTCTTATACCCATTGTTATTACTGCTGTATTATTGCATGTGCATGGAATGTAGGTATATGACCAGCCTGGGCAAACTTGGCCCTCGCTCCCCTCGGGATCGGGGTGAGAGAGAGCAGCGAGGAGCCGGGGCTCCTCCTCCTTTTCTTTTGCTGCTTCCAAGAATAGAATACCCCTCCCTCCCTCCCTCCTTCCTATTTGGAGAGTCCCATCTAGAATTCAGTGTGATTTATTCAAGTTTTGGCCTACAACTCCCAGAAATCCCAGCCAATTTACCAGCTGTTAGGATTTCTGGGAGTTGTAGGCCAAAACCATCTGGAATGCGCATGCGCTGGCATATGAACTACTAACGAATTTCGTTAGTAATTAAGTTACATTTTAGAATTTTTTGGAATTTTTTTTGTAAGTCTTTCTTTTACTAATCAAACCCCCCCCCCCCCATTTAGATTTTAGAATCGCCATTTTTGAGTTCAAAACCATGCCTACAGGAGAGATACCATGATCTTGGAGGTGGTTTTCCCAGGTTGAGACTCATCCATACCTAAGGAGAATAGCTATTAAACCTGATCAGACAGAACAGCCAGATTTATCCATCATGTAACACAAATTGTTTGGAACTTTTCTAAATGTAGATTTAGTCGGAAACAATTTCTGCAATGAGATGTCAAGAATTGGTAGTGATGACAACTAGGTATGCCTGATGTCAGACTAGCCAGAGAGTCATGACTTTGCTACTCCTGTCTTATCTCCTGGGTTTGTACATAATAGGTACTATTCCCAATTGTTTTCAATTATCTTGACAAACACTCTCTCTTTACAGCATTGGAAGGTAGTAAGGAAATGAAGCCAACAATGATAAGACTACTGTCCACGTGGAAAGTAAGCTTCAGCATATTGCTTCAGCAAATGGAACATCTTTCCTCTTCCATGTTAAGATAAATGTGAGCATGCTATTTTCCATCAGTGCCATTACCACATGGGCAAAACTAATTGGATGTGCCATTCTGTTAATTTGGAAAGCTCGGAACTGTACAGTACAATTCAAGGAAAGATGAAAACTTAAAAGTTGACTATGATCTATGTCTTTGATCAGGAAGTATGAGTTGTTTAAAAATCCCTTTTTAGAAACTCACACAATGGAAAAAACAATACTAATGTAGTCATGCATACAGTTAAGTCAAAATGGCCTTCTTCTGCATAATTATTCTTTGTAATTTCAATTCTGACCACGTTAGAGAGGAAAATTGTAAAGGTTCTACAGTGCAGTGAAAATAACCTCCCAAGGCTCTGTGTGATGCTTGTAAATGGTAAAATATTGTGGACATGGGATTTCACCCAATATTTTTAGAACCTCTGGCTGTTTTATAACTGAATGAAAGTCTGTTGTTGATTTATACTGGTGGATGAATGAAAATTATGCCAGAGGAAAGGACAAAAAGGAGTAAGGACCCAGTCCATTGTTTATTCCCTGAAATATTAAACTTATATTTCAAAGCATATAATACAGGATTTTCTTGCCCTTTAAAGGAGTTCCTCAAATATTTAACTGAGAAATGTTTTTAAAGCCAAAAAAGTCATTTACTGAAAATTTCTCAAAGCAGCTTACAAAACACTGCTCAAGGTGTTTTGTAAAATATATTCATAAATGTATTTTCAAAATCCTAGTAATTTTATCATGGTGGGAATTGCAGGAGGGACTAAACATAGTTAATAAATGCGACATCCCACCAAAAAGCAGTCAATAAAGAAATAAATTGGTAATGTTTTCATTTCCTACCAGAAAACAAATAAAGATGTTCTTTAATATGTACGTTGACTTCCGGTGGGAAATGGTGATGGGACAGGCTCACTAGGAGAAAGCTCTCCAGGCGAGGACTCACGTTGAGCGGTGTGGTAGAGATGAATGGTCCTAACCCCCTAAGGATTGAGTGAGGGGGTGTCGCGAACCCCTTGGTGAGCCTGCAGACTTCAAAGAACTCTCCCCCCTCAAGGGAGGGAGCTCAAAAGGGTCCAGGCAAAATCTGGGGAAGGCGAGCTGCTCCGTGAGAAGCAGACGAAAGACTGCAAACCACTGCTACTCCCACTTTTAAGAACAGAAGAAGAAAGGGGGGGAAAGCCTCTGGGAAGAGGAGGAGGAATGTAAGTTCCCAAATAATTAATTTCAAGCTTGCTAAGAAAATAAGTAGATAACGGAAAGAAATAAGAAATAACAGGAGAATATAATACATTGAAATATAAGAAATTTGGCAATAATCGGAATAACCCGTGGATTTAAATCTTACTAAAAATAAGTAAAGACTGAAGATTGAAAATAAGGATTTAAAGAGTTAGTATTTGATACCAAGCAGGGTCTATATCGGGAGGGAAAGAGAAATACACAAAGGGAAGAAATAAGAGCGGGTAATCAACCCCTATTGTGTTAAATATATCCCCCCGATTAACCCCAAAGCCAAAAAGAAGAAAAAACCCACACGGCACCCCAAAACCTTGGGGGAAAAAAGGAGGATCTGGCCTTGGCGCCATGATGTTTTGACTGGCTGGCCCCATCTTCATAAACAAACTGAGAAGGAGGAGAGGGGAGACCGGAATCAGAAGTGAGAGGACAGAAGAAGGGAGCAAAGAGAGGCTTATGGGAGAAAGTGGGGCAGAAATTGAGAGTTGATATTGGAAAGAAGACATTGGAGGAAGGGTGGAAGTGACATACCATTCAGAAGAGGATAGGAGGAGTTTAAAGAGGAACCGGAAGGAACACAAAAATAAAGACCATAGAGACATCATAAAGACACTATAGAGAAAGTCCGTGGAGGAACACCAACAGCAAGAGAAAAAGCAAGTTGGAGAACGGTGACTTGGAGGTCAACGGAGGAAAGAGACGTAATTTGGGGGAAGGAAGAGGAGGAAAGGGAAACCGAGATGACGAGATGACAAGATGACGGAGAGAGGAGGTGACGAGACTTAAGTTAGAAGCTTCAACTTACAACACAGAGGGAGGAAAGGTTCAGTAACTCAATTAATTATTATTTGACTTTTTAAAAAATAATTAAAAACAAATAAAAAAATTCGTAAATCAATTGGGAAAACTTAATTAAATATCCCCCACGAGAAAAATGACTATTGATCATTGAGTACTGATTTTTGATTATTGATTCAACTACATAAGAACTAATTAATTAAAATAAAATTGCAGTATCAAATAGCAAAATGGATAAACATAAAGACCTGTGAGGGCCTGGAAGGAGGGGTTCACAAGGGGCAATAGACAACCCCATAAATTTAATGGACATTATAAAGGTAATACAAAAATTAGGAGGAAAAAATGATACAGTACAAAAAGAAGTGCATGAAATGACACAGAAACAAGATCTATATTATAAAGCAACACAAGAAGAACTCACAGCAATGAAAAAAGAACTCAAAGAAGATGTAGGTCAAATTGAAAAAGATATAACACAGCTATTTGGAGATGTAAAAGGTTTAAAAGAGGGAAAGAGAAAGTAGAAGCAATTCAAACAAATCTAATCAAGAAAGTTAAGAAGCTTGAAGCTCAAAACGAGAGGTTGGAGCATAACCAAGAGAGACTACAACAAATAGAAATGGATTATCTGCTATGGCTGAGAAATATACAGGAGGAATTGAAGGAAGACATAACAAAAATAGTTGTAGAACTACTCTCTAAGTCGATGGGTGAAGAGGAAGAGGATATCGAACAAGAAGTGGACCAAGTCTATCGAGTCTCATCGGCATATGCAAGACAACACAAAACACCAAGAGATACTATTGTTCAATTTACAAAGAAGAGATTTGTGTGTACAAGGGCACGAAGATAGTGGTCCTAAAAGAATTCCCCCAATTGATTTTGAATAAGAGAAAGAAATATTTCTTCTTGACTGAAGAATTAAAGAAATGCCAGATAAGATACAGATGGGAAAGAAGAGAGGGGTGATGGTCACCTACAACAAAGAGATGTGTGTTGACAACAGAGGAAAAGGCAAAGGACTTCTACAAAAAAATTGACACAGGATTCAAATAAAGACACCAAGAAAGAAGATACCGCAATGAAGGAGAATGCAAAAAAGATTTGATTCCCCCAAAGATTATGATGGCTACAAGAGCAAACAATGAAAACTAGCTATGCCTGCAGCTATCCCCCAAAAGGATACAGATGAATTAGGATCTGGAGAAGAAAAAATTGAATAAAATGGTCGAAATACAAATAAAATGTTTATCAAACAATATTAATGGTCTGAATTCTCCTCAGAAAAGAATAAAGGTCTTTAATAAATTAAAATGTCTGAATTATGATGTAATAGCACTTCAAGAAACACATATTTCTGATATATTTTATTTGTTCTGACCTAACAAATAAAAAATTGGATAAATAATATTGTCCATCATTTGAGAAAAAGAAAAGAGGATTAGTCATATATGTTAAAGATAATCTAAAAGCGGACTTGGCGTTTAGAGATCAAGAAGGTAGAATAGTGGCCATTACATTACAAATTGGGGAATCAAATTTTTTAAATATGTAACATATATGCTCCAAATGGTACCAAAACCAAATTTGTTCAGACTCTTAGAGAGAAATGGAAAGAAACTGAATTTGATGAACTTCTCCTTATAGGAGATTTTAATGGAGTCTGGAACAGTTATTGGGATAAAAGTAAGAAGCGTAAGAAAAGAATAATGCAAAGTAATAGCCAACTACCACAAAAATTTCTAGAATTGAAAGAGGATATGGACTTAGAGGACATATGGAGAGTAATCGCCACCAAACATGGTCAAGGATTGATATGGCATGGTCCACAAAAAAGTTAATTGCAAAGATTCACGAAGTAAATATTTTACCAAGAGATCTATCAGACCACTCAACCATAGAAGTTATAATTACCCAAAGGAAGGAGATTCGAAAGTGGAGACTTAATGAAAAATTATTGAAAAAAGAAGAAGATTCAGACAGATATAAGACCATAATTCGAGACTATATTAAATTGAATGATATAAGTGAAATTAAACCCCAAATAGTTTGGGATGCACTAAAGGCCGTTCTTAGACGCCACTTGATCCAACATAATGCTAGAAACAATAAAAATAGAAACAAGGAAATGAAGGAGATTGAAGCAAAGATGGCTTTAAATGAAAGAGATGCTAAATTCAAACCAGAAAATAAATCCCTAGTTCGAGAAATACAAGCTTTAAATCAAGAAAAACATCATATAGAATTAGAATTTCAAGCAAAGCAATGGAAATTTCTGAAATAACAGTCATTTGAAAATGCCTATAAAGCGGGGAAATGATTAGCGAGACAGGTCCGCAAAAAAAGACAAGCACAACAAATTGTAAAATTTAAAGTAAAAGATAAGGTGATAACTAAAGAGAAGGAGATAATGGAAGAATTCAGGAAATTTTATAAACAATTATATACAAAGGACAAAATTCCTAAAGACAAAATAATGGAATATATAGGTAAATTTAAATTGGAAAAAAATTAATCATGCCACCAGAGTAAGACTAAATAAAGAAATAACAAATGAAAAAATAGAAAAAGCTATAAGCAGTTTGAGCCCGGATAAGGCCCCAGGTCCAGGTGGATTTACTGCAGGTTTTTATAAATTGATGAAACAAGAAATATCTCCTCTACTGAAAAAAGTATTAAATGAAGCAATGTCCCATCAGAGAATACCAGAGTCATGGAAGTGTGCGGGAATAATAATGATTCCTAAGGAAGATACCGATGGAACAGACATTAAAAATTATAGATCGATCTCATTGTTAAATACGGACTATAAGATATTTGCAAGTATCTTATCTACAAGATTAAAGGATTTTTTGAAAGATTGGATAGGGGAGGAACAAACAGGCTTCCTCCCAAATAGAAATATGAAAGACAATATACAGATGGTAACGAATTTAATAGAATATTATGAACAAAACCATAAAAAAGAATGGGCAATCCTATCAGTGGATGCCAAAAAAGCATTTGATAATTTAAATTGGGACTTCTTTAAAATTTTATTACAAGAACTAGACATGGGATATAATTTCAATAACGCCATAAATTCTATATATGAAACGCAAAAGGCCAAGATTATTATAAATGGACAATCAACAGAAGAGTTTGTGATATCAAAAGGCATAAGACAGGTTGCCCCCTGTCTCAATTAATTTTTATAATGGCATTAGAAATATTAATGAAAGCTGTAAGAGAAGATAACAATATTATTGGTTCAAAAATGGGAAAATACCACTACAAAATACGTGCTTTCACAGATGATGTGATTGGACTAAATGAAGACCCATGTAATAACTTAAATAATTGAATACAGAAAATAGAAAAATTCAGCAAACTGGCAGGATTTAAAATGAATAGAAAAAGACGATAATCCTAACCAAGAATTTGAATAAGAAAAACAAGAAAAAATAAAAGAACAAACAGGATTACAAATAATGACAAAAATAAGATAACTGGGTATATGGCTAACTGCCAAAAATTCCCAACTTTTGAAAAACAATTACGAGATGGTCTGGAAAAAGATACAGTGCCTAATAAGTAAAAAAGTAAGTGCCTAATATTATAAGTAATCCAACTGGTCATATACCTACATTCCATGCACATGCAATAATACAGCAGTAATAACAATGGGTATAAGAAGAGGTAAAAAATTCAAACCAAAGTATTCTGACTCTGGTCCCTCCTCAAGCGGTGCAAACGGGCTCTTCTCTATGAGCCTGGGATTCTGCAGCAAATCCTCCCCCAAAGAATATGTATGTGCACCCAGGCAGCAAACGCTGTGCCCGGGCTTTTCCCCGAGAGCTGCCTCCGGGCTCATAGAGAAGAGCCGTTTGCAGTTTGTACCGCTTGAGGAGGGACCAGAGTCAGAATACTTCGGTTTGAATTTTACCTCTTCTTATACCCATTGTTATTACTGCTGTATTATTGCATGTGCATGGAATGTAGGTATATGACCAGTTGGATTACTTATAATATTAGGCACTTACTCTATAAGTTAGCATTCATTCTATTATACATTAGGTTGGTTTCTCACGTGTTGTGTGCAACTACCCCAATACACTTTGATGCTTTAGATCCTGGCAGGCAGGAGGGGCAGGAAAGCCTGGAAAAATGTAAACAGAGAGGTTTACTCAAGAGTAAATCCACAAAGGAGGGCACTTCATCCAAAGTGCCCTCCTTTGCGGATTTACTCATGAGTAAACCTCTCTGTTTACTTCCTTTGCAGATTTACTTCTGAGTAAACCTCTCTGTTTACATTTTTCCAGGCTTCCAGCTGAAAGAAGGAGCGAGTTTAGGGCTTGGCTTGCCATAATACTTATTGGCAAGGGAGGCGGGAAGGTGGTGAGAGAGAAGGAGAAACTGAATAACACAAAGGAAAAAACTGACTGGCTGGGACTCAAGTCATACATACAAAACAGAGGAAATAGAGTTAAGATAGACTTAAACGAACTGTAAATTATCTCCAGAATAAATACAGGAGAAGAAGAAACGGAGGCACGAAGAGACTACGAGATTCAAACTTAACTACAGTCTATGGGAACTCTTTGGGAAGTTCACTTTTAACTGTCCCTTCCCCCCCCCTACATTACACACCCATACCCCGGCACCTCCCCATCCCCAACCCTACCTATCCACCCCTATCCTCGTGTCATATGTGTACATATGGAAAAACCAATAAAAAACTATAAACATAAAAAGAAAATCCTGGCCCCCGAAGTTCTATAAAGAAAGTCCACTTCCTGGTTGGCGTTCCAGATGCGGAAATACTCAAAAGTAGCATTTCTTACGAATCCCTTCCGATCTTTTAATTTTCATAACTTTTTTCTCATGCCTACTAAATAACCTTCAGATTTACTTCATTTTTACAATCTTTATCATTCATTTTCATTTTCGTTTTTAAAAAAATGAAGTCCCAAATATATATTTTAGGAATGGTGGTAAAACCAGAAGTATTGCTACATACAGGTGTTTGGATTCATCTAACCTGTAGAATTAATACAGTTTAGCACCACTTTAGCTGTTATCGCTCAATGCTTTGAAGTGGTTCATTAAGGCAGCAGCACTCTGCCAGAAAGACCTGGTAAATGTACAACTCCTATGATTCCATAGCATTGATCTGTAGCAGTCAAACTCGTGTCGAATTGCATTAATTCTACAGTGTAGATGTGTACTACAAACAGACCATCTTCCACAATTGTCCATTCCCTGAATATTTTAAATGACCAAGATAGACTCATAGCTACCCAAATGTCCTATTCCTTGCTCCTTGTGTTCTTCCACTGTTAATGATGAACCCCTCCCTCCTTCAAAGCAACCTTACCTGACAGAATTCTGCAATGATCAATGGCAGGATGTTCAGCAGTGCTATCGGAAACACTGCTGGGTGACGCACTTAGTATACGACAATGTACTGTTTCATAGTGCTAATGACATCTGGGTATTGAAATAGTCTCCACAGGGATGAACACTACAACACCTGCTTTTTGTAGCTAATTCAGCCTGCATGCCTCTCTTTCTGCTAAAGGGAGAGACTTTCTCAAAAAGGTGTTTGCGGTGTATTGCCTAGTAAACACAAATAGCAAAGCACGAGTTGGTTTTTTAATGCACTTTATTAGTCAGAACTGGGTTCAAAACAATGGATTATATACATTTTTTAAAAAATAGCAGCCTTCTTTTTATTTTCCCACAGGTAAGAAAGATGAGGTAGGGTAGATTTTATTTGTGGCATGGATATAGTTTCATAATTTCAGGAAAAAATACTACTAATGAAATGAAAATAAAATAAATCACAAGAAAATGAAGAGAACAAATGATCAAGAACAAAAATAACATTATTTTAAAACATTAGTGTAACTATATCAGTAAAACCATGGCTGGTAACTTCATCGGGGAAGGCGTAATTGAATAAAAATGTTTTAAGCAGATGTTGGAAGTGACATTGCCACATGCTCAGCATCAGATGGGAGGGAATGTCATACAACAGGAATTCAGGTGATATATTAAAAACTCCTCTCTCAAGGGTCTCCAAACAGATCTTAGGGCCATGTGATACCATTCAAAGATAGAGCAGGTTGCTAAGAGTGAAGAGATGCTCTTAGATTTCTTGATCTATAGTTTTTAAGACCTCTAAACCGTGATAACTTAAAACTTTAAAAGAGAGAGAGAGAGAGAGAAAGACTGGGGAAAGATACTAGGTAGTAAAGATAAGGAACTAACTTCTTTGAGGACTGAATATTCCAGGATTTGGCTTTTTTTCCCTTTCTATTTAATGCATTTAAAATCATATAATAGGAGGGGGAAAAATAAAATGACAGGAAAATAAAGCATTTTGTACCAATAACTATGTATGATTTAGGTGCCTACTTATACCATAAATGAAAAAACGTCATCCCAAAGAATGTGTCAGATTGCCTAAATTTTCATGTTCTAATTTCTACATATAAAGTCACAACCAGAAATAATTATTCTGGTTCAAATAAGCATACAATGCATCTTGTTGAAAGCTGTTCCCAAATTGCCCATGAATAGTTAGCATCTGTATAGGATGCCTCCTATAAAAACATTTAAACTGCAAATAAACTTATTTCAATGTTAGATTTGCTTCTTCGTGTACAAATTATGTTTTAGCATGTTCTACAGCAACTTGATGATGACCTTCACCAAGGTGAACACCTGACAACAAGCTGCAGACAGCTCTCCAAAACTGATTATTTGCACAACAGGAGGTAAATAATATTTTGAATGTGTAATTTCATCCTCCCATTTATACAGTTGCCATTTCAGTGAAGAAAGGAGTACCACAAAGCCTTTTGAAATTCACAAACACAGTAAATTTGGGGGGAAACAATATTGTAATACTTCATTCCCTCCCAGATTCCTCCAAAAATTAAACCTATCCTGACTTAATTTACATACTTTTTCAAACACCCATCGGACTACACATTCTTATAGTATTCTCCAACAGTAATTGTCAGACAACAGTCATCTCATTGGTTCTAGTAAATTGATTCCCATTGACAGATCCCATTTCAAATCTTTCATGAAAATGTGTTGAGAATATATACATATATGCATATAGCACTTCCAGACAATTGATTCTACCCCTCCCCCCCACACACAAACACCAATACTGGAAGGATAATATGGAATAAACTTGCCAGCTGTATTTATTTACAAGGATGTGCAAAAAGCTAAGCATGTTAACAATGCACTCCATCCACTGTAAATTATAAGGCAAAATCTGGGAAGATAACCTCTTCCCCCATTTCAATCTGTCTCTCAGCCAGGAGTGAGAAAAAAATGCTCTTCCAATTCCCACACTTTTATCACCAGATATGCTACCTGGAGATTCTGAGTGCTGAATTTGAAACATCTGGGTCATGCGGCTAACCAACATGAGCTGCTCTTTGCCTGTTCACTTCAAGGATCTGTGGAGGAACCACCTGCCAGCCTTAACTTTACATAGTTGGACATCCTTAGATACAGTGCTAGGCTGAGGGGCATCTCCCCTTACAAAAATCCTCCTATCATTTGGTTGCGACAGATGCGCAGGATATATTATCCTTCACTATAACAACACATCCGGTCACGCTACTAAGACCTCACTCCACTTTATGATCAGACTTTGGCACCTCCCAGGAGTTTGATCACCTCTTGGTTGTCTCAGACACCCACACTCAAGCCATTCCTAAACACATGAGATTCTCCCAACTTCCCTTCTTGCGGTCTTCCTGGCCTTGGTTCCCTGGTGGACATCCTCACACACTTACCAAAAGTCATGCAACTCTAGCTCCTCTGGATGTGGCACTTTGCAACCTTCTGGCTCCTAAATATCTCCTCTTGATGTCCCTTGGTCTTTTGCGCTCTGCCCAATCTGCTCACTACAGAAATCAGCGGGTGCACATTTTGACTCTGTGGTATGTAAAGATCAGCAACTGACAGGGGTCCTAATAGGAGGGAAAAATTGAAAATATTTGGGTCCCTGCTTCAGGGCCAAAAATGTCAAGACTCATTTCTGTGTCCCTTTTAAAAGGCAATCCTGAAACCCCTAGAGCAGTGGTTCCTAACCTGTTGGCCCCCAGATGTTTTGACCTTCAACTCCCATAAATCCTAGCAGCTGATAAACTGGCTTGGATTTCTGGGAGTTATAGGCCAAAACACCTGAGGATCCACAGATTGAGAACTACTGTCCTTGAGTCTATCCAATTAGACACTAGGAGACAAAGAGATCTTGTACAACAGATTTATTTGATCAAGTCATCTGGAAAAGAAAGTGCCACACTCTAAGACTGCAGCTCAGGGAGTTTTATAGTCAAGGGTTTTAAGCACGCACACACAAACTATTTTATTGACACTTCTGTTTTCCATTTGTTCCCTCCTGGTGCTTCCTTATCAACAATTTACAACAGCAATTTTTTTGGTAAGATAGCTGGGATTTCTGGAAGCTGAAGTCCAAAACACCTAAGAACATAAGAACATAAGAAGAGCCATGCTGAATCGGACCTCAGCCCATCTAGTCCAGCATTCTGTATCACACAGTGGCCCACCAGTTGTACACGGGGATCTCGAGCAGAAGGGAGGGCAAAACCCTGACCTGCTCCCGACCCCCCACAACCAGTACCCAGGGAAATCCTGCCTACCTCAACCAACTCCGAGGTGGCACTTGAATGTCCTTTTCAGTAACTACCGATACACTTGGTATCCATGAATCTGTCTAATCCTGCCTTGAAGTTGTTCAGGCTGACAGCTGTCACAACCTCCTCTGGAAGTGAGTTCCATAACCCAATGACCCTCTGGGTGAAGAAATATTTCCCTTTATTAGTCCTAATTTTCCTACCTTGGAGCTTCAGGGAGTGCCCTCTAGTCCTAGTGTTTTGTGACAAAGAAAATAATTTTTCTTTATTCACCTTTTCTATCCCATGCATGATTTTATACACTTCGATCAAGTCGGCTCTTAGACTCCGTCTTTCAAGGCTGAAAAGACCAAGGCGTTGCAACCTGGTTTCATAAGGGAGCCGCTCCATCCCTTGGATCATTCTTGTTGCCCTTTTCTGTACCTTTTCCAGTTCCGTTATATCCTTCTTAAGGTGCGGAGACCAGAATTGTACACAGTACTCCAAATGTGGCCTTACCATAGATTTGTAGAGAGGTAATACAACATTTGCTGACCTATTTTCGATTCCCTTTCTGATCATGCCTAGCATAGAATTTGCTTTTTTCACTGCTGCAGCGCACTGGGTTGACATCTTCATTGAGCTGTCCACCAAGACCCCAAGATCCCTTTCCTGGTTTGTCTCGGAAAGCTTTGACCCCATCAGTTGATAAGTGTAGTTGGGGTTCTTTGCCCCGATGTGCATGACTTTACACTTGTTTAGGTTAAAATGCATTTGCCACTTTGTTGCCCATTCACTCAATTTCGAGAGATCTTTCTGGAGCTCTTTACAATCAGTTTCATTTTTAACTACCCTGAACAATTTAGTGTCGTCTGCAAACTTTGCTACCTCAGAATTCACTCCTACATCCAGATCATTAATGAATAAATTAAAAAGTAACGGACCCAAAACTGAACCTTGGGGTACGCCACTTCCCACCTCTTTCCACCCAGAGAAGTGTCCATTTATTACCACCCTTTGTTTCCTACAGTTTAGCCAGGTTCCAATCCAGGACAAGACCTGTCCCCTGATTCCATGGCTGAAGAGCTTATTTAGGAGCCTTTGGTGAGGGACTTTGTCAAAAGCCTTTTGAAAGTCAAGGTAAACAATATCAATTGGGTCCCCTTTATCTATGTGTTTATTTACACCCTCAAAGAATTCTAACAAGTTAGTAAGACATGATTTGCCTTTGCAGAAACCATGTTGATTTTCTTTCAGCAATGCCTGTTCTTCTATGTGCCTAGTAATTTTTCTTTAATAATGGTTTCCATCATTTTGCCTGGAACTGAGGTTAAACTGACTGGTCTATAATTTCCTGGATCACCTCTGGATCCTTTCTTGAAGATCGGTGTTACATTTGCCTCCCTCCAGTCCTCGGGTACAGTGCCTGATCTTAGAGAAAGGTTATATATCTTAGCTAGAAGTTCAGCAATTTCACACTTGAGTTCCTTAAGAACTCTGGGGTGGATGCCGTCTGGACCTGGTGATTTGTTGACATTTAGTTTAGTAAGGCATATGAGAACATCCTCCTTGTTTATCTCTATCTGTTTTAATTCTTTTAATTCCCTCCCTGAAAAAACTGACTCAGCTGAAGGCATATGTTGTCTGTCCTCCTGTGTGAAAACGGAGGCAAAGAAGTCATTTAGCCGCTCAGCAATCTCTTTGTCTTCGCTGATTTTCCCTTTCTGGCCATTGTCGTCCGAGTGGCCCAACTGCTTTTCTAGTTGGGTTCCTGCTTCTGATGTACTTAAAGAAGTTTTTGTTGTTTTTTTAAATATTCTTTGCTATGTGTGCCTCAAAATCTCTCTTGGCTTTCCTGACTGTTGCTTTGCATTTAGTTTGCCAGAGCTTGTGTTCCTTTCTGTTCTCCTCGGTAGGAAGAGCCTTCCATTTCTTAAATGAGTTTTTCTTCTTTCCAATCACATCTTTTACTTCGTTTGTAAGCCATACTGGTGTCCTTTTGGACTTTCCATGCCTCTTTCTTTTTATTGGAATGCATTTTAGTTCGGCCTGTTTTAAGGTATTTTTAAACCTAGGGGAGCAAAGTTTGAGAAACACTGCTTTAGGCTAACCAAATGCTGCACATTTAGGGAATATTTGGCCACAAGACATAGGAGTCTAAATACTGAGCATCCTTATAAATGTACAAAGCCTTCTGAAGAACATCTTACTGCTCATCTGTGTATGGCTAGCTTTTTGCTCTGGGCTGGAATAAAGATTATTGGAGACAGTGCTTGAATATATGGGAGAAAAGGGAGCTTCTTAATGAAATCATAGTTAATCTCTCTCCACTCCTCCATTCCTATTTGCCTGATAGCATCTAGTCACTTTTGTGGTATCCCAATATGAGGATGTGAATGACAGAGGCAACTATGCAGATCCTAAGCAGTGTGAAGGTATGAAGAATTGCCAACAGAAAAAGTGTTGAAGAGAGAGAAACATGGCTAGAACACAAGAGCTTGTTTCCCTACATAAAGTTGGATACTTGATTAACCAGACCTGGTCTTCTAATTTCTCTTAGAGCTACAGAACAAAAATTTATATCAATTTACTGTATGCAGAACTCCTAAAAAAGGCCCTTTTGCTGGATTGGGTGTTTAACATTAGCAAGATGTTTGTATTCAGCTCCCCTAACCAAGCAGATGACAGAGTTGGCAAGTAGCCCCAACTATGATGAAAGGAAATGGAATGTAATGGTAAATCAATTCCATGATAGGCTAGCATATTCAACTCCTGCCAGAATCAACCAGCTGTCTCTTTCTCTCCACTGGATTTTACTTGTCCATGTTCCATCATTCCCTTTGTCTTGCCTCCCTAGTGCAAGATGGCATGAAGACCCCCACAGTTTTGTTAAAGCCATGTCCAGATAAGTTGTGTCTTCAACAAGCTGTGCAGGAAAACCCACAGAGTTCCACTAGAGCCCCCACAGTTTTTGACAAATCCTCACATCTCATGCACCAATATAATACTTGCCAGAGTTGTCTTTCAGTTTTCTAATGGAACTATATACACAACCAAAATGGGAGGGGAAAATCTTATGCTTTTCTCTTGAATATAATAGGAATATATGAATGTTCTGTTGTCCTGTGGAGTCCCTCAGGGTTCAGTTCTGTCCCCGATGTTATTCAACATCTACATGAAACCGCTGGGAGAGATCATTCGGAGTTTCGGAGTAAGGTGTAATCTGTACGCAGATGACGTCCAGATCTGTCACTCCTTCCCACCTGTCACCAAGGAGGCTGTCCAGACCTTGAACCGGTGCCTGGCCGCTGTGTCGGACTGGATGAGGGCTAGCAAATTGAAACTAAATCCAGACAAGACAGAGGTCCTCCTGGTCAGTCATAAGGCCAAATAGGGCATAGGGTTACAGCCTGTGTTGGATGGGGTTACACTCCCCCTGAAGGCGCAGGTTCACAGCTTGGGAGTGATCCTGGATTCATCGCTGAGCCTGGAACCCCAGGTCTCAGCGGTGGCCGGGGGAGCTTTTGCACAGTTAAGACTCGTGCGCCAGCTGCGCCCGTACCTTGGGAAGTCTGATCTGGCTACGGTCGTCCACGCTCTGGTCACATCCCGAATAGATTACTGCAACGCACTCTACGTGGGGCTGCCTTTGAAGACAGTTTGGAAATTGCAATTAGTCCAGCTGGCGGCAGCCAGATTGCTAACGGGAGCTACATACAGGGAGAATACCACCCCCCTGTTGTGTCAGCTCCACTGGCTGCCTGTCCAATTCCGGGCTTAATTCAAAGTGCTGGTTTTGACCTTTAAAGCTCTATACGGTTCTGGTCCAGCTTACTTGTCCGAACGCATCAGCCGCTATGTCCCACCTCGTAATCTAAGATCATCCGGGGAGGCCCTGCTCTCGCTCCCGCCTACGTCTCAGATGAGGCTGGTGGGGACGAGGGATAGGGCCTTCTCGGTGGTGGCTCCCCGCCTGTGGAATGCACTTCCTATTGATGTATGATCCACCACATCCCTCCTGGCCTTCAGGAAAAAAGTAAAATCCTGGCTGTGGACCAGGCATTCGGACCAGGCATTTTAGATTGTAACAAGTAAGTGATTATGGCAGCACAAGGCAGCATTTATTTTAATGAATGTTGGTTTTTAATGAAAGTGGGTGATTATGGCCAAAAATCCCGAAATAAATAATGTGCATGATGCTTTCTTGTCTCAGTGAATGTCTTGATTTACAAAAATCTCAGAGAAAATATGGAGTTCTGTTCAGCTTAATCAATATTAATAGAAACAGATGCCAATATCTGTTTATTATTTCACTGCATGGGAGTGTTATTTATAGCTATCAGGCACTTGGGAGTAATTCTGTATTAAAATACCATATAAAATATTGCCCTGAAAATATGTGCCCTCAAAGGAGGTCTGAAACATTTTCTTCTTCCATTCTATCAATTTTTCAAAACCATCTAAAGGTTTCTCAACTGACTACCAGTATCTTTCATCCTGTGACTGTAACCTGTCAAAACACAATCCACTATGTCCAGTGGGGATTCCCTCCAAGTGTGTACAAGATTGCAGCTTTACAATGCAATCCTTTACACCAAGGAGGGGAACCTCTGCTCTGAGAGCAAAGTTTTGTGCTGGAATGAGCACACTCTGGCGCGCCAAGGGCCATATTTTAAGGCTCTTTGGACCCTGAGAAGGACATAGTATCCTATCAGGCAGCATTATGGCTGACCTTTAAATACTATTTAAAGAAAATTTAAGATTATTATGAGTTAGAGCACGTGAAATACTTTGGAATTGTCTAATTGGTCCCTCATATGCATTTTTTTCAGTCATTAATCTCATTTTGGAGGCAGGTTTTGTCATGAAATCTAGGGGATCTTAAAGGCAATACAGGGCTCCCAATACTTATACCCCACAAGCTGTACAATTATCCAAAGCGTATTTGCTTCCCAGCTAATGGAGAGCATGAGAAAGGTTAAGAGTGTTGTTATACTGTATGTATTATTGAAGGCTTTCATGGTCAGAATCACTGGGTTGTTGTGTGCTTTCCGGGCTGTATGGCCATGTTCCAGAAGCATTCTCTCCTGATGTTTCACCTGCATCTATGGCAGGCATCCTCAGAGATTGTGACAGTACAAAGAGTGTGCACTTATTTAAAGTTCAATTATCACTTTTGGTAACTTTCAAGAGAGATGATTCACATTCTTGGGGGAGGAAAAAAGCATGATCTAAGGAGTCTTGAAGAGGTGAAGACTATAAAGGTACCCTTCAGATTCCACATTCAGCCCCATCCCTGATCTATATGAAACCTTTAAAAGAGATTGCTGTGAGATTTAGAGTTCAATGTCATCAATATGTAGGTGACACTGAACTCTCTATCATTCTCTCATCGTGCTTAATGAGGAGGTAGGTGTGTAATGACATAGTAATTGAGTCAATAAAAAGAGTCAGTAATGGAGCTGATGTGGACAAACAAATTGAAGCTTAATACAGACAAGACAGAGGTGTTTCTTGCAAAAGCCGATATGGTTAGGAATGTGTAGCAACTGTTAAATGGAATAGGACCTGTGAAGGCTAATTTTGTTCCTATTTAACAGTCCTCCAACAAATAGTTAATATTTTCCTGTTTTGGAAGAGTTCAGTAAATGTTTCTATGTTCTCAGTTGCATTTTCCTTGCTACTTTAATTGTTTAAATGACTAATAATTTCAATGTTGGGATTTCTGCATTTTTCTGCATTTAGGGGATATTGTAATTATAAAGTGTAGTAGTTTGATATCTCAACGGAAGTGTAGGCCTCGTCTATAACTCCTATGTGAAGCATGGCCCAGCAATGCCCAGCCTCCATGGTGCCTTCTCCAACCAATGCCCAGTGTGGGAGAGATATGTGTGGCCTCCACTATGGCTGGATCAAATATCCATGGTGAAGTGAATGGACATTCAGCCAGCAGCATCCAGCAACTGCCCCACACATTGCCTACAGCCACGATACAGGGATGGCACCACCATACTGGAGAAGGTAGTATGGGAGGGGATCTTATAGTGGGGAGCCACCAGCACCATGAAGTGATGAAACCCTTCCTGCTCCACTATCAGAAAAGGCTGGTTGTTGAGAGCTGACATCTCTCCCAGGTGTATCGGGGGACATGATGCTCCAATTAGGCTGGACCAAAGCCATATAGGGCTTTATAGGTAACGACCAGAACCTTGAAACATCTAGCTCCGTCTGCCACTGTTAAAAGCATCGGGGTCATTTTGGATCCATTGCTGATGATAGAGGCTCATACTCTGCCACAAGTAAGCAGGCCTTCTTCCACCTTCGTCAGGCGAGAAAGTTGGCATCCTACCTCCTGGTAGAGGCACTGGCAACGGTAATTCATGCAACAGTCACCACAAGGTTGGACTACTGCAATGCCTTCTGAAGGCAATGACCCAGAAGATTCAGGTTGTCCAGAATGTGGCTGCCAGACTCCTCTCGAAATCACCTATGAGATCACATATTACGCCAGTTTTGCAGCATTTGCATTGGTTACCAACAGAACAACGGATTTCTTATAAAATACTGACTCTGACATTTAAAGCCCAAAATGTTCTAGGACCTTCATATCTTGGAGATCGCCTCATTCCTTTTTTTCACCAGCAATCACCTCGACCTGCTCAGGAAAATCTCTTGTTTTTACCGGGCCCTAGGGAGGTGCAACTGGAAGCCATAAGAACATAAGAAGAGCCATGCTGAATCGGACCTCAGCCCATCTAGTCCAGCATTCTGTATCACACAGTGGCCCATCAGTTGTACACGGGGATCTCGAGCAGAATGGAGGGCAAAACCCTGACCTGCTCCCGACCCCCCACAACCAGTACCCAGGGAAATCCTGCCTACCTCAACCAACTCCGAGGTGGCACTTGAATGTTCACAAGGCATGCAGCTTTTTCAACCCTTGCTCCAATTTTGTGGAATGCATTGCCCCCTTATCTTAGAGCTATGCCAGATCTGAGATCTTTTACACAATCGCTCAAGACCTGGCTTTTTGGCTGTGCATTCAATTTGTAATCAGCTCTAACTGTCAAATGCCATTGCTAACTAAGAAATAAAGTGAAATGAAATGAAATGGAATGAGCCCAGAACCAGACAGACAACCAATGGAGCTGCTTCGGGATAGACATACTACGCTAGTAACACCCATCAGAAAACTTAGCTGCCACTCTTTGGATAAAGTTAGCACCCGTCAGAAAACTGGCTGCTGCTCTTTGGATAAACTGTAATTTGCAGATGCTTTTCAAGGGCAGACCTACATAGAGCATATTGAAATAGTCCAATCTGGATGTAACCAGGAAATGAGTGCAATTGGCCCACAAGCTTTAACTGGGTGAAGGCTGACCTAGTCACCACTGCCACTTGGGCTTCCAGGTTTAAAGTGGAGTCTAGGATGACCCCCAGACTGTGCACCTGGGATTTCAGGGGGAGTGTAAACACATCCAGGTCATATTGAAATGCTGTTCCCAAGTCCATCTTCTGTGAAACCAGTAGTACCTCTATCTTGTCTGGATTGAGCCTCAACTTGTTCAGCCTCATCGAGTCCATCACTACCCTCAGACAACAGCTGAAGGACAGGATCACTTCCTTTGCATCAGATGAAAAGGAGTAGTAGAGTTGGGCATCATCCATATACAGATGATACCAAACAACAAGCCAAATTCTTCAAAATCCAACTATTACAGAGACAAAAAGTGAGGGGAAATCTTCTGAACAGGGGCACAGACAGCAAAACAAACACTACAGGGGTGGTAACCCTTCCCTATGCTATCCAAAGCTAAAACACACATATATATTTGGCTGGATTTACACTTAAAATTGTACCCCAACTGACTTACATGTAATTTCAATTTATCAATAAACCAATGTGTCCTATCTTTTTTGTAACCTGTGGATTGTTTGTATTTCATTTATACCGTATACACATAAAATATAGTTTTATGCAATAATTTTAAGTAATTTTGTGCATGAAACAATATTTGAATACACTGAATCATCAGGAAGCACAGGTATCACTAACTCAACCATCCATGTGTCAAATTTTGAATTTTGGAGGATTTGGGATTTTGGAATTCCAGATAAGGAATATTCAACTTTTATTGAAAATTATCTGCAGAAGAGGTCTAGTAGTAGAATTCATGGAATGGAACTAGAGCTCTTTAATGCCAACTTTTTCAGTGACTACAAATTGCAGGCATATTGAGGATGACGCTATATTAGTTAAACTGTATCACACCTCTATAATTGTGTCTTGAAGATCTAAACATATTCATTAATGGAGCAAATCTATGGATACTGGTGGAGTGATCCAGATCAGAGTTTGTAACAGTCAACAAACAGTCCTCCTCCACCCTGATTGCAAAGAATTATGAGCAATTTCCTTCAGATTGCAAGGAATGGGAGAAAATTATTTGCATCTTTTCTAAAGTTGATTTACATGTTCAGCTCAGTCAGCAGTGTCACTCAGGCTGGATCTACATTGGCCTATTCCCAGGATTTGATCCCAGATTAACTGGTAGTGTAGATTCATATAATACAATTCAAAGCAGATAATCTGGGATCTGACCCTGGGATATAGGGCAGTGTAGATACACCCTGAGAGTTGGAAGGAGGCTTTGGGTGTAGTATGTTGTAGTGTGGTCAAGGGAAAGACTTTGAAATTTATAGTTCGATAACCTCATAATCTTTGGTAGGGGAGCTGTTTGCAGTACTTTGGATTCTAAAGATCTAGAATCTCCCTCAATCTATCAGCATTACATTCCAAACTTGCTATTTTTGTTCTTCGCTCCCACGATGGAGATGTCACTGTAGATGGTCCTTTTAGCAGTCAATCCTTGATTTTCCATCTTTCTGTATTCCTAGTCCTGAACTCAGACCCACTACTAGGAAGTATATATCCACACGAGCCTTCAGGAGATGACTCAAAGCCAAAATAGCTAAAGATGTATGTCTGAGATTTCCTTAATGTGATAATGTTTAGATTTTGCACATCAGGACAATTACAAATTTCAAGCAAACACATTTCTCATGTGTTAAAAATGAAGCTATAAAGTCACCTTGTGATGATTTTAAACTTTCCCTCCCTGCGCAGAGGGGAGGGAGAGGCAATTGCCTCCTCCAATGAAGGAAGAGACAAGTTCCAGAGGCGTTTCCTAAAAGGAGGCGAAGCCAGGCTTCTGGAAATTGCCAGCCCCCTTCCTCAGTTTGGAGCTGGACATCGACCCACCACTCTGCCCATTAAACAGTATATTAAGGTTGCCATTAGGGTAGGATTTTTTTGCCCCTCTTATGTTCTAAGAACGTTTTTTTCGCCTACCCTATACAGTTACAAGGCAATTTAGATGTGTGTGGTTAAATAGGTAGCCACGGTAAACTGTTAGGAAAAGCAAAAATTTGATATACAGTATGCCTAAAGCACCCCTTTAGGGGTGAAGGACATTAACTAATACAATCACCTGAGGCTCCATTTAAAAAGGTGAGAGGGTTTATAATGGCCTAGAAATTCAAGTAATGGTCTCTGATACATGGAGGAAAACCGCTCTGACATATTTCCTTTGGAGGTTGCACAATTGGATGTTCAGGGGACCCGGGTGGTTCGCCCTAGCTAGCCGAGGGGTAGGCCAGACAGGGATGCTACCTCGGTTTTGCCACCAAGTTCAAGATCCATATATTGAGTTCCAGTTAAAATTAAACAGGTAACAATTAATAAAAGTTGCCCATATTTTAAACCCAAATACTTGTGTGTGGTCTTGTTATTTCGTGGGTTGGCAGGCAATACCTTCTCAGAAATCTCCCGTTGTCAGGTTTGACCCACCACTTCCCCCAAGTCACAATTTGACAGTATTCTTGTCCTTCTTTTACAGCTAAGCTCTTGGGCAAAGTTTCCTTGTGTGATTAGATTGCTATTTCACTATGTTCTGAATGATTTTAAAACAAAAGCTACTTCATAGAATATGACAATCTCCCTGGGTGGTAAGGCGGTACCACAGTAAATCTTAACCATAGGAAAAAACAAGCAAAAGCCACTTTGTGGTGACTTTCTTCTGCCAGAAATGAAATATAATGGTACATATTATGCAAGCAGACCTTTATTTTCTTCCCTTTTCTTCTTAAAATGTCTGTGAAGAGCGAAAATTAGCTTGTAAATATTCACATGAACCAGGGATGCCTTGTCTTCCATGGGTAATATTGGTTGAGACCAGCATCAGCATTGGTCATAATGGAGAATATTTGTTGAGCTTCTTGAATCCTGGCAATGACTACTAAGATAGACGTTTTGCTCCCAGCCTCTTTTTATGGCTACTAGTGCATTGCCACTATTGCCAACTTGACCATGATGCACAACCTCTGAGGATGCCTGCCATAGATGTAGGTGAAACATCAGGAGAGAATGCTTCTGGAACATGGCCATACAGCAGGAAAAACTTAGAACAACCCAGTGATTCTGACCATGAAAGCCTTCACCAATACATGATGTATTTCCTTGAAGGCTTACTTGTTGATTGCTGCGTATTGGTAGTTGGTCTCTTATATCGTTTTCTCAGCTTTTAGCCCATTACCTTTTTGCCAATATGCCATGAGGCTGAGAAAAGTTACTATAGCAGTCCTACAAGTGGTAGGAGTGGAGCACACAGTGAGGGCCATCAAGAGAAGCCCAAAGCATGATCAGCAGCCATGTTGGCTAGGGAATTCTGGGAGCTATTATCATAAAAATGAGAGATAAATTTTCTCATATGCTAGGACAGCCCAAGGGAAGCTGCCAAATGACGCCCTCCAAAACCTGGTGCCAGGAATGATAGAGCTGACTAGACTAGGCTGTTTATGTACTGAGATTCACAAACATTATTTGATATAGCTGTCTGTTATTAAGTAGTCACCATATTTCAGTTTGGTATGCTTGCCTAACATTTGCGGGAGATCCATTTCATTTCTTTTTATGCTGGAATTTGCCTTGGGTTGGTTTTAGATGAGGATGATATGATTGTGTGTTTCATTTTGGAAAAGTCCACTGGAAACATTAAGAACCCAAAGAAATCCCTATGCTTACTCCATTCAGCATTTTCCCCTCAGACAAAATGACTGGTGAATGTGTGTGCATTTAATTATTATCATTCTCTCTTCAAATTACATAGGCAAAGTACCCTGTGATATTTGAAACATAAATTATTGGGCCACAGATTCTTGCTACTATTTTTCCTTATTCTTGCCAGGGCTGCAAATCAATTTTCTGCATTTTGTTCATTTTTTTTCAAATAAAACAGAATAAAATGGTGGAAAATAGCTGTTGGCACCTCACATTTTTCCACCATGGTTAAGGGTTATTTGAATTCTGAAGCAATGTGCTGCTGTGCAAAGCCAGTTCAGTTTAAAATGCCAGCCTTAAAAGGATCAGAACACACGCTTGCAATCTGGATTTCATCATTTTTCCACAGAAACAAACAAAACAGCCCAGTTCAGTTTGCAGTACCGTGTCACAGTGTTATTGTTTTTAATTACTTTTTTAACCTTATATTCCTTCTCTCATTACAACCCTCCCTATATTTTTACATAAGCTGTTGCTACTGTTTCCTTTTACTGTGGCAGCTTTACAAGACGTCTGTTTTGTTCACTTTGCCTCTGCTCATTCCTTCCTTCTACAGATCAGCTTCCACATGGAAGATTTCCAAAACAGCAGAGGTGTGGGGTGGAACAGGAAGCGTTTGAAGATCCTGGTCCAGAATTATTATTTGGTGTCTGAAAAATGTGCTTCTCTCTACCTCTCCTCATCTCTCAGATTTCACTTTTCATGCCATAGCCCTGTTTCAGGTGAGTCTAAAACAGATGGTGAAGGCTGAGAAAACTTTATGTATATTTTGACTTTTTGAGAGGGTTCTGAATGTTTCCAGTGGAATTTCCAAGAATTACATACTTTCTAAAACAAGAAAGAAGGGATCATTTTATCAAACAACTGATCAAATTCCACAAAACAGCAATGAAGGGTTTTTTTTAATAATTCAAATTTCAGACACAAATAAATAATTAGATATAGGGATGGGAAGCTGTTCCCCTTTAGGTCTGATGTAGTAGAAGAAAAATAATTTACACACCCAAATAGCTACTGAATGTAGATTTAAGTACATCTTTTCTGCCCTATCTTCATCACCTAGAGAGTAGATCTGCACTGTAGAAATGAAGCATTTATGACATCCCTTTAGCTGCAGTCTTGCAATACTATGGAATCATGAGAATTTTACAAGCTCTTTATTTAGTCCTCTCTGCCACATTGTGTTAGTGATTCACCAAAATAAAAATCTCAGGATTTAATAATAATAATAATAATAACAACTTTATTTATACCCCGCCACCATCTCTCCAAGGGGACTCGGGGTGGCTTACATAAGGCCAAGCCCAATGACATATCAATAAAACAACATAGCAGCAAACAATAAAACAGTGCAATCAATATAATTCACATATAAGCAATAACACAAAAAATGAAAACCTTATGGCTGGGCCAGATGTAATATATTAAACTTTTAAAATAAATAAAAACTGGGCACAAACAGACATAGGATGTATCTAAGCTGGAGGGTTTTAAGAGAATTGGTCAGAGCAGGGCATTATTTACTTTATTCAGGGAAGGCACACTGGAACAGCCATGTTTTCAGGCTCCTCCTAAGGACTGCCAATGTGGGAACTTGTCTGATATCCTTGGGGAGTGGTTTCTAGAGTCGGGGAGCCACCACAGAGAAGGCCCTCTCCCTTGTCCCTACCAATCATGCTTGTGAAGGGGGCGGGAGTGAGAGCAGGACCTCTCCAGATGATTGAAGAGATTGCCTGGGTTCATAGACATCTTTGGTGAGTGGCAGGTCATGGACACCAGCAAGGCTTCAGGCGCTCCCAGCCTTGCAGCATGAGAGCCGCATCTGCTTTTTCTGCCAGAGGGCTGCGTTCTGGCTTTAGGCCGGGACATGGTACTGAAACCTTCTGCTGGACCTCTCAGCGGCTTTCGATACCATTGACCACGGTATCCTTCTGGGTCGCCTTGCAGATATGGGACTTGAGGGTACTGCATTGCAGTGGCTCCAATCCTTCCTGGAAGGTCGTACCCAAAAGGTGTCATTGGGTGACACCTGTTCGGCTCCACAACCGTTGTCGTGTGGAGTTCCTCAGGGCTCAGTACTGTCCCCGATGTTATTTAACATCTACATGAAACCGCTGGGAGAGATCATTCGAGTTTCGGAGTAAGGTGTTATCTGTACGCAGATGACGTCCAGATCTGTCACTCCTTCCCACCTGTCACCAAGGAGGCTGTCCAGACTTTGAACCGGTGCTTGGCTGCTGTGTCGGACTGGATGAGGGCTAGCAAATTGAAACTTAATCCAGACAAGACAGAGGTCCTCCTGGTCAGTCGAAAGGCCGAACAGGGCATAGGGTTACAGCCTGTGTTGGATGGGGTTACACTCCCTCTGAAGACGCAGGTTCGCAGCTTGGGAGTGATCCTGGACTCATCGCTGAGCCTGGAACCCCAGGTCTCGGCGGTAGCCGGGAGAGCTTTTGCACAGTTAAGACTCGTGCGCCAGCTGCGCCCGTTCCTTGGGAAGGCTGATCTGGCTACGGTCGTCCACGCTCTGGTCACATCCCGAATAGATTACTGCAACGCACTCTACATGGGGCTGCCTTTGAAGACAGTTCGGAAGCTACAACTAGTCCAACGGGCGGCAGCCAGATTACTAACCGAGCTACGTACAGGGAGCATACCACCCCCCTGTTGTGTCAGCTCCATTGGCTGCCTGTCCAATTCCGAGCTCAATTCAAAGTGCTGGTTTTGACCTTTAAAGCTCTATACGGTTCTGGCCCAGCTTACTTGTCCGAACGCATCGGCCTCTATGTCCCACCTCGTAATTTAAGATCATCCGTGGGGGCCCTGCTCTCGCTCCCGCCAACCTCTCAAATGCGGTTGGCGGGGACGAGAGGGAGGGCCTTCTCGGTGGTGGCCTGTGGAACGACTCCCTATTGATATTCGATCAGCTTCATCCCTCCTAACATTCAGAAAAAGAGTGAAATCCTGGCTTTGGGACCAAGCGTTTGCACCCTAGCACAACCTGGCACTTTAGACTGGTCCGTTGGCAAATTGGTGGTTAAGATCTAAGACTTTGGATGGAACATTGTTTTAATGGTGATGAATGTATATGATGTTTTTAATATTAACTGTATTTTAATGTATTGAATTCTAGGTGTATTTTAATGTATTTTAATTTTAACTGTGTTTTACTATGTATTGTGTGGCATCGAATTGTTGCCGTCTGTTAGGCCGCACTGAGTCCCCCCTCGGGGGTTGAGAAGTAGTGGGGTATAAACACTGGAAATAAATAAATAAATAAATTCTGTTGCAGCCATGGCCCATGCCCGAGCTTTCATGTGCCGCCTCCCTTTCGCTGGAGTGCGCCCACAGCAGGGCCTGCTTGGGGTGGCATGGGTCAAGGGTCCTTCTCCCCTGCCCCCACCACCTTTGTCCCTTCCCTGGCGGTTCCCAGCTGGGCCGTTTCTTCAGACCCATGTCAGTGTGCACCCTCGCGTCAGGGGCATGTGTTCAGCCCGCTTTTGGTGGCCTGCTGTGGCCACAGCATGGCGCAGTAGCCGATGCCCTGGATCAGCCCTGGATCGGAGTGAGGGGGGTCATTAACTCGGTTGTTCTCCCCTGCTTTCCCTCACAATGTGGGGGGGGGGGGCTTTCTCACCCTCCTCTAAGGGGCGGCTGGGTTGTTTTCACACCTGGGGGCATTGATTTGCTCTCTTCTACCCTACCCAATACTCTTTTCTTGGGAGGGATTATCGGGCCCTGCCCTCCCCTCCATGGCGGATTGTTTCCTCTCTGCCTTCGCTTTTAGATGTCCCATCTGGGCTGGCAGGTCATGGGCAGAATGCCCTGCCAAGTAGCAGGCGCAGGCTGGCAGCCATGTGGGCTACATGGATGATGGCTGGCTACTAGGCTTGTTTGATTAAAAAAAATGGTTCAAACTCCGTTTCAGATGTAGGGGCATTTGGTGATTCGGATCTAAAGTCAATTACGATTTTCACAGAAAAAAATCCTTCATTAATGGTTTCAAAGTGTTATTTCCTGTTTCATTGGGTGGTCTTTGAAAGTAGTTGTTTTGCTCTGGAAAGGGGGGGAGGAGGAAGCAAAAGGAAGAAATCCATCCTCTCTGGTTAAAACTGCTTGGAAAGGAAAGGAATCCATCCACACTGGTTTAAACTGACACGGATCCATCCCATCCACACTCGTTTAAACTGATGTGGGAGGGAAAGGAAAGGAATACATCCACACTGGTTTAAACTGACATTTTTCCTGCTGTTTTTCTCCCTTCCCTTTTCCTCTTTCCTTATCTCTCTTTTTTCCGCTTCCCTTTTCTCCTCCAAATTCCAACCCATTTAGAAAAACATGGGGTGGGGGCATTTTACTAGGTTCCCCGGGTATGTTGTTCCCTTGCAAAGCAGTGGCATGGCACCTTTCCCACTCAAGCTGCCTAGTCCCTTCCTGTTTGCATCCCCGGCTGCCATGCCGAAACCCCTCCCCTCCCACGGTGGTTTCCCCTCATTGGCTGGAGGCAAGCATCCCAGCATGCAAGCTGCTGCTTGCCACCAAACGCTGGGTCTTTTCTGAATCACTTCGTGAGTCGGAACAAATATGGCGACAGTGGCTTTGAAAGGGCAAGTATACTTCTGGGTTCCGAAATCGCTTAGAATTCACTTCAAAAAGGAATTTGATCCAAATTTAATCTGAATTACAAAGATTCTGATTGGACCTAACCATGCCTAGTCAGGAGGGCTGCAGTTTGAGGATGGCTGCTGTAGACTTTGGGGTGGATATTATAATACTGTAGTATATGTGTTTGCAGGCATTTGTAAGATAGGAGGAAAGTTATTATACCAAAAGCCATTCTTTACTACCAGAGAATATGAAGTTATTTACACTATTCAGTCAGCAAGCTTGCCTGTAGCGTCTGTGTAGATACCAAAGAGAGAAACCTTTGGCACTGCATGGCAAGCAATGATATAAAGTTTCCTTTAACCACAACACCCAGTATTTAACTCTGCTGCTTTACCTCATATGAACCTTCGTTAAAGTTACTTATAGCCTGTGGTTTTTAAACAGATCTGTTTCCAGAGACTAATTTTATGCTCACTAACACCATAAACTAATGTGAATAAAGCAAAACAGGAAAATAAAGTCCAGCTCTATACACATCTGCTTAGAAGTAAGGCTCCTTCCACATAGCTCTATGAAACCCACATTGAACTGGATTATATGACAGTGTGGACTCAGATAATCCAGTTCAAAGCAGCTATTGTGGATTATGAAAACACTAAACAGGGATGCAGTTTGAGAATTGGCTAACGCGGAGCTTTGCTTTTCATCAGATATCAAAAAGCTACAACAGTCATCGCTCTGTCTGCTTTGTCAGCCAGCAGAGGAGGGAGGGTATGACTGATGGAAAACACACAGTAACAACAACTTTATTTTTGTACCCTCCTCCATCTCCCCAAAGGGACTTGGAACGTCTTAGATGGGGACAGGCCCAATCAACATGGTTAAAATATAGTACATTAAAATATATAAACAACAGCATAAAATAGAATAAAATAACATTATAACAAAATCTAAAAGCAAAACATCAAATCAATAACCACTGAGCCCTGCAATAATGAACGAAAGCACTGTCACACCCTATAAAAAAGTAAGGCAGCAAAAAAAGAAGCCTGACAAAGAATAAAAACAGAGAGAGAGAGAGAGAGAGAGAGAGAGAAAGAGAGAGAGAGAGAGAGCAAAGCAACTGGTGCAGGAGTACTGTGTTGGGAATGGTAGTATCCCTCATCCTATTTGGAAACCACTGCACTCAAGACTTCCTCAACCCTGGAATTGCCTAATATAAATAAAATCCATGGCTCATTCTAGAATCCATTAGAGATGGTTGTTGCTTTGTTTACTATTGACCTAACATTCACTGTTATATAAAACTAGGTATTATCAATAACCTCACATATAAAACCAGATTTTTTCAGGCTCATTAAAGGCAAGTAGATTGCCTTTATTCTTGTTCTGTCTCATTTAGTCTATTCCTTTTTGTTAATGCATGTAGGAATTCATTACTTTATATTAGTCAAAGGGCCTGGAGGTTAACTGAGTTTTCCTTTTCAAAATTCTTCTTCTTCTTTACAAATGCATGGCTGTAGTTTCCTTTGCAGATATGGGGAAGTAGAGGACAATTTTAAAGCCAACATTAGTTTATACCATTCAAATGATATTTCAATGTTAAATAAGTACTCTCGGAAGACCCAAATATAAAATGAACCAGCTAACTTTCACAAGCTTCACAGCATGTTTGATTCATATGTTTTATAGTGTTAAACATTACATCACTTTTGTAATGGAACATATAATCAGAAACCCAGATGCAGACTCTCGCTGGGATTTAGCAGGACCTTTATTTTTCTTTAAAGAAGTTGAAGATTTGAATGTTGTTAGGTTGTTCCATAGTAAGGTCTGTTCCACAGAGAAATCAACTATATGCAAAAAAGGCAAACTTCTTTTTAAAAAATTGAGGTTTTTTTAAACAATGTTTGTTCAAATATCTGACAAATTATATTTTTAAATGTTCTTAATTGGAAGATTTGGGAGAAATTAATGGATGGTGGTACAAATCAACCATTTTTTTCTGCCAGGATAAACTAAATGCATCCAGCTTTTCTAGATGAAAGTGAGACATTAACCTTTCAGTTTAGTTAGATACTAGGTGATTTCCTTTCTTAAAATATACATTTTTATTTACATACAATAACAGCGTACAGTGTAAACAGAACACAAAGCAATGCCTATTGTCCGATGATTGATCTGTAGTGCCCCCTCCAGAAATATATAAATTCTTTGAAGGGTGCACATAGCACCGAGAATCCTATAGAGAGGGCTCAGTCTGTGAGGAGGAATTGTCATCTGAAAAGCCAAAATATCAATGTCAAATGGGTGCACTGAAATACAATGAGCATTTGGCCAATTCAATTCAGCCGCATAATTGTGACTCAAACGTTTCAACACATCAAGGGTGTATGATGTCCAGTGTACCTGTGTTCAGGTATCACATCATTCATTAAACTGCCTTTGGCCAGGACAAATGGAAACTGAGGCAATACTCCCCTTGAGCTTTCTTTGAGATAATATCTAGTGGAGGAGCCTCAATTTACAAGTCCCAGGATTCTATAGCATAAGATATGGCAGTTAAAGTGACATCAAATAGCTATAGTTTCATAGCGAGGGTACACCCATAGTCATTATATATTCTTTATATACATTTGACAGGAATATTTTGATTGTGATTTTCCTGCATGGCAGGGGGTTGGACTAAATGGCCCATGTGATCTCTTCCAACTCTATTATTCTATGATTCTATGATATTACTCTAAGTATTCTAAATGACACATTTTCTCTCTGTTAACACCATCTGCATGTTGTGATAAAGGGGGTCCCTCTTTATCTCTGTAATTGATGCTGGCACTTGGATTCTAAATTTACTGTCTAGCTTGAGGCATTATGTCACTGTCTTTTCCAACCTGATACTTCTAAAATATGTTGACCTAACCCCCCCCCCATCATTCCCACATGTGGGTATGATGGCAATTGTAGTTGGATCAGGGGTGGATCTGCCATTCAACAAATGCAACCTATATTCTTTTGAGGAAATAGGAAAGATAACAGCTTTGCAGTTCAACACACACAGCAGGATTGGGGTGGCCTCATGCCAATATCCATCCTTCATTTCACCTTCCTTTTTCAACTAGGAAAGGTAGAAAAAGTCACAACACAGAAACTCTTGAGGTATTAGAAGAAGAAATGAGTAATCTATGTTCCTATCTTCACCAAGAGATTTTGTCATCAGTCTTTGGGCACTCCGGGGTAGGCTGCCTTAGAGATTGCATCCCTTTCTCTACATTTTCTTTAGAGAAGGAAACAAGATTTGCTAGTCTTTACTTTTCAATGGACCAATGGTTTTATTTCACAAATAGGAATCTAAATCTACTCCATCCCTTCATCACCATGATATGTCAACCTGTCAAAAATAATACAAGCCTATGTTTTGCCTTGTCTAATGCTATTGCTTGATTATAACATCTCCAGGAATTGGCAGTATTTCATTACTTCCCATGCATAGATGATTGTGCCTTTCCTGCTTCTTGGCAGGGGGTTAGACTGGATGGCCCTTGCAGTTTCTTCCAATGCTATGATCCTATGATTTGTAAATCAGCATACAGCATACATGGATGCTGTCCTTGGGCGCATTTGATATTTTATCTAGAAGCTTTCTATTCAGACTATCTAGCATTCGGGATACAAAGTCTCTACAAGCACCAGTTATGACTCCTTTCTCCAGACCTCTATGTTTTAAATGTGTGAGTCTGATTGCATTCAGCTATGTGAAGTTGAAATCTCTTATAATTAGGGAATCTGATAAGGCGGCCTTCACAAAGGGAGACTTCTTAGCATGTTCCACTTAATGTCATTGGCAAATAATTCTATTCAAACCAGTATCCTGACTGCATCTGGTAAGGACACAGAAAAGAACTGCCTCAGTTGCTGCTCCCAGGATGTGGAATTCCCTTCCATTGAAGGCTAGGTTGTTCCCATTCCTTGTTTCCCTTTCAATGACCAGACTTTTTTTTTATTTGATAGGCATAATGATGATTTTTTGTGAATAATCTTTTTATGAACTGCTTGTGATTAATTTTATCTTTATGGTCACGTTTTTTAATTTTTAAAAAATGATTTTGCTATTTAAAAAATAATAGCATTTAAATATGATAAACTCATTTAATTGTGGTTTAGCTTTTTTATTACCAGTTGATGTAAGCTGCACTGAGTCCCATTTGGGAGAAAGTCTATATCTTCTTCTCTGTTAAATTATTTCTCCATAATAGTAGTCATAGCTGTTATTGGTTGAGATCTTAAATCAGCAATTAATGATGCAATGAGCCTTTGGTATATTTATTTATTTATTTATTATTTAAACTTGTTAGTCACCACTCCCATACAGCTCAGGGCGACTTACAGAGTTCAAGTTCACTGGGCAGACCAGTAAGAACGATACAACAAACAACAATCTATCTATACACATCATAAAAGTGAAAAAGATGTACTGTATGTATGTATGTATGTATGTGGAGGAAGTGTCCACTTACACAGACAGCCTCGGGCCTCCACAAGCAGGCTATAATCCCAAGTGCTGAGAAGCCTCCAAAGGCACTCCCTCATCCGGCACTGCAGGTTACAGTGAGTGCCATTTATATGGAGCCCAAACACTGCCAATGTCCTCCCCAAACACTACGGCTCACCACCCAAGTAATGCTTTCATTTCGGGAGACTTCCATCCTACATTTGATGTGTTTCCTCTACCCCAGGCAGGCATCCCAGCATTCCTTGTGTGGAATTTGCATGAGCCCGCCTACTACCTCTTCCTTAACCCTTTCCTATGGCACACAGCAAACACAGAGGAATTCATCAGCAACTGAACAGACTGGAAGGGTTTGGGAGACTGACACAATAGGCATCCAGAGCACACTGAACCCAACAACGCACGTCCTGGTGCAGTTTGGGGGAGATGGACCATGGATTATGGGATATGTAGCCACCAAAAAGGATCAATACAGACCACACTTGGCACACACGGCCCCCATGACCCACTCTACATCCTGGTGCACTTTCGAGGAGGCCGGACCAGGGATGATAGGACTTGAACTACCTCTACTCACTTCCCAAGTCCGCTGCGACCCTCTTTAATTACTGATCATGACCACACTTGGCACACATAACCCCCATGACTGCCTTCACGTCCTGGTGTGGTTCGGGGGAGGACTGACATGGGTTAATGGGATTTGAAGTATTTCCACACCCCTCTGTTCCCACAGACCATTGCGGCCCCCAACAAACACCGATAAAGACCACATTTGGCATGCAGAGCCCCAGTGACCCACTCTACATCCTACTGCAGTTTGGAGGAGGGCAGACCATGGATGATGGGACTTGCAGTACCTTCCCTCACTTTCCAAAACTGATGCAAACCCAATCCAATGACTGATCAAGACCAAACCTGGCACACAGAGCCCTCATGACCCACTCTACATCCTGGTGCCGTTTTGTGTCAGACGGACCACGGATAATGAGACTCCAAGTACCTTCACTCACTTCCTAAAAACAATGCAACCCTCATCCATTCACCAATACAGACCAAACTTGGCACACAGAGCCCCCATGACCCAATCTACATCCTACTGCAATTTCGAGGAGGGCAGACCACAGATGATGGGACTTGCAGTACCTTCAGTTATTTCATTATACCACTACAACTCCCAATAATGATGGATCAATGCCCAACTTGGCACACAGTGCCCCCATGACCCACTCTACATCCTGCTGCAGTTTTCAGGAGGGCAGACCATGGATGATGGAACTTGCAGTACCTTCCCTCACTTTGCAAGACTGCTGCAAACCTAATCCAATGACTGATCAAGACCAAACCTGGCAGTTTTTTTTGTTTTGTTTTTTTGTTTTTTGTTTTGTTTTGTTTTACTGTTTTAAAACAGAAAACACAAAACAAGACCAAACCTGGCATACAGAGCCCTCATGGCCCACTCTACATCCTGCTGCAGTTTGGAGGAGGGCAGACCACAGATGATGGGACTTGCAGTACCTTCACTAATGTCATGATACCACTGCAACTCCCAATACTGTTAGATCAAGGCCAAACTTGGCACACAGAGCCTCCATGACCCACTCTACATCCTGCTGCACTTTGGATGAGGGTACATCATGGACGATGGGACTCGCAGTGCCTTCACTAACTTCCTGACACCACGTAAACATCTGATAAGGACCAACCTTGACACACAATGCCTTTCTCAAATGACTCGGGCACTGCCGGGTCCCCAAGGTAGTACACAATAAAAAGGAAAACAATATATTAATAAATACTAAACGATGATTAGATGTTATAGGACTGTCTTCCCTGGGGCCTTAGGCTCCTCATTTCATTTGTTTCTAAGACTAGACAAGTCAGATCTAGTCCTCATCCCAAAGCTTACACCCCAGAAAGTTCGCGTGTGAAATCTCCTGTGCTTCCTCTTCCTTTGGGGGGGATCGCTGTTTCTTCTGTAGAGATCATGCTTGTTGCCAATAGTAGGGGTGGTTTTATGGCTCTGTGGATTATCTGTCTCTCTGTTCTGGGGAGGAGCTTGGAGGACTTCCAGGTGCTTTCGCAGGGGGCGGGGGGTCGAGCATGGAACTTGGCCCAACTTCCTGTTCCATTTCCGCCTCCTGCGGCGCTTGCTCCCACGTGTCCATTCTTTCCGCTTGACCTCCAAGAGGGATGAAGACATCCGGTCTTCTTCGGTGTTCCCAAGGCCGCCGGCCATCTTAGTCACCACACCAAGTGCCCTCCCCCTCAATGGGGGGCCGCGGCGCTGCAGCTGCCATTCTCCAGCAAATCCCCTTCCAGCCAGGAATGCTCACCCTCCAGCAGGGGCTGGGGGAGGTCGCCAGAGTCTCTCCACATCAACCGTGCTCGTCCCTCCAATTGGTAGCAGGCGGGTGCATCAAAAGTACAACCACCCTCGGGAAAGCAAGCCATCGGGAGTGGAGGGCAAGGGCCAACTGTCAACAAGCTGACCCTCGCGGCCTCCATGTTCATCCCCCGCTCTGCAGTGGCTCCCGTCACTGATCCCTCGGCACCTCTCTCCACAGTCTCCACAGGGGTCTCCTCTGCACCATCCGGCTCCGTCACCATGGGCCTCTCCGTCAGGAGGTCCCAAGAGTGATCCCAGGTTACATCTGGGGATCTTTGATAAGTAGGGGGCAGGATATGATTCTCTGGGCACTGGTTCCAGGACCACTATGGATAACAAAATCTGTTCCACTATATACAATGGTGTATTAAAATTGCATTCCTTACATAAAATGACAAATAATTCAGATAAGTGCTGCATTTTTATCTAATTTTTGAGCAGTTGTTGTTTGAATCCATGGATGCAAAATCCATGAATTTTGAGGGCTGCTGTGATGTCTCTTGGCCAAATCCACCAAACCTACCTTAACAGTGAACTGCTACACAAAGTGATGGAGATTAGTCTTTCTGAGCGTCCTACAATATTGAGCAAATATCAGAACTGGGACCCATGTTGCAATTCCTTGTTCCAGTCTCAGTCACTTGTGGGAGGCAGCTGGAAATGTCATCTTCCTGCAGCACAACGTATCTTCATCACTCAGTAGGATGACTGGTTGCTACAACAGATTTTGTGAAAAGCATTTATGATTGTGTCAGGAGCTGATGCTCACCGCTGCGGTTTCAGCCGGTTGGATCCAGATCCTGCCATTGCCTAACAAACACCCAGGGAGACAAGAAAGGGCGGGAAGGTTTTGGCGGGAAGGGAAAAAGGGCAGGAAGGCTGAGTGAATATAAGTGTAAGCCGAATGTGCGCGCCTTTACCTCACTTCCAGCTTTGTATTGCATGACTACGGAGTAAAGTGTTTGAGACCTTACTATAGCTGTCTGTGTGGTTTTTCGGCGCTTATCTTCGTATCCTGACAGTATATGGTTGCAGATATGAGCAATATAGCAAAGTTACAGACCCATAACACTGTGTTACAAGACAAGGAAGCTGGGTAGGTATTGTGGCCAATAAATACTCAGCTCTCATAATGCCATAGACAATTGGCCACTTCTATATCTTTGTTATTAGCACTGGAGTCCTAGATGGGCATGCCATCTTTACGAAAAGTATAATTTCCCAAAATAATATGCTCTGTGCTCACCCTCCCATCCAAAGTGGAAAAAAGAAAATGCTTTTAATTTCAACTAGCAAACCATGTCTGGAAAAAGAGAGGGGTTTTTTTTTTGCTATCTATCCTGAAATAAAAAGATCTCAGCCAGGAATTCATCTGGATGTTCTGTGCAAAGCAAAACATCATCTGAGGACCCTTCCACACAGCTGAATAAAATCCCACATTTTCTGCTTTGAACTCGAATATATGGTACTGAAGTCTCAGATAACCCAGTTCAAAGCAGGTATTATGGGATTTTCTACCTTGATATTCTGGATTATATGGCTGTGTGGAAGGGCCCTGAGGGTTTTAAAAAGGCCTTGGAGAACTTTAGCAACAAATAAAGCAAGGGACATTTACGCCATTTGTTTCTCCCCATTTTTTTCTCTGTTTCTATTGTTCCTTTTTTCTTCTGCCCCTGTCTCAGCTTCTCTTATATGTATTCCTCTCTGTCTATTCTTTCCCCCCATAACTTTTATTATGCTTAAAAAAATTACACAAGGAAAAAAGAAGAATAAAAAGAGGGTAAGATTTGTGGAGCTCTGATTAGTAGATTAGAACTATATAAATGTCTACTGTATCACCGAGGAAGAGGATGGGGATTGAGTGGGGAGAGAACTTATGTTTGCTATAATTATTACATCTACCTGTATATCTCCAACTCAAATACTATTATACACATCTAAAGTTTTGAAATTTCCAAATGACCTCTTAACATAACAGAAGCCCTCTTGTCACCCAATGTCATAAAATCTCATTCTATCCGATGTTAATAACCACCACCATCATCATCATAACTATTTATATCCTGCTGTCATCTCTCTAAAGGGACTCGAGCGGCTTACAAAATAGCACATGAAGTGCCATAAAAATACATAAAATACATCAACATTTATAACAAAACCATATCAATTAACATTAAGATAACACTTACAGAAATGACAAAATTATGTTCTTCCAATATTCCTTTCCAGTTATTTATGTGTTTTTAATTTAATTTTAACTATCACCATATAATTCTAAAAATTCAATTCCATTTGTTAGTAAATTAATATTGTATAAGTGAGACTTCACTTATACATTACCATGCATAATCGATATTGTTTGTCTTGTTTTCTTCTTTTTTAAACACTACACAGACATTATGCATTTGTGTATGTATATGTGTGTGTATTCTAAACAACAATGCTGTGTATTCTTTTCAATGCAAGGAAAAAACTAGAATTAATTCTCAGAAAAAGAGGTTGTATTTGCCTTGGAATAAATATCTATCAACATCTCAAAAGACCTCCAAGTCGTACAAATGCTGGATTTCTTAATAGTGAAATCTAAATGAAGTGTGATTTACTTGTCTTGTAGGCTTTGGTCTAGTTCCATTATAGTCACTATTTGGAGCCATTGCTGTTGTATTCACTTTCATTTATGTTCTCCATTGGCATTCCATTTGTACTATGGGTTATATGTTTACATAAACATGTTATTCCCACAAAATGTGTTTTGCTTTTGTGTCTTCAAGTCATTTCTGACTTCTGGCAAACTTAAAGTGAACATATCACAGAGTTTTCTTGGCAAGAATTGTTCATTGGCTTCCTCTGAGACTAAGGGCCTCCTGGTTCAGCACTACAACTACTACACCTCACTGACATAAATATTCCTTGACCCAGAGGTATTAAAAATTCTATATTATTTCTTTCTTATATAAATCGTTGATATGGATCTACCACCTTTATTAGACTGATATACCCTTCTTTATATTTTAGGAACAACATGAGAATTCTGCACCCACCCCTGGGGGCCAGTCAGTTGATTTTTCCATTTAGTTATACTCTTAAGAGCCAATACAGCCAGGAGGAAGTGTAAGGCAACTGCTACAAGCAGCACATTTGGATAGCAAACATAGCCATTTTTAATTAGTTGCTTTGCTATTTTACTCTTAGGAATGGGGAGACATGTTTGATTTTATGTCTTATATAGTGAAATATTTTGCACCTCAGTTTAAAAGGTGAGGACAGGGTGACATTTGTTGCTTGGACAAATGAAGTAAAAAAATGGTCTGGCCCTAGTACCACCAGCACCCCTTTTCAAAAACCCTCATTTATCCTACTATATAAAAATAAATTGCCTTCTTCTCAATAATCTTATGTGAATATTATTATCACAGTAATTTTATACCCTTATAAATTGTATGCTTAAAGCAATGCTGTGTTTAATGATGAGTTTAAAATGTTCCAACCTACCCTGAGCCTTCAGGAAAAGGTAAAATAACAAGTCTACATAGCAGCTAAACAAGAAAAGCATTCTTTTTTGCTTCTTACACCAGCTTCCCTCTTTGCCCCTCAACAAATGCTATTTACCTCAGCTCAATTAGTAGAGGGTTTGTCAGAGCCTCCACTTTTAATGTTCTATTGAAAACATCTTCAGAAGGGAGAATGAATGGGGATAGCTATCACCAAGGCTATATGACTCCAAAATAAGTTGAATTTCCTGGGTAGGTTACATCCTTATCTTCTAGCTCAGCCAATTGTGAGTTTTGTAAGCAGAATGCCTCAAACAGGCCCCTCGTTGGCAGGCTTACCTAGATAGGTGTCACCTTGCTTTAGACCAAGGTGAGACTTCTGTTGTATCCATTCCAGGATATACAGTGGTGTCACAAGGGAGAAGTGTTAATATACACCTCCAAGTCACTCTTCAACCATGTATTACAGAGAAACTTGATGTGTAGGGAAGAACTTCGGAAATGAGATGTAAAGCAGCTTCACTTTATGAAGAAGGGGTCTGCTGCTGGGCGGGATAAATAAACAAGAAACCACACTCTCCCACCCATCTTTCTGCTTCCTTTCCCTCCTATTTTCAAATCTGGCTTCCATTCAAGATGAACGAGTCCCCTGCTGATGTTCCACATTGACTCAATTTGGATACATTTTCATGTACACATCAAGAAAAGAGAAAAAAAACCAAACCAATGCTTATCAAGTGCTAAGACACAGAAGCGCCTAAAGGACTGTGCCAATGAGGCATCTTTCTTGTTAGACATGGTGGATATTAAAGAGCCCCTTGTGATCTATTTAACTAAGTATTCTGCATCTCTCTCTCTCTCTCTCTCTCTGAAACATGTATGTTCTAGAAAGCAGTGAAAGATCATTAGACTGAAGTAGACAAGCTGCTTGAGTAAAAGCTGGAAGAATAAACTCCAAATAGCACATCCAGATTATATGATCTATTATACTTTTTGTCTTGCATTCTTGTCTTTCAGGATGCATGAAGGGGCAACTGCATCTCCATCCTCATATGCCCTGTTCAGAGCTGGGTTAAGACCTTAAGGGACCTGGCGTGGTGGTCTGTGTGCCACCACAGTCACATGCTTAATATCTGGTAACAGCAGGAACTGATTACCACAATATATTTACAAAGATTCAATCAACTGTGAACACTTTATTTAGTTCTTGAATTTCCCATGAAAATCTCTGCGAGCTGACTCTGTCTTTCACTTCAGTCAAAATGTGTTGAAAATCATGTTATATTCCCCACTGATAACCTTGCTAAGGGTACTTGGAGTTTCATTACATCCTGTTACCTGAGCCTAGTTAACTACCTAATAATTAGACAATAATATATCTTAGGCTATTTGGCCTGCATCATTTATGAAGATCAATTGGAAATTATTATTTTGTGTTATAAGCCACTTTAGGAATCAAATAGAGTATATTTCTTCTAACAAATCAAACAAACATTTTATATGACTTTGATTTGCTTACACATTCCATCAATATATTTTTAATTCTCTTCTTGTGCCTTATAGAAAATTTGTAGCAATAATTCAAATATGACTCCCTTTAAAAAATTTTTTTATTGAGTTTCAAAGAAAATTAAAATACAGTTTAACAGACAAAAGCAAAGAAAAGAAAATTAGATTTACAAAAAAGAAATTATTAAAAGAGAAAAACCAAAAAACCAAAACACATAACAAACAGATTGAAATAAACTATCTTGAAGTATTCTATCCTTGTTACATAGTTGACTCACTAAACTCATTACTGAAAAGAGGTATTTCTATAATATATAGTATATTATTCTTCATAATTAGTATATAAACAGATATCTTGATAGAATATACTCTTAAATTTTTGAGATATATGACTTATGGCTTATATATTTATCTACAAGATACTCTGAGTTCAATTTGTATTCTTGATTCCTTATCTTTACTAATAAATCACGTCAGCTTCCTAAAATATAGATAAGCAAAATATTGTTATATATATAGTGATTCCTTCTTTATATAAGGTTTAATTCTACTTCACATTCTATTTTATAATACTCTTGAACTTTGACCCAATTACTTTTTGTATTCTCATTTTTCTTTTTATCTACTCCCTTCAAGACCTCTGTCATCCAATCCATCTGAATTACTTCTATCATTTTTTGTAACCATTCATCTTTGGTTGAAGCTGTTTTTGATTTCCAATATTTGGCAAATAAGATATTTGCTGCTGTAGTGGCAATTGTAAAGGTTTTTCTATCCATTCTATCCAGATTGGAGTCCATTATTCCCAAAAGGAAGGAATCTGGTTTCCTCTCTATTTTCTTTTTAAAGATTTTTTCTATTTCTCTTTGTATCATTTTTGAAAACTTTTTTGCTTTTGTGCAAAACCACCACATATGAAAAAACGTTCAATTTTTTCTCTCCACAATGCCAACAATTTGGTCTTGTATTTTTATAAATTTTTGCCTTTCTTTCAGGAGCTAGATATTCTATAAATAATTTTTATCCAATTTTCTTGGTATGAATAGCATTTAATTACGTTCATATTTTGAATCCGAATTGATTTCCAAGTATTCCCATTTATTTTATATCCCACATTTCTTGACCATTTTTTCATATGTTCTCTCATTTGCTCTTTTCCGTTTTCCAATTTTAATAGAATATTATATAATTTCCCTACTAGTTTTTTATCCTCTCCTAATATTGTTTCTTCCAATTCATTACATTTTCTTTGGATTCCAATTTTGATATCCTCTTTAAATTTTTCTTTTACTTGGGAATATGAAAACCAATTCCATCCTTTCCCTTCCCTTTCTAGCTGTTCTTTAGTTTTTAATATAAATTTTTGACCATTCCATATTAATATTTCTTTATATGTTGGCCAATTTGATATACCGAGTTCCCTTATTCTGTACGCTTCCCGAGAGGAGGTCCAAAGGGGTATTCCCTTTAAGTATTTCTTAAAGTATTTGAGCCATACCTTTAATAAGGCACTTCTTATATAATGGTTGTTAAAATTGGAATCTGCCTTCAATTTGATATAACATCAATATATCCATGAAAACCAAATTTTAAATCGTGTCCTTCTAGATTTAACAATGTATTATTTTCCAATTTAATCCATTCTCTTATCCATGACAAGCAGTTTGCTTCAAATGTATAAGTTCAAATTTGGAACCCCCATACCTCCTCTCTCCTTTGCATCCTTCAAAATTTTCATTTTGACTCTAGGTTTCTTTCCTTTCCAAATAAATTTTGAGATATCTTTCACCCATACTTTTAAATGTGATTCCTTTTTTAATATAAGAAGGGTTGAGAATAGAAAATTAAATTTAGGAAATACCATCATTATTTATTTATTTATTTATTTATTTATTTATTTATTTATTTATTTATTCGGCTTCTATACCACCACTCCCAAAGACTCGGGGTGGTTCACAACCAATACAACAATTAAAACAGCATTAAAATACGATTTAACACAACTCGAAGGTTTGTTTAAACAGATGAGTTTTGCAGGCCCTGCGGAAGGACAACAGATCCGACAATGCTCAGGCCTCTGGGGGGAGGACATTCCACAATGATAGAGCAATAATCAAGAAAGCCCTGCATCTAGTCACCGTCAGGCAAAAAGCCTTGCAGCTGGGAATCTCTAACAGATCCTGATCTTCTGAGCATAGTGATCTCTGGGGTTTGTACAGGACAAGACAATCCTTCAGGTTCACTGGCCCCAGACTATGTAACGCCTTAAAAGTGAGAACTAACACCTTGAAAGTGATCCGGTGTTCGATCGGCAGCCAGTGCAGTTGCTGCAGTACTGGAGTGATATGGCAACCTTTTTTTTATTGATGCTATTCTTCCTAAGAAAGATAGATTCATCCTGAACCATATTTCTAAATCTTTTTGAATTTCTTTCCATTTCATTGAATAATGATTTTTAAATAAATTGGCGGTTTTTTGCTGTCAACATTGTACCAAAATATTTTTTTTAAATCGTTTTTATTGAGTTATACAAATTAAAACATTGCAACAGTAGAACAACAAAGAAAAGGGGTATCAATACAGAGATTCTGGGTCGAAGATAAAACCCCGAATTGTTTGGTAGAGGTTAAGCCTCTTTCCATTAGTTATGAGAGTAAGTAATAGTATTGAAAAAGGATGACAGAAAAGATAAAGAAGAGAGAAAATCAGGGGACTAGTTCCCCTTGAGAAAAAGAATAAGACTAATCACCCTCTCATCTTGAGGGTAAAGTCTATAATGAAGTAGAGATATAGTGCTTAGAATTTGAGACTGAGGGATTTGTTTTCCAGGCCCACTCGTCTTTTTTCACTCGATATTTTCCAACTCTTTTTCTTGTATTGATCTTGTCTCCTGTGGAGGTGCAGTGGAGAAGGATGTATATAGCAAATATTTCATTCTATATATTAAATTGCTTTAAGCTCTATGTTATATTCCGTTTTACAGTAACTTTTAATTTTTATCCAGCTGTAGTAATACATAACAAAAACAGATCCCAATCTTCTTTTGTGAATTTTTTATCTGGTATTCCCAACAGGAATAGGTCTGGTTTTCTTTCCACCTTCCAGCCCAATATTTTACTTTTTGTATCATTTCCCAATATTTCACCACTTTTTCACACGACCACCACATATGGAGGAAAGTACCATTTATGTTTGAACATTTCCAGCATTTTGGACTTAGATTTTTATATATTCTAGCCAGTTTTTCTGGTGCTAAGTGCCACCTATAGATTATTTTAACTCAGTTTTCTTGACATGAATAACAGGGATTTTTTTGCATTTTTCTTCCATAGTAGTGTCCATGTTTCTTTTTTGATTTTGTATCCAATGTTTCTTGACCAGATGCTCATATATTCTCTATTTAGATTTTCTTCTGTCTCCCATTTTAGTAATACTTTATAAATTCTCCCTGTGATTTTTTTGTTATTTTCCCATTATAATTTCTTTAATTTCATTACTACTTTCCTCAAAGCCAATTTTGTTGTCTATCTTAAATTCCACTTTTATTTGGTGATAAGAAAACCAGTCCACTTCCATTTCTTCTGTTTTAAGCTGTTCTTTACTCTTTAAGCAGTAATTTTGTGCAAAATATTTTATCTCATTTGTAATGTTGATTCCGGATTTATTTATGAGTTCTTGGTTTTTTTGTCTCTGAGATATTTTTAACCAACATTTGTGTCTTTTCCCTATTAAATTTAAAACCTGCAATTTTTCCATACTCCTTTACTTTTTCTAGCCAATTTGCAATAGAGTCAATTAGGTTCTCTATAATTAATACCACATCGTCGGCAAAAGCTTTTACTTTAATATTTTCTTTTAAAATCTGAACTCCTTTAAATTTTTCATCATCTCTTGGTGGGGCTTCAATAAAAATTTCCAAGCATTAAGGTAAAAAGAAGTTGTTTGTTTTTACCTTTGTTGAAAAGCTAATAAAAACTTTTTTTAAAAAAAAAAATTCATCATCTCTTAATTTATTCAATAAGATTTCCAGCATTAAGGTAAAAAGAAGCAATGACAAAGGACATCCCTGTCTCACCCCTTTTGATATCATTACTTTCTCTGTTCTTTTTTGATTGATAATAATTTTGCCCACTGTTTATTATAAATTGCCTGTATTGCATGTTTCATTTCAAAACCAATATCTAATTCATTTATTAATATTTTCAAAAGGTCCCAGTTAATCCTATCAAAAGCTTTTTCTGCATCCAGAAATATAAGAGTGACTTCTCTGTTGATATTTTTATCATAACATTCTATTACATCTATTATTGTCCTATTATTTGTTCTTAATCGTTTATTTGGAAGAAATCAATTTTGGTCTTTCTTTATCTATTGATTCAAGAATTGTTTTTAGTCTTTTAGCTAAAATTGTTGTGAAAATCTTATAATCAGAATTTAACAGAGAAATCGGTCTATAGCTTGTTGGATTTTCCATATCTTTCCCAGGTTTTCCTATTAGTATAATATTTAACTCTTTCCATGACTCTGGAATTTCCCCTTTTTGTAATAGCTCATTAAATATTTTTTAAGTATGACTGTTGGCTTGCCTTGGAATTCTTTATAAAATTCAGCTGGAAATCCCTCCGGCCCCGACGCCTTCCCTATTTTTGCTTTTTTTATTGCTCTCTTTATTTCTTCTTTTGAGATTTCTCTGTTTAATTCTTCTCTTTTTAATTCAGTTATTTTATTAAATTTGCAATTCCCTATATAATTTCATGTCTCATTTTTATTTATCACATCCTTTTTGTAAAGATCTGAAAAGAATTGAGTAAATGCATTTTGAATTTCTTCATCTAACTTATATTCTTTTTGATCTATTCTTAATTTAGAGATTATACTTGTTGAATCTCAGACCCTGGACAGTCCCCCCCCCCTAGATCACACCGACACAGGCAGATGCAATAAATGTTCTTTTATTTAGAATAAAGGTATATAATAGTCCAAAGAGGATAAAATAAAGCAATCCAAATGGAGTTCAACTTTGTCCTTGAGTGATAATCCAAGCGGGTTAAAATCCCCCAAAACAAAGTTCCAAAGCAAGGCAACCGCTCTGGTGGTCAAGCGTGGCACTTGAGTCCGGCTGCAACTGCGGTCGCTTGAAACAGGATCCAAACCGCCCCAGCGGTTAGCAGGAACTTGGAGACAGGAATGAGAGACGTGATCAAGCCAAACCTGGCTTCAAGTCTGATGAGAGCTTTCCCAGGCCTGACTGATATAGGAATCTAACTCTTGTACATCCAACACACCCCCTTTCTCCAATCTCTCCTAGAAGCTGAGATACTGTCCCTCCTGTTGAATTCCTTCTCATTAGTGGGACCAGCTGCATCACCATCAGAGTGAGAACCAGAAAACTCCCCGTCTCCCATCTCACCATCTGGAAAGGGAGTAGATACTCTTTCTTGAGACCCAAGGCCGCCTGGCCTTTCATATTCATCTGAATCTATTTCCATGGAATCTTCACTAAATTCATCTGTGGTCCCATAACCCTCCAGCCATGTGTTATCCCATTGCAGGCTTTCTTCTGTAGAGTCAAATGCATCAGGCCACCCATCATCCTCTATCTCCCCCAGGTCAACTGGTCCCTGGCCCGGAGCCCCCAGGGTCTGCCCAGTCCACCAGGCTGGAACCTGTTACACCTCAGACCCCAGGCAGTCCCCCCTAGATCACACCGACACAGGCAGATGCAATAAATGTTCTTTATTTAGAATAAAGGTATAGAATAGTCCAAAGAGGTTAAAGTAAAGCAACCCAAATAGAGTTCAATATCGTCCTTGAGTTATAATCCAAGCGGGTTAAAATCCCCAAAGCAAAGTTCCAAAGCAAAGCAACCGCTCTGGCGGTCAAACGTGGCACGTGAGTCCGGCCGCAACTGTGGTCTCTTGAAACAGGATCCAAACCGCCCCGGCGGTTAGCAAGAAACTTGGAGATAGGAACGAGAGACGTGATCATACCAAACGTGGCTTCAAGTCTGACGAGAGCTTTCCCAGGCCAGATTGATATAGGAATTTAACTCTTGTGCATCCAACGCACTTTCTCCAATCTCTCCTAGAAGCCCCTCCTGTTGAATTCCTTCTCATTCGCCGGCCCAGCTGCGCCGCTATCAGAGTGAGAACCAGGAAACTCCCCGTCTCCCATCTCACCATCTGGAAAGGGAGTAGACTCTCTTTCTTGAGACCCAAGGCCGCCTGGGCTTTCATATTCATCTGAATCTATTTCCATGGAATCTTCACTAAATTCATCTGCGATCCCATAACCCTCCAGCCATGTGCTATCCCATTGCAGGCTTTCTTCTGTAGAGTCAAAGGAGCAGGCTACCCATCATCCTCTATCTCCCCCGGGTCAGCTGGTGCCTGGCCCAGAGCCCCCAGGGTCTGCCCAAGTCCACCAGGCTGGAACCCTACAGAACCTTACAATACTTCTTTTTCTTTCTTTTTTTTTGAATTGCCAAGCTAAACATTTTACCACTTTATTTGCGGATTCGAAATGCTTTTGTTTCAAAAAAGGTAGATTTCTTTCAAAAAAAATTCATATCATATAATTCCAATTGTTTTCTTAATAATATTTTTTTCATTTTTTTGGATCCTTCTTTAAGTCTTTTTCTATCCTTTCAATTTGATTTGTTGTATCTTGTATATCTTTTTGATATTTTTTCTTCTGAATTGACTGCATTTTAGGAAGTATCCTCTTATATATGCTTTACTCGCATCCCATATTATTTTTGTATTATCATTTTTTTTACTATTTATCTCAAAGAATTCTTTTAATAATTTCTTACACTCCTCCATTATAAATGTATCTTTAATAAATATGATTGGAAATTTTCAAATAAATTCTCTCTCTTTTGGAAATAAATTTATTTCTAAATGGCAATGGTCCGAGATGGATCTTGGCAATATTTTAATTTTATTTAATTGTGATGTTAAGTTTCTGGAAATAAGACAGTAATAAATTCTAGACCAAGATTTATGTCTGTCAGAGTAAAAGGTAAAAATCTTTTTCTTTTGGATGGGTGTCTCTCCAAGCATCAATCAAATCTATACTTTCCATAAATTGGAAATTTTTTTTAGGTAATTTACCATTCTGACCCTTCCCATATTTATTTGTTGAATTTTTATCCATTTTTGGATCGATCACTCCATGCAAATCTCCCATTACAATACAGCTATTGAAATCACACCTGAGCAATTTATCTTCTACTTCTTTGAAGAAATTTGATTTTGTATTGTTAGGTGCATACAAATTACATATTAATATGTTTTTATCTTCTCTTTTAATACATACACCTATATAGCAACCCTCTTTATCTTCAAAGACTAGAACTGGTTTGAAATTTGGATCTATGTAAATAGCTACACCCCTCTTTTTCTTGGCCATTATCATTCCAGGAAATGCATCTAAGATCCATTTACTTAGTTCTTTAGTTGTTCTCCTCCTGGCTCCTTTGTGGTAAAAGTTCCTTCTCCTGTTCTTTTGTTTCCGAATATCTTTCACTCTCTCTTTCTTCTCCATCTTCTAGCTCCTCTTCTAAGTTTGGTGATGTTGGTCTAGGGTATTTTTGGGTGCTTTCTCTTCTTGTATCTTCCTTTGAGTCTTTCTTCAAACTATCTCCGAATCTCCTTAAGAAGTCCTTCGCTTTATCTTCTGAAGTCAACCAATATCTCCTTCCTTTGTACGTTGTCATAAGTTCTTCTATTTTTCCCACCTATATCGAATGTTGTTTCCCCCCCCAAAATTTCCATGAGGAAATAGTATTTACTTCTTCTTTCCATTACGCCCATTGGTAATTCCTTGAGTATACTTTTTTTCCTTTATAAGAAATCGGTCTTTTGTGCTGCCACCTTAGGATGTCATCTCTAATGCTCTTTATTGAGTAAGTAATTGGCTATAATGCCTCTTGGGCTATTATTTTTCTTTGCATATCTTGAATTGATTCAGAAAATTCTGTCCAGCTTGTCCTCCATGTAAATTTCTGCTTTATCCAGTACTTTGGCTGAGATAAAGGTTATGATCTCTCTCGTATTTTCATTTTCCTCTTCTTCTATTCATCTGAATCTTAATTGGTACTCCCTGTGGCTATATTCCAAATGAATGTGTTTGTCTTCAAGGTCTATGGTCTTCATTTCAAGTTCCTTTATTCTTTCTTTCTTTTTTTTGCTTAATTTTTAGTTCATTGTTCTCTTTTTTCAAATCTATTATTTTATCTTTCATTTCTGACATCCTTTCGTTCATTTCTTGAATTTCCGTTTTCATTTCTCTCATATCACCTTTCAATTCACTCCAATTCTTTGAGGTCCCCTTTAATCTCTTACTTCATTTCTTTTCCTATCCTCATCTCCTTTTTGCAACATTCTCCTTATGTCTTGTATTTCTGATAGGAGCTCCTTAAATCCTATTTCTCATAGGAGCTCCTTAAATCCTATTTCTCGAGCCCCGGAAGGTCTTCTTTGTGAGTCTCCTCTTTTCTCTCTTTCTCCCTTAGCTCTGTTGGCCATGGCTGTCCTTTTGCTTTTTCCTGACAGTACTCTTTTTCCTTTCTCAGTATCTGATTTAGTCACATTTTACATTTCTCTTTCTTCCTTCTCTGTCTTCAGTGTTCCACTTTTCCGGTTTATTTCAGATCTCTCTTCACCCTTCTTTCTTCTTCCTCCTTCCCTCCACTCCAACTCTGTTCTCTCTCTCTCTCTCTCTCTCTCTCTCTCTCTCTCTCTCTCTCTCTCTCTCCGGTCCCTCTTCGGATAGAAAACTTCCCCCTTCTCTCTTTACCTTATGACAGACCTCTGGTCACTCTTTCTTTCTTGGCTCTCTTCCCAACGTTCTTCTTGGCGATCTTCTCACTTCCATCTTATCTTCTCGTCCTCTGGTATTCTGATCTCTTTGTCTTTCCGTATCTTCCCCAAATGCTGTCCGCTCTAGGCTATGTCGATTGCACTCTATGGTTTGTGTAACATTGAAACTGGCCCCTCATTTCTTCCTATCTTCTTGCCTTGCATTCCGCTTCTTACCTCTTGCATCTTATGACGTCCCGTTCCTCTCTCTCTCCTCCCCCCTTACTTTTGTCCTCTTCTAAGTTCTTTTGTTTATGCAAGAACATCTTATCTGATCTTCAGCCTCTGCTAGCCACCATCATGACTGGCCTCAGGGCTCAATATACAAGACTTCTAAAGATTAATACTATCACTGTCCCCTCAATTGGACAACAGGATAAAGGATGAATTCACTTTTCCGGGTCTTTTTTGTCAAATTTGATGATTATTTGATTGTTTGTTGTTAAATATCAATTTAAAATCCAATTCTTTTTGGTTTGTGACTTGGTTGATTAAATCCGAAGAATCTGAAGAGTAAAAGAGTGTTATTCACTTGTTTTTTTGAAGCAGCTTTCATCTGTCTAATTTTTTTGTCGCTATATCTCTCTGGTTAAAATGTCTGCAGGCAGGAGGTTTTAATCATTAAAAAGTCTCGATTTTGCCTGGCAGCAATCCCTCGGGTCTTTTTCGGCTCCCTCTGATCTTGTCAAGCCCCTTGAGGGGAACCCAACTCTGATCAGTGGAGCAAATCTCCCTGTAGGACCCTGGACCTTAATGCTCTTATTTCTTGAGCACTGGTGAGGTAATTCACTCCTTGATAGGTGCCTAAGGCTTCATCACATGGAGAACCCTCCTGGACACAACCCTGTCTGCCATGAGCAAACTGGAAGTCCATCAAATATGACTCTTGAGACACTCCACCAGTTTTTTTTAAGTTGAAAGTTTACATTTTAGGAAAATGCCTTGTTGTCTTTCCACAAAAATAGCATCTTTCCCATCTTACTCAACATAAGCTGATTGCTATCTAAAAATCAAAAAGCTGGGCAAGCTATTCTCATACAATTGTTTTCAGTGATTTGCTGCATCTATGTCAATTAATAACACTGCAATCAAGTCCAGAGGAAGTTTAACTCTCTAATTATCCCAGTGCGCTTCCTCAGGGCCACCCAGTAAAATGAATCAGATAAATCACTTTGAGGGATGCCTATGGAAACAGTATCTCTGCACCTGTGGTGTCAGGTAGGTACACAGTTCAACTTCATCTATCTTGCCCAATCATTGTGAAAGTTCCCAGTGATATCTTTGCATGGTTCTGTTATTTCTGATGTCATTGGCAAAAGGCCAAGGGCTTTTACTGGTCTGATTACAGCATTTTCTTGTCTCTACATAATGAAGTTATTGGAGTCATGCTGAACAACAACCTGCTCAAAGGGAAACAGAACATCAACTTTGAAAAGGGCTGTTTAAATAGAGATGTCTGAAGAATCTTACCAGCTGTACCTGTGCAAATCCTTTTCTGTTGAATTCTTTATGTAATGCTCTCAAAGAGAGCTCTGGAACTGCTCGTTTTGTTATCTTTATTTTTTGACCTCAGAAAATACTTCCTTCCCATTTACTTGCTTTAAATTAAAGTCAGGAATTTTAGCAGAACTGCCTTAATCCATTCATTAATTTGTGATTTTAAAATTAATTCAAAACTATTATTTAATTACATATTCAAATGTATATTTGTGAATGTATTTTATCCTAAGAACACATTTTATTAGTGTATTTGCTTTCAATGCACAGATTTCTGAACATAGTTGACCCTAGAAGAATACATTTTAATACTCATTGGCATTTCTTCTAAATGATATTTGGGCCACCAAATTAGGAATAATGTGAAATCCAATAGGTAACTAACTGCATTCAAAATCTGCATGCCCTGAAAACAGTGAGTTGGATCTATTCATAATGAAGTATGCAAAGAAACAGTTCCTCAAGTATGATTTTTTGGGATGACCAACTGACTGATAGAATCCTCCATGCTAAGTGAGGGATTTTGGTAGTTGTAATTCAAAAACCTAAAATGTCCCTCCAATTCCAGAAGGCCACTGAATTCATAAGAACATAAGAAGAGCCATGCTGAATCGGACCTCAGCCCATCTAGTCCAGCATTCTGTATCACACAGTGGCCCCCAGTTGTACACGGGGATCTCGAGCAGATGGGAGGGCAAAACCCTAACCTGCCCCCGACCACCCACAACCAGTATCCAGGGAAATCCTGCCTACCTCAACCAACTCCGAGGTGGCACTTGAATGTCCTTTTCAGTAACTGCCGATACACTTGGTATCCATGAACCTGTCTAATCCTGCCTTGAAGTTGTTCAGGCTGACAGCTGTCACAACCTCTTCTGGAAGTAAATTCCATAACCCAATGACCCTCTGGGTGAAGAAATATTTCCTTTTATTAGTCCTAATTTTCCTACCTTGGAGCTTCAGGGAGTGCCCTCTAGTCCTAGTGTTTTGTGACAAAGAAAATAATTTTTCTTTATTCACCTTTTCTATCCCATGCATGATTTTATACATTTCGATCAAGTCACCTCTTAGACGCCGTCTTTCAAGGCTGAAAAGACCAAGGCGTTGCAACCTGATTTCATAAGGGAGCCGCTCCATCCCTTGGATCATTCTTGTTGCCCTTTTCTGTACCTTTTCCAGTTCCATTATATCCTTCTTAAGGTGTGGAGACCAGAATTGTACACAGTACTCCAGATGTGGCCTTACCATAGATTTGTAGAGAGGTAATACAACATTTGCTGACCTATTTTCAATTCCCTTTCTGATCATGCCTAGCATAGAATTGCTAGAATGAGCACTTTCATTCTTGAAGCAATCAATCAGCCTATAAACATACTGCAGCCAGGCATGTAAAACATAAATTCTCAGGGTGGTCCGCGCAAAAGGCCTTACTGTCATTATTTAAACTGTTATATTTATTCAATCATGATCAACCATGCTCATTATATCCCACATTAATGGGGTGAAACAATGATTTGCTAGGGTAGACACCCAGTTCCTTTTGCCTGCAAACTTTGCCCCTCCGAAGGAAAATCCTGGCTACTGAGTGTCATTTCAAGTCAACACAGTGATTGGCACGTTGAGGTTTGGAACAAGAGCCTCCAGTTCAGTGATGTCTGACAAAGCTCCAGTGCAGCTGAGCTGATACAGAAACAACAGGGAGATCCTGAGCTCTCAGCTTAAGTCTTAGTATGGAACATTTAAGACCCATAGGCAGCTTTGAAATTTTTTAAGGCGAACAGCTCCTCTGGTGAAATAATAACATCTTACTTACTCTTTTTTAACCTAAGACAAACTTGCTACAAGTTCTGTCCAAGTTTTCAGACAGACCCTGGATGTCATAAGAATAGAAGTCAGTTTTGTGCAATATTATTTGTAGGGGTGAAAGAAACCAACCACGAGCATAATACTAGATATTAGGAATAGGTTTGTTTCAGAAGGGATCCTTTCAACTGTTTTATTCTTTGTTTGGTGCAAAGGTAGATGACATACCTTTGCATATTACCATTTTTTCCCAGGTGACATGGGAGTATACACACTATAACAGGGCTGTCCAACTGCCGGCCCTGCAGGTGTTTTGGACTTCAAATCCCAGAAATCCTAACAGCTGGTAAACTGGCTAGGATTTCTGGGAGTTGAAGTCCAAAACACCTGCAGGGCCAGCAGCATCTGTTAAGTGTTTTTGGCATTCTTTATTCCTTGATCACCACCTAAGTCAGGGCCCAAATTCTTGCACATTAAGAGGGCTTGCATTACCTTCTTTCATCCTTGCTGCTACTCAGGACCTCATCACATGGACTTTAAGCTCTGTCCTATGATGCTGCTGAGGTGCAGCCAGGAAAGAGGCCATCATATGACACAGGGCTACTTCTGGTGGGATTTTGTGCCAGCTCCGTGCATACTGAATGATCTTGGGATGGAGCATGCTAAAATCAGGTTGTCGCTGGTCTTTTCAGTAAAGACATCTAAGAGGTGACTTGATCGTGTTCTCATAGCATGCTAAACGGCAGTCCTGAGGGGTGACAATCAGGGGATCAATCAGGGGATCAAGGGGTGATGTGGGGTGATGTGGGGTGTTGCCCAACAATTCACCTGCTGCCCAATGGATTCAATCCACTGCCCCATAGATGCCCCTGCTGTTTTCTGGCTTAGAACTTCCAAGTAATGAGGTCCTCAGTCTAAAACCCTCTGACTGACCTAACACTGATACTCTCCTAAGAGGCTGGATTTAGCAGTCATTTTAATTTCATTCAGTTTTCATAACTTGTTATTCTATGACTTGTGGAAAAATTAAATTTCAAATTCTTTTACCTACATTGGTCATAGCATCAACTGCTGCCTCCCATATGAATGAACATGTCCCTCTAAACTTGACTGTTTTTACATTGCACAATCATACCAACTTGATATCACTTGAACTGCTTTGGATTCATCCGAGGGCCCTTCATGACAGGCCCTATATCCCAGAATATGATCCCAGGTTTTCTGCTTTAAGTTGGATTATATGGGTCTGCACTGCCAGATAATCTGGAATAAACAGAAAAGCTGGGATTAGATCCTGGAGTATAAGGCCTGCCTTGAAGAGCCCCTACAGAATCCTGATATAGGTGGGCTTCTTAGCTTTATCTGGTGGCTCACTTCAACTTCTCATGAAAGAGAACCCTGGCCAACACACATTTGGTGCCTCAGATGTTAGCCTTGTTTCTGGATATATTTGACCTGCTGATTCCAAAAATGGCACCAAATTTTCCTTATTAGCTATAGTTTTTGAGATACAGAACGTATGTCATATACAAGTTACCATCTGCTCGCCTATAGAAAATAATGATAACCATATCTAAAGAAATCAGAGCTATCTATTCAATGCATTTTTCCTCAATTAGCTCTCCAAATAACCCCAAGAACAGACCTAAAAACAAAGACATTAAAGGGCCCTTCCACACAGCCCTATATCCTAGAATATAAAGGCAGAAATCCTGCAATATCTGCTTTGATTTGGGATATCTGAGTCCACACTCAGATAATGTGGAATTTTCTGCCTTGATATTCTGGGATATAGGGCTGTGTGGAAGGGCTCTAAGACTTTTTTCCATTGGGCTGTGTAATTGTATTTGCCTCTTAATGTTACATCACTAGTTCTTACAAAACAAAGCAACATCATGACACACCCTTTTAGCATGCAAGGGATCAGTATCTTTACCAGATGAACAGAACCACAGATAAACACCAACCAGAACCAACCATTCAATTGTGAGCCCACTATTCTGTACTCTCATGGTTTATGGTTCCACTGTCCTCTACCCTCATGATTTCCACATTATCTTCCATGGGTGTATTTAACAGAAATTCCAGGGATTACTGTATATCTAGGTTCTTCAGGATGCAAAGGAAAGGATGCAGCCTTTATCCTTCTTGTTCCCTTTATTTCTCCAAATAAAACAATAGAACCTTTGCACAGTTTGCGAACACATACAAACTCCCAGGACTGAGGAAAAGAGTGGGGTGATATCAAATCTTCCTATGAATCTGCAAAAAAGTACAGAATATGTCTATCCTGGAACTTCCTGACATTATTTTCTAGTAAGCATGTCAATTTAAATCACAGTCCATTGGCAAATCAGAATTCTGTGTTATAAATGAATTAATGAAATCATAGGGATACTTTGGAAGGCACCAGGAACACTTTTATCCATGGATAGATATGGCACCCTGAAAGGAAAGTTAATTTACATCCATCCAATCACAATCCATGGCATGATCCTTTTTCCAATTTGACTAACTCTATTTTGGCATGAGTTGACTATCTAAGCAACTTTGAATGCATGCTGGAATATAGGCACCTGAATTTCCCTCCACAGCAGATTCAAAGGTTTGTTAATAATGTAAATACCTGGGTTCATCCACTATAACCCTTTGAACATGTAAAGCATGGGGTGACCTTAGCAGGTGAGCATGGATGAGTCAAGATTTCCCAGGGAGCAGAGCCAGTATTAATTTAAGACAAATACAGCACTGCTGGCACTGAAATGGGGTGGCATTAAAGAATCCTTTGATATAATGATATAGCTTTCCCTCACAAGCATCAGGGAGTCCCCTTTCCCCAATATTATTCTTTCTTGCTTCTATTTAATCAAGCCAAAAGTGAAAGAGAAAAAAACTGGCTCTTTCTCACCCTTTCCTCCATTCTCCCATTCTGTTGCTTTCTTATCAGAGGGGGAGGGAGGGATAGAAATGTTGTTAAATCAGTTTCATGCACAGGACAAAGCAGACAGGAATTATTTTTCTTGTTAGTCTTTTTGTACAAAGACAGACAACCCTTTCAGCCCAAATACAATATTGTAATTGCTCATATTCAACTGACAGAGGTTCCCAGATGAGCTGCGCAGAGATATCATTTGCTAATCTGTCATGTTCTATAGCACCCTGCTCTGTTCTCTGTAAAAGTGTCTTCTTCTCTTTAAGTTATTTATATAGTTGGCTGAAAGCACATTGCTTGTACAAACTAGAAACTATTAGATTAGACCAGCAGAGACAGCCGGAGGCAATCTTTTTTAAAAAATGAGTGGGATTCAAAGTGGGCTTCAAAAGCAAATATTATTTCACTGGAAGTCTATTAGAGGTAGTTCCCTGGATAACAAATAAGTGCTTTGTTAGCTTTGCTGGGAGAAATGGACTGGCCAGATTGGCACCAGCTGGGTTTCATGGTAAACTGCTTGATGGAAAATGATGATTTCTCTTATTGGTGGGAAGCTTTGGAGCCCATGTTGCTCCTCCCCCCCCCCATCTCTTTTCCTTGCCTAGGTTTACTTATCAAGAGTTCATGTCAGAACTTAGCAGCTGAGGATGAGTCAGTTTGTTTTGGGGCTGTTCATCATAAACACACATACTCTGAAAACATGAAGTAAATCCAGCCAATTGGAAAGCAAATATTATGTGGACTGGGGAAAGCATAAAGGTTATCCATGCAAGAATTTTTCAGTACGTGACAGGAAAACTGAAATGTGAACTGTGTGATGCAGGACAAGGTGGGAAGTATCAGTGGTGGAGGATTGTACTAAGTGGTGATTGTATTTGGGAAATGGGAGAAGTGAAGGTGCCAAGGCTTGTGTATTATAATGTAACTCACTGATCCAAAAATGTGTTAAAAAATGCCTACAAAATGTCATATTTTGTGGAAGATCATTTAGGGGGGGGGGAAAGCTGTTGATTTTTTTAAAGCTCACTGATATGGAAAAATGGCTAAGTAAACCTAAAGAAATGTAATCATTATAGAAAATGAAGCAAACAGATTTATCTATTACTGTCAGTGCAATGAACCTCAAGCCAGTAGGATAGGTGATATTTTGTTCTAGTCTTTCTTTCCAGCAATGGCACCATCATTTAGTAGCAGCTGTTAGTAGAAACAGCTGCAATCCCTTAGAAATATTTCATATCTAGTTTTGGCGTTTATAAGTTAAAGGTTCCTGTGGCAATGTAAAGAGATGAAACTTGTCTTGCTTTTCACTCACTGTACAGCAGTATGACCCGTATGTTGCATAAAACCCATAGGGTTGTTTTGTTACCCCACTATCCTCAATAATCTGCCTCAAATTGGAGGGAAATTGGAGAGAAATGGCACTAGTTGGATTCAATGTAACCCACTAGCCCCCAATAATTACTCAACACAATGTACAAGAATATTATACAGTTTAAAAACTGGCCAGATTTGGATGAAGCTGGCGTTCTGTAGAGCCATGCTATAGACCAAGAAGACTATCCTAGGCCAAACAATTCCTCCAGCTCACCCTCAGTTAAAGTATAGGAATATGTTCTAGGCTGTCACTGAAGATTGGTTCATTCTATGTTCCAGCACCACCCTAATGGAAACATCAGATAAGCACCTTTTACCATAAAGGTTTCATTGGATGGCCTCCACTGTTCCAATATGCTAACCTGTTAAATATTGAAAGGGACCATTTCAGGTTGTTTTCCCATAACTTCTGTCATGAGTCATGGCAAGCTAAGTAACAAACTGCAATTAGGAGCACCAGTATTAGCTCTTCATCAACTCACTGAGATGCCTGCTTAAAAATATATATGCTTCTATTATGTTAAAGCAGCAGCAGTAGAATTGGGCACACACTGGTACAACATGCTATGGTGTTCTGCAATGCAAATAAATATCTTTTTTGTGAATGGAAAGCATTGTGATGAATAGTTATAATTGATAAATGGTTGTTAACTTGCCTGGTGTCACAGTGAGTTAAACTGCTGAGTTGCTGAACTTGCTGACCAAAAGGTTGGCTGTTTGATTCTGGGGAGCGGGGTGAGCTCCTGTTGTTAGGCTCAGCTTCTGCCAACCTAGCAGTTTGAAAGGACTCAAATGTGAGTAGATCAATGGGTACCACTTCTGCAGGAAGGTAATGGTGCTCCATGCAGTCATACTAGCCGCATGACCTTGGTGGCATCTATGGACAACACTGGCTTTTCAGCTTAAAAATGGAGATGAGCACCACCACCCAGAGTTGGACAAGACTAGACTTAATGTCATGGGAAAACTTTACTTTTACTAGAGGTGACCTTAGAGAACTAGATAGATGAATGAAGCTAAGTTTTCAAATCCACCATTTTCAAGTCAGACTATAAATTGTTTGCAAGATACTGACAGAATTCAAAGACGTGAATATAACAAAATACTTCTTACAGATACTGTTGTTTTTAGCCCTGTAGTCTCACCTCTCCAATTTATCCATGTTCATTGGTTACTTTATTTTACTTAAAGAAAAATATAATCCTCATTGTAGTAAACATGTCTGAGCTTATATAGAAGGCCAAAAAATGTCCTTAATGCCAAACAACTTTGGCTTGTGTTGTTATAATTAACATAATAAACAGGTTTAGGAATGAAATTTCAGTTTCTGTAACATTCCCATTTTATTGAGCACATGTTCACTCCACCTGAAGCAGTTTGAGAATGTTGTCCTTACAAAATGGTTACAAAATGTGTTTTAAAACTGACAAAAATTTAAAAATGTAAACTCCAAGAAAGTGTGCATGAACATCCACAACCCCAGTCAGGGTTGCTTAGGTCCCTGGTCTTCCCATACTAAGGTCTTGACTTGCACTTACTTAGAAATAGTATTGCCAGCTCTTGTACAATGAGGAAACAACATCGTCAACAAAAGACTACAATTCCCACCAAATCATAATCCCCAACTAAATATAACAGACACAAATGCAACAGATAAGGAAGAAGCACTTGAAAAATAACACGTCTATCTAAGAATAAATAGCAAGGTGTTTTCCCTCTAAATATTGAAATGTCTTTAGGGAAAGTCATAAGTAACAATTCCCTGGGAAAATAGTTCCTTGATTAAGATTTGTTAGTGTGTGTGTGTCGGGAGCAACTTGAGAAACTGTAAGTCGCTTCTGGTGTGAGATAATCGGCCGTCTGCAATGATGTTGCCCAGGGCATGTTGGGATGTTTTGATGTTTTACCATCCTTGTAGGAGGCTTCTCTCATGTCCCCACATGGGAAGCTGGAGATGACAGAGGGAGTTCATCTACGTTCTCCCCAGATTTAAACCTGTGACCTATCAGTCTTCAGTCCTGCTGGCACAAGGGTTTAACCTATTGCACCACTGGTGGCTCCACTTGATTAAGATACAGAAACTTCAGTGGGGGTGTGTGTGAGTGAAAAACTGCTATTTGAATACAAAAAAAGCACTGTATTTTTAAACTTGTATGTGATGTAAATTTGTAGATGTGTTCTAATTCTTGTAAGTTAACTTGAATACCAGACTGGGGAAAAGTTGGCATATACGGTAAATAAAAGAAAGAAGAAGTATTGAACAAATTCTGATTCCACCCTCCCCCACCCAACCCCAAACTGCAACCTGGAGCCAGAGGAACATCTCATATTACTGCATGTCCGAGCATGGCCTACAGTTTAGAGAAAAGTGAAAACTGCTAGGAGAAATCCACTCCACAATTTGGCTATGACTGTGAGAGGCAAACACTAACGTAATAATTCCCAGTTGATTATGAAACCAAACCAGTTCCAGCAATCCACCTGCTTTTTAGCTTTGCCCCAGGAGGAGGAAGAACCAAAGGTTCCTGCCAACAGCAACTCTCTTGGGAATCTCCACAGCTCCACCTTTCCTCTCAGCAGGAGAGCCAAAAGTTTCATGCTGCCCTTGTCCTTCCCACTCACAGTTCATCTCTCACAGCACTTCACTTTAGTAATGATGGGTTTAGCCTTCTCTCTAGGGTTGGAAGGAGGCAGCAATCCTGCCGTTTTCTTTGATCTTCCCTCTTCCCTTGCTTCTCCTGCAGGGCCACATTTCCCTAAGGGAAAAGAGAGGGAGGGGGAGGAGGCATGTCACCCACTCCTCTTGCAAGGATCCTGATGTGTCTTTTATCTGCAGGGGAGGTTTCACTCCATTTAGAAGGATTAAGGCTTCTCAAGTCTGACTTGAAGCTTTTGCCTATGATAATAATAAGTTAATGATAATATTAATAAAAAATAAAACATTTCAGGAGCTCAGTGCTACTGGCTGAACACGTGCTAACAGGCTCCTCGAAACAGTGTGCTGAAGGAACCTGCATGGCAAGTGAAGTTGGCCTTTCTCTTTCATTAGATGCCAGCAGATTTTCTTCATTCGTAAAGAACTGCTCAACAACAGCCTCACCAAGCACAGAACTGTTTCTCGACAGTCAGTTTCCTTATTTATCACAGAGCTGAGTGCAAAAGGCCTAAAGGAATAAATAACAACCAACAGAACAAGGCCACCAAGAAAACAGACTGGTTTGCTATTAATGTAATTGTCCTATGTGGTGTCCATTTTGGCATCCTTGTCTCCTTACACATCTGCACTTCATTAAGCCTGGCAGTAGCAAGTAAGTCTGGCAGCAATTCTGCCTTTAGTAATTGAGGCTGGTAAGCTAGAAGTAGTCAAATCTCCAGGCATCCTTCACAGGTTCTACTGTTTTCAAAGGAGTGAAATATAACTGTGCTGGTTTGGTACAGAGTTCTGTCTGACTTGTACTGGGAAACAAAAATGGTCATTTAAAAATATGTGCAGAGCATGGCAGCCCTCTAAGAGCCACAAAATGCCATAGCTACAGTACTTTAGCTTTTCATTTCATTTTGTTTTTTGTTTGTTTGGAGTGACCAAGATATAAAGTTAGCAAATATGTTTCAAATCCATTCAATTATTTCAGCAGGTTAAAATAAAATTCACACAAATTTTTAAAGGAAGAGTAAAAAGGGATGTGTGCTAAAAAGATGTGTAAAAAAGGGGGAGGAGGACACAATTCTTATCTGATCTTGGAAGCTAAGCAGGGTCAGCTCTGCTTAGTACTTTGATAAGAGACCACCAAGGAATATCAGGTGCTGTAGGCTCTATTTCTGAGTAAAGAACTGGCATAAGAAATCCACATGGAATTCACAGTCACCAAAAGGCAACTAGAATAAACATACACAAACAAGAAAGAGGAATGTATTTTAGCTATTTCTGAAATGAATAAAGAAGAGTACATCAGACACGAGATGAAATCCTTCACAAATTTTTTACTTGAAGGAAAAAGCGCAACATTCTTCTTGCTATAACAAAATAATCAAAATCTAGTATTTTTTTTAAAAAAAGACTATTAACCGTTTGATATTTATTTTACAGAAAATGTAAACGTGGATATTTTGCACAGACACCAGTTGTGCAGAAGATAATATTTACAGAGAAATAGCATAAATTGACATGCAGGTCTTTTCTAAAATTTTCATAAGTTGTTTACAACAAATAAAGTCAACAAAGATACAATATCATATAATCATTTTGCAATTGAAAATGTAAACATTCTTTTCTCAAACATTTTTCCCCTCCCCGTTCCCCCTCCCCCTTTCCCCCTTCTTTGTGTTACCTCCCCCTGGACCAATTTATCTAATTCTTTATCTACAAAATTTCATTGTTTCTGTTGCAGGTCTGTTCCCCTGTCCTTCAATAAACAAAAATTCTATGAACTTTTCCCATATTTTCCAAAAGTCTGTTTGTTTCCATAATCCTTTTTTAACTTTGATATCACAAGTATATTATTTATTTATTACATTTATATCTCACATGTCTCCTGACAAAGGACCTAAGGAAGCTTACAGCAATTTAGATTAATAAAGGTTTAGTTTAAATGCACTATACAAAATTTTAAAAAGTTTTTTTCAAACCCTGTTATGTTTTAAAAAAAAACAAAACCATAGAAACAGGTTTCAAATAGAATTAGAACATAACTAAAAACATACAAAATAAAAAGTAGAACATGATTCAATAAAAACATCTTAACCTGCTGGTGAAAAGGTATCAGAGGTGGGGCTAAACTGGCATCCTGTAGGATAGAATTCCACCGCCTGGGACCTCATCAACCATGCCAGTACACTCAAATGTTTGAGAGTTTTTGTTTGTTTTTGTTTTTTGGGGGATGTTTTGCAGAATTTGAAAAATATTTATTCACACCTTCAGTCTAGAATGACTTTTTGCCCCTCATTGAAAGCTAGAATGGTCAAAAAGTCACGTGCAGTGTGCACTGTCTGCCCCCTTCTCTCTCCGTCTTTGTGGATATCTCTCACGTTATTTTATTGTCCTGATCATTCAATTCAGATCTGACTCAAATACATTTATTCCATTTTATTCTTGACCAGGCTAAATCAGTGCACATGGATTTAGGATTGAGCTGAATCAATTGCACAGCCCTAGGTATAAATGCAAAGGAAAAAGAAATACAAGCACATTGGCCAAATTTTAATTGTTAGTTCCAGTTTGAGTAGGTCCATTGCATCATGTTCTGGATAGTAAGTCAACACTTATGCAAATCTTTCTGACTCAATGGGTTGATTATAGTTGACCCTAGCAATTAGATGTAGACCATTATTTCTGTGCATTTCTTCGGTTCAAAACAGTAACATTGACTGATTGAAAATATCCCACCATTTAATGACGTTACACTGACTAGTGTTTCTACTATTTTGTGCATATATGTTGATCATTGCATGAAGGCTACTATAAATCATTCCTAGTGGCAGGGATTAAGATTCAGATGGCCTCCACATGATGCACATCATGTGTATAAGTGTGTTCCTTGCTATTGTTCGAATATACCTTGGTTTGTAATCTTTTCCAGAATATTTAATAAAAGCAGCTCAGATTTGACTGACATCTGAAACACATTGCATTGGAAGCCTTTCAGGGTACAATATTTCTGAATATCTCTTTTCTTATTCATAGTTCAAATGTTTCTCTCAACCAAGTATATTCCCATCAGATCCAGGCAAACTGTAATGTTCTTAATGCAGCTGTGATCTATACAGGCCAAAAGCCAAGCTGAAAGATATATTGCAAGCTTTATTGCCCTGTTACTCCCATTCTTTCAAGTGCTTCCCCAGATCGATGGTGAAATTCTGCTAGTGAAGTAGCTCTACTTCTACATGCCACTTGCTCACCAGATGCTGATGAGCAGAACTGTCACAAACGAGCCTTATTAATGCTCTTACTGCACAGGGACATGTCACACAAAGTGGGCAACCAGCCTATAAGCACTTTTGGACACATGGAATGAAGAATTATGCAATCAAAAAAGCTGGAAGAGTCTGAAAGCAAAGGAACTAACAGACGGCTTTCTCTTATATGTGCTAAACTGACCCCTAAGATCTTCAGCTGAGGAATGTACCCTTGCCTCACCTCTATTGTTCATCACTCTCCAACAAATGTCTAACATTTCATTTGATTTATACTTCTCTTTTACTGATGCCTACCTTTATTTTTGCAAGGATGATACCATTTTGGTTACATACTCTATTTAGGTTTGCAAGATCAGGGTAAAGAGTGTACACCAGCCTTACTCCTTTTTATCAGTATGTTGATCATGGAAATGTGATGGTTCTAAGTATCATAGAATCATAGAGTTGGAAGACATCACATGGCCCATCCAATCCAACCCCTTGTCATGCAAGACAAGCACAACCAAAGTATCCCCGACAGACAGCCACCCAGCCTCTGTTTAAATCCTCCAAAGAAGAAGTTTCCACTACACTCTGAGGCATAGAGTTCCACTGTTTAACAGTGCTCACAATGAAGAAGTTCTTCCTACTGTTCAGATGGAACATCAGTTTCTGTAATTTGAACCCATTGCTCTGAGTCTTTGTCTCCACGGCAGCATAAAACAAGCCTGTTCCCTCTTCCTTATGACATTATTTCAAATATTTATACATGGTTAGCATGTCTCATCTCAACCTTCTTCTAAACATACCGAGCTCTTCAAGCTACTCCACATAGGACATGGTTTCCAGACCTTTGATCATTTTAGTCACCTTCACCTGGACACATTCCAGCTTGTCAATATCTTTCTTGTATTGTGGTGCCCAGAACTGGACACAGTATTCCAGGTGAGGTCTGACAAAAGCAGAATAGAAGGGCACCATTACTTCTCTTCTATGGTTATCTTCTATGATATTGAAAATATAATATCTTGGCCATATTGAACAGGTGATGGTGGTGGCCCAGGGGCCACATGTTGTACAGACATGAGTTACTCCATTGCTGAAAAGGTCCTCCCTGGATTCCCATGACCTGAATAACTACAGACCAGTAACTAACATTCCTAGAATATCTTCCCCTGTGTGGAGTAGTGGTTTGAGCATAGGGGGTGGAGTGCCCTTGTGGTCTCTTCCAACTCTATGATTCTATTTGGCTGGAGACTAGAATTCAATTTATTGAGTAGCTATGGAAACCCACTGGGTGACTTTGGGTTAGTTCCACACTTTCAGTCCCAGAAAAACCTGTGAGAGGTTTGCTTTAAGAAACAACTTGAAGGAATACAATAACAACTTTCTAAAAAAAAAGGGCTTCCCTAAATATTATCCACACCTGTGGTTGCAATGACACAATCATGTTCTACATCACTGTTCCAAATCTTGGTGTGATAACATGCATGGGCATGGCATTGGATATGTTATTACAAAATCTAACCCATGAAGCAGAGATATCTATGATTTGATTGTCTGTGTCCTCAGCTTGTTGTTATCCTCCCTTCTTGATTTTGACTTTTTTCTTAACTGTACAGCAAGCCTCTTTCCTCACCAAAGAATGCTCAACGTTTTCATTCAGTCTGGATTTTATATCAGTTCTCATTTATACTTTATACGTATACAATCATCATCATCGTTTATTATTTGATTAGTCGGCCTCCACCAAAGTGCTCTGGGCGACTTACATAACATAAAATAAGCAGTACATCAGTAAAATTAGAACTTATACAGAACAAAGACCTCAATTTAGTTACAGGTTGAATGCTCTGCTAAAAAGCCATGTCTTTGAGAGCTTGCGTAAAAGAACGAAGGTCACGCATAGCTCTCATATAGGGTGGCAACGAGTTCCATAGTACTGGAGCTGAGGCCCTACATCTTGTAGCTTCTAGACATACCTCCTTACGACCCAGCAGGTACAGAAGATTTTCCTGAGATGATCGCGGTGCCAACTGGTGCTGGGAAGGGGAGAGGCAGTCCCTGAGCTATGTCGGCCCTTGACCATATAAGGTTTTAAAGGTCAGGATCAGTATCTTATAAGAGACCCGGTATTCAATTGGTAGCCAGTGTAGATGCTGTAAGATCGGTGTTATATGGCATCTCATAGATGTTTTCATCAGTAGCGTGGCAGCCACATTTTAAACAAGATGAATTCTTTGGGTTGCTGATAAAGGGAGGCCGACATAAAGCGAGTTGCAATAATCCAACCTCAACGTAACCGTGGCATGAATCACTGTTGCCAAGGCCTCTTCCAAAAGATAGGGCATTGTTTGGCCTGACGTAGACGGAAAAAGGCTTGGTTGCTAATAGCAGCAATCTGGACTTCCATTGTCAACAATGGGTCCAGTACCACACCGAGACTCTTGACGGTAGTGGGTGGAGATAGAGGTTCGCCATCAAAATTGGGCAGCGGGCGAGTCACCTCCATCAGGCGACCCAGCCAAAGGATCTCCATCTTCGCTGGGTTTACCTTCAATCTGCTCATGTGTAACCATCCCATCACAGCCTCGAGGCACTTAGTGAAGTTGTCAGATACTGAGGTTAGCCCGGGTTCAAGGCAAAGGAGGAGCTGGGTTCAGTCTTATATTCTGCCCTTCCCGGCCGGCTCGGGGCGGTTGTGTGCTAGGTGGCCAGGATTTAGGGGATCCCCCCCAAAAGGGGATGAAGGAGGGCTAGGTGTAATTTGGCCCCGCATAAGGCCCCGCATAAAGCCCTCAACAAGACATGGATAGGAATGCAGTTATCCTTTGACTTCCACCTATCTTTTGAATGACATAATTTTTAGAAATGTACCGAAATGCATATAAAAATACATTATGGGTTTAAATATGCTAAACTACATATTTTTAATAAGTGCAAAATAGGTACTTAAAACTAAAAGTGGGCTTATGAATGAAAACATATGAAAGAGACTTGGACCAGATATAGGTCCATTCTGTATCCATGGCCTTTTTACTTTATTTCATTTGCTATAGTCAAGTTTATGATAGGGTGTATAATTTATCACAAATGCTATCTTAATGAAGTGTACATTTATTTTATACACATTTCCTTGGTGTGATTTTTCCTTCTTGAGTAGATTTTCAGCATAGAATGCAACCAGCCTTACCTCATCAACGTTAACACTTGGGGAAATATATGTATTTTTACAGTTGCAGCTGCCAAAAGAATCTGAAAACTGTGGCCTTATTGTAAACCAAAACTAAGATGCCTACTGAAATCTGCAGGCATCCTATTGCAATTGGCTGCAGAGGTGTAAACTGTTCTTTTTATCTCAGTCTGACTCCTACATAGACTTTGATCTTATGAAAAAGTGAGGTGGAGTTTTTCTTTGCTGAAGCATAAGACATCTCAGCATGCTAGCTGTATTCAGAATTGATATGTGTACATGTCAGAGGACAGCTTGTTGGGAAGGAAAGGAAAACTCGGTAGGTATCAAAAATTCCTGCAATGGGAAAAGTTGTGCTCCTATTAACTACCTATTAATTTATAATATTCCTTGTGCATATGGATTAAACAAATGCAATTTTCCCATGTAGATAATCCTAGAGGGCAAACAGAAGCCCAGACATTAGGTACAACTCCTTGCCCAAACCTTTTGATGCAACAATTGTTACTTGTTAACCTTTGCAAGTACTACTTCTGAAGTTGAGAAATGGAGATGATTCCCTGTCATTCATCATAATTAAATGTCAAGTGTCAATGTAAAGTTGACCTGTGTTCTGAATTTTAGCCTTGTGATGTAATGCAAGACATCCTGTTTCACATGTACAGTGTTCCCTCGCTACTTCACAGTTCATTTATTGTGGGCCCGCTGTTTCGCGGATTTCAAAAAATATTAATTTAAAAAATATTTTTCTCTCTCTGCCCCCTGGGTTTCCTACCTCCTAGCCATTTCTGGCATGTTGAGAAAAAAGAAGCAGTTACTGAGGTGCTTCTGAACATTTCCCCCCGTGTCTTCTTGAAGCTGATTTAGCACAAATCATATTAAGTGACTGAAATTTTACATCCAATCTTCCCAGAGAAAACATGCACTATCCTGAAGCTGAAGCAGATAAAAGCATTCATCTTGACATAATTTTGTAGAAAAGAACTCACACATTTAGCTAATGCAATGCTTGAGGAGAAACAGAGTCATCAGTGCACTTCCTCCCATTTCCACGATGGCCATCTCCTACTGTACGGCCTTGGACTATATGCCCACCAAACGGTTAGGGCCATAGAATGCAACAGTGGCAACAAAGTGTTCCTCTAGCTCAATAGTTCTCAACCTTTTTTTGGATCAGGGACCACTTTGACCAGGGACCACTTTGACCAGGGACCATTCTTCAACATTAGTACCAAAAGGGTTATGAATAAGCTTTTGGTTAACTTTAGATTCGGCTTGGTTATTTGAGGTGCTAAATCAGAAAATTGCATTGGATAAACCACATCAGCTCTAGTTTCTGATACAGAATATATGCCATCCAGTAATCACCATCTGTTTGCCCACAGAAAACCATATTTAATAATCTAGAGCTGATATGGTCTATTCAATGTAATTTTCTGAATCAGCACCTCAAATAACCCCAAGAACAGACTTTAAAATGAAGAGAGCAAGTTGCCCCTGCTTCCAGGCGCCAAATGGAATGACTCCGCTCAGGAGGCGGGAGGAGAAGGAGAAGCAGCTGTCAGGAGGCTTGTTGTTGTGCCTTTCATGGTTAGTCAGCCTCTCCTCTCCCGACATCCCCATTGCCTCTGCACTATAAGAGGGTTTTGCGAGACTCTAGTTGCAACAATGTAGTAACAGTGAGGCTGCAGACCATATCTTAGTTTTTGGGGACCACTGGTCATCCACAGACCACAGGTTGGGAACCACTGCTCTGGCTGCTCTCTGCATTAATCTAATAAGTGTGATTCAAGATTACTCTATCAGAAAAAGAAATGATTGCAATTCAGAACTGCTATGCTGATTATTATGAATTATAACTGATACAAATTTCACCATTAAATTTAAAATAACATAAATGTAAATATAAAAATGAAATATATTTAAATATACATATATTAACATATACATTCGTTAAATGTATTGAACTATACAAATATTTTAAAACTGGGTTTTTTTTCATAATTTATGTCAAGGGCAGATGCCACTTCAAACAGCCATTTATTTCATGGAAGGGTCCTGAGGCAGTCATTTCCATATTAAAAAAACGTTTGTCATCAAGCATTTCTTAATGTTTACTCAAAATCTATTTCTTGTAATTATTATTCATTTGTTCAGGTTCTCAAACTGTGCTCCTCCAGTTGTTTTGAACTTCAGTTCCTAGAAATCGCAGCCAGCTGTTAGGAACTGTGGGAGCCAAAATCCAAAACATCTGGAGGAACACCGTTTGAGTAAGTCTGCTCTGGAGCAACAGAAAACAAACTTATTCAATTTTCCATCTAATAGTACTTCTGATACTTGAAGCTGAGTATAATACCAACTCACAGGAATTGTAGCTGGTTTGTTCCCTTCTTAAACAGAAGTACCCAGAAGTGAACATGATACACTAGGTGAAGAGTTGAAAGAGACACAGGACCCATGCAGTCCAACCCCTTAAGCCAGACCAAAGCTGGACACAGTGAAGTCACTGCTTCACTTTATCTGGACTTTATACTTCTGAATAACTAATTTCATTTGCTTTCTTGTTCCTTTATCACATTGCCAGTTCATGCATTGCGGTCGACTAAAACTCTTTTTTTCCCCAATCCACATATGTTGACCTTTAGTCATTTTATATATTTACATATAATCATTTACATACAGGGTGGTAAATGCTGACTATTTGGTGTGAGAACTATCCCAATATCCCCTGAAATACATATTTCTCCACAGCTATTGCTGCCAATCAGATTTACTGGTCCATGATTAACTCAATATAATACAGAGTTCTGGTTTGATTAAGAAAGCAACCAGTCCAGAGTTAGGATGACACAACCTAGATCGCCATGGCTAGATCACCAGGGACAGTGTGAATGCATGTTTCGCCTTACCTTGGACTAGTGAATAGATGGACAAGTGAACAGACTGCTAGTTGAGTATTATTATTATTATTTGTGTGTGTGTGTGTTTTAAAAAAACATTCTTTCATATTGTTTCTAATTTTCTAAATGACTTTAGGATACAACAGGCTAACAGGCATGCCAGTTTAGGATCAACTCTATTAATTCAGTTAATCAAGAAAATAAACTTGGAAAAATTCTTAGAAGCAGCTGATGTATTGAATATCCTTGAGTCAGTTACTAACAGTAATCATCTTCTGAATACCTTCCACTTTCATGAAAAGTGGGCTTGGTAACTTTACAGGATTTTGCTTCCTTGGCAATTCTTGAAGGGATTCCAGTCTTGGTGTTAATCCCCAGCAAGTAGTGGGGACTTTCAGTGTTAATAACAAATTGTGACTAGTCCCTCCTGGCTGTGAAGCACACATCCCCTTAAGGATGCGAAAAAGCACATAAAAGCCTTTAATTTAATAGACAAGCCTGTGAATTTAAGGTAAACTTTGTCTTGGGGAGGTTTCTCTAGACTGGTCACTGAAAATAGGATTTCCTTACTCAGCCAAACCTAGCAGTTTGCAGCTTAAGATTTCGACTTTTCCAAGGACCAGGCCACATAATCAATTTTTGCTTCTAAAGAGGGGCCTATAGGCAGAGATTTCTCAAACATAAGCTTATTACCACCAAGTAACCAATAACAGTACAGATATTCTTCCATGTCATATCAGTACAGGGTTTTTTTTTTAATTTTCTTATGTGCATAAGGAAAAATGTTCACTCTTGTTAGTCCATCCAAATCTGGGCTGAAAATCTGGAGAGCTGTCTTTTGTCTTTTGTGGGGAAATAACAATATGTGGTTGAATTCTACTGGCATGCCATTTTCAGAGCCTTTAGGCATCACATTTTTGAGTTTACCTGACAACCATGGAGATTTAGAAAATTGCTCTCTTTAGAAAATAAATAAATAAAAAGTAAAGAAATTGGATATTCTCACTTAATTGCATGGTTACAGAAGTTTAGAGCTTCAGCTGAGACTGAAAGATACAAGAAACCCCAGAGGTAAGAGTGGACCAATCAACTAACCATTTCACAAAGCTTCACTTAAGGGGATGCTTGTTGATGACAAATTAACTTCTGAGATTGGTAGTTCGACTCAATATAAACAGGGGGCTTCCTGATCCTTTAATATTGACTGGTATACTTCCCCAGACAAAATACAACTGAATGTCCTGGAATTCTGCATTTTGCCAAGTTCGTACAGATGAACATTTCTCATATGGAATCCAAGGCTCAGAAAAGGGTAACAACAACAACAACAACAACAACCAGAATACCTAGCGAATAAAGTGAATAAAGGCTGGAGATTTTGAGAATTGTTCCAAAAGGTAACATTTCCAAGCTCTGATGAGATCTGAAGTCCTAGGGCAAAGCAAGTTTGTAGTAAAAGAAAGGGCAGACAGGAAGCATTTGTCATAGCTGGCATAATCTGGAGTTGTTGGAAAAGATGGAACAGAGTTGCTGAATTCTGCATTCATAGATCTTTCTGCACTGACACAAACTCCTGGAATACACTCCATCCTGCTGTCTTACTGTGGATTTTTGAAAATGAACATATCCCTGGAAACATGATGAGGATAAGGAAGAGCTGCCTTATGGGATAAATTAAAGTAGAGGATAAAATTAAAGTAGAGGATAAAAAATAAATAAACAAACGCATAAACCAAATAGAAGATTGTGCATTCATCCCCATTCCATATAATGAAAGTACTCCTGAAATATGATGATGATGATGATAATAATCTTTATTTCTATACCTCTCTATCTCCCCGAGGGAACTCAGGGCGGTTTACAACAGAAAACTGGCAAACATTCAATGGTGACATAACATAACAAACATATCAAATCATAAACAACATTCGGTGTACTTGTGGAATAACTAAAAAATAACAAAATTAGAAATTTAAATATATAAATCAAACATTTAGGACATGTTTACTAATAGCTCTAATAATAGCAAACAGTTAAAACGTTAAATGTAAAAAAGCATTTACAAGTCAACAGGGTAAAGGTAGTGTCTGAATCAGAGTGTTTAAGGTGCTGGCTGAATTAATATTACCATATTTCACAATTCCACAAGTTAAAAAGGGTCCATATGGATCTAGTTACTATCACCCTCCCCCATCTGCTTCCCTTCCTGGTTCCCACCCATAACATCCACCTCCATTTTTATGCCCTCCCAGAGATTTCCAGATCCCCACAATTAAGAAGTCCTCTGGATACTCTCTAGGCATAGAAATGCAACCCAGGTCTTCATGGGGGTATAAACTGTGGTATGATGCCCATCGATCTTTGTTTAGAGACCTCCAACTTCACTGTCAAACAACTTTTATGGTAAAAAAAGCTGTAATGTTTTGGCTGTATCTCCTTTCTTGTTATTTTAGCCCCCTGGTTCCAGAGCAGCAGAGAACAAGGTCATTCTGTCTTCTACATAGGATCCATTCATACGTTATATTTAAAGAGATCTGTATCAGATCACCTCTCAATCTTTTCTCCAAGCTTCTTCCTCATATGGCTTGGTTTCCAAACCTTTGTCATCTTGTCTGTCCTTCTCTATGTCCCAGGACTGGACATAGTATTCCAGGTGAGATCAGACCAAAGGAGGGATTTTGTGGCTACAAATAGAGAAAGGACATTGTCTTCTTGGCTTTTCTTCACGAACAAAGATTCATGAAGGACTCATCCCACGCTTTCTACAAATGTGTTGATGACTAAGAAGGCTGATCCAAGATAGGCAAGTCTGGTTGCAGAAAGCACAGCAGAAAGTCTCCTTGGGTGATGTTGTTTCCAAGTTGTGGTTCTTTCTACATTGTCGTTTCTCTTCGAGACTCATTCGCCGTGACTTCTCAAAAGAGGCCGCAGCATTGTGAATAGTATGTCTCCATGCCTCCCGATGTGAGGCCAGGGTGGACCATTGTTGGTGATCAATCTGGCCGAGCCTGAGGTGTTGTTTCAGGGAGTCCTTGTATCTCTTTTTTGGGGCGCCCCTCTTGTGCTGACCCATGGCAAGTTAACCATAGAGTAGTATCTTTGGGAGGCGGTGGTCCTCCATCCTAGAGATGTGCCCTGCCCAGCGCAGCTGTGTTCTCAATAGCATGGCCTTAATGCTGGAGTTTCCTGCTTGTTCAAGGACAGCAACATTTGTCACATAGTCAGTCCAGTGTATAGTTAGGATTGTGCGAAGACAGCACTGATGAAAACATTCAAGGAGTCATAGGTGTTGGCAATAGGTGACCCATGTTTCAGACCCATATAGGAGAATAGACAGTATGATCGCTCTGTACACACTGATTTTTGTGCTTTGCCTCAGGTTCTTGTTGCTCCAGACTCTTTTGTGAAGCCTTCCAAATGCACTATATGCCTTTGCTAATCTGTGATCTATTTCTTTATCAATCTTGGCATCTGAAGAGATGATGCTTCCCAGGTAGGTGAACTGCTGATCGGACTTAAGCACAGATTTGCCTATGCTGACATGGGGATGATGGTGTTCTTCCTGTGGTGCAGGCTGGTAGAGAGCTTCAATTTTCTTCAGTCTGACTTCCAGCCCAAACAGCCCTGCAGCTGTTGCAAGGCAGGATGTTAGGTGCTGCAGAGCTGTTTCTGAATGGATAACAAGGGCAGCAGCATCGGCAAAAAGCAGCTCACGGACTAGATAGTTTAGAGTTTAGATACTCTCTCAAATATCTCAAATGAACAAGATGCATATCAATGAATGTCACTTCTCTTCTGTGGCAGATTTTTAAAATCAACTTTATCTTTATTTAATTCATTTATTACAGAGACATGGCTGCAGGAGGGAGACGATGTCCTCATACACGAGATAACATCTTCACGGTATGTGGCTAGCTACCAGACAAGGACAGAGAGACGGGGAGGGGGGTGGCCATTCTCAGTTGAGACAAATTTAATTCCAGGATGGTTCCGACCGCGAACATCCCAGGAATAGAGTGTGCAGGCCTCGTGTGGGATTCCAGTGAGAGTGTAGCCTTTCTGTTGGTGTGCCGTGCACCCGACGTGCCAACGGGGAGTCTGCCTAAGCTGCTGGAGGTGGTCTCAGAGTGGGCATTGAGGTTCCCTAAACTTATTGTGTTGGGGGACATCAATGTCCGCGCCGACACCGCCTCCCCTTCAACAGCAGCCATGGACCTAGTGTCTACCATGGAAACACTAGGACTCTCACTTTGCAAGACCGGTCCCACACATCAGGCCGGGCACACCATGGATTTGATCTTCGCGGCCGGAATCCAAGTGATCCTAACCTCTGTTATAGGGGTTGAGGACTGCTCAGAGGAGCCTCAGGTTCCTCTGATGCACATAATAAACAACTCCCTGGAGCAGGGAATCTTCCCGGACACTCTTAAAGAAGCCATGGTTCGCCCTCTTTTTAAAAAACCTAGCTTGGACCCTGCGACACCAGCCAACTATCACCCGGTCTCAAACCTCCCGTTCCTCAGCAAGTTGATCGAACGTGCGGCAGCAACTCAACTCCAAAAATTTCTTGAGGATTCGGATGGCCTGGACCCTTTTCAATCAGGTTTCCGTCCCGGACACGGGACCGAGACCGTTCTGGTGGCCATCTCGGATGACATCCGCCGTCAATTAGACAAGGGAGGTTCAGTAGTTCTGGTGCTGCTCGATCTCACCGCTGCCTTTGATACGGTGGACCACGATCTGCTGATTCAACAACTAGCTGCCACGGGAATTCAAGGATCAGCCATAAGTTGGCTCAACTCATTCTTACGAGGACGCAGTCAAGGAGTAGAATGGCTAGGCCAAACACCTGAAAAATCTCTCCTTGAGTGTGGGGTACCCCAAGGCGCCATATTATCACCTATGCTGTTCAATATCTATGTCCGGCCTCTCGCTGGTCTAGTCCGGAGCTTTGGGCTGGAATGTTACCAGTATGCCGATGACACTCAGCTCCTCCTAAAGTTGGAACCTGGAGCAACCTCGGTGCCTGACAACTTTGCCCAGTGCCTGGGAGGCGTGACGAGATGGCTGCGGGCCCACAAACTGAAGGTAAATCCAGCAAAGACTGAAATTCTATGGCCGGACCGCCCATCAGAACTAGTCAATCCACTGCCACCCTTCGAAGGGGAACCGCTGACTCCATCTTCCACTGTGAAGAGCCTCGGTGTCATCCTGGACTCTAAAATGACGATGGAGGCCCAGATCGCCTCCACGAGCAAAAGGGCCTTCTTCCACCTACGTCAAGCGAGGCAACTGGTGCCCTATCTACCAACGGAGGTGCTGGCCATGGTGATTCATGCCACGGTTACATCAAGGCTGGACTATTGCAACGCTTTATACGTGGGTCTACCTCGGTCAGTAACTCGCAAGCTCAAGAATGTATAGAATGCTGCCACCAGGCTCCTCACGAAAACACCTATGAGGTGTCACATAACGCCATCCTTACAGCATTTACACTGGCTGTCGGTCGAGTACAGAGTCCTTTATAAGGCCCTGACCCTGACACTTAAGGCCTTGCGGGGCCAGGGTCCTACATACCTAAAAGACCGTCTGATACCATCTATCCATCCGAGAGCACCACGGCCAGCCTACGAGAACCTTTTCTGTGTCCCGGGTCTGAGAGAGGCTCATTTGGAGTCCACGAGACAGAGATCTTTTTTCCGTTGTGGCCCCTGTCCTATGGAACTCTCTGCCGCAAAACCAAAGAGCCATCTTTGACCTGCCTTCATTTCTGGCGGCACTTAAGACATGGCTATTTAGAAGAGCATATGCATAAGTGACAATCAGTGACCTGGAACCTGTCTATTCCCATATTTTAACATTTTAATATTTTAAAATTTTAATATTTTAGTATTGTAGATGCCTAGCTGTGTAAGTCGCCCGGAGCACATTTGTGGAGGGCGACTCATAAATAATAAAATTAGTTAGTAGTTAGTTAGTTCCATGGTCGGATCACAATGTCCTGGAAGTCCATCTTGAAGTGGTCTCTCCACCCGGTAAGGGTGCCGAACCTATTTTGGTTCGCCCGAAGAGACTTATGGAACCCACCAGGTTCCTGAATGCTCTGAGGGATTTGGAGCTCGCCAGCGACTCAGTTGATGGGTTAGTGGAATGTTGGAACACCTGTCTCTCCACTGCCTTAGATGAGATTGCCCCCAGACGCTCTCTCATCCCCCGTAGAAACCGCTTGCCTTGGTTTACCAAGGAACTGTTTGCAATGAAACGGAGGAAGAGACAGCTAGAGGATGTGTGGCGGGGCCTCCGTGACGGAGCATCGAGATTGGCTTATAAACAATTTAAAGATGTTTACGAGCAAGCTATCAAGGAGGCTAAAAAAGTTCACTATTCCTCCTTGATAGAGTTGGCTAGTTCACGCCCAGCTCAACTTTTCAAGGTAATTCAGTCATTGACAACAATCCCGACTGTCCCAAACGATAGGGGTTTGGCTCCCACAGCTGAGGTTTTCCACAACTATTTTATCGACAAAATCTCGATTCTCCATCAGGACATCCCAGCCACTTTCGATACAGTATGCGAACTCAAGACTCCGCCGCCACTCGGCGGGCCCACCTTCACCCATTTCCAACTGCTGGATGCAGCAGCTGTCCATAAGTTACTAGCTGCAGCTAGATCAACTACCTGCTCCCTCGATCTGTGCCCCTCCTGGCTTGTTAGATCTTGCCGGGAGGGGTTACGAGACCCCCTGGGAAAGATTATCAACAGCTCCCTTGAGCAAGGAGTGTTCCCAGAGGGTTTGAAAGAGGCAATGGTAAGACCGCTGCTGAAGAAGCCGAATTTAGACCCTTCGGCTCCCTCCAATTACCGCCCGGTTTCCAACTTGCCTTTTTTAGGCAAGATAATTGAGAGGGCAGCAGCGGATAAGCTGCAGCTGGACTTGATCCCTTCCAGTCCGGCTTTCGTATCGGGCATGGGACGGAAACCGTGCTTGTCGCCATTACAGACCAACTTCGCCGCCAGCTGGACCAGGGTAGATCAGCCCTGCTTGTTTTGTTAGATCTAACAGCAGCGTTTGACACAGTAGATCACGCATTGTTGACCCACTGTTTCGCCATGTCTGGGGTGAGGGGGACTGCCCTTAAATGGGTGGCCTCCTTCCTCCAGGACCAGGGACAACGGGGGGAGAGGAGGTCTCTGGGAGGCTCCCATTAAGTTGCGGGGTCCCCCAGGGGGCCATCCTCTCTCCTTTATTATTCAACATGTATATGCACCCCCTGGCCCAGCTGGCCCGCGACTATGGTCTGGAGTGTTATCAGTACGCTGATGACACCCAGCTTCTGCTGAGAATGGACGGCAGGCCGGATACCGTACCCGATTGTTTCCATCAATGCCTGGAAGCCGTGACTGGATGGCTGCATTCCAGCCGGCTGAAGGTGAACCCATCAAAGACAGAGATTTTGTGGCCCGGTCGCCCTGGGCTGGATGAGTGCCGGTTGTCTACCCTGGATGGCAATCAACTTAGCCCGTCATCCCTTGTGAAGAGCTTGGGTGTCCAATTGGACCCATTGCTGTCCATGGAAACCCAAGTCTCCATGGACAGCAAAACATCGTTTTTCCATCTTCGACAAGCTAGGCGACTGGCACCCTACCTGTGACCTGGCCACGGTGATCCAAGTGACGGTCATCTCGAGGCTGGACTACTGTAACACCCTCTACGTTGGCCTTCCCTTGTCGACAATCCGAAAACTCAAGCTGGTGCAGAATGCTGCAGCTCGCTTGCTTGTGGGAGCACCGGTGAGGGAGCACATTACTCCCATCTTGCGGCATCTGCACTGGCTTCCTATCGAGTACCGGATTGCCTTCAAGGTGTTGGTTCTAACCTTTAAGGCCTTGCACGGTCTAGGGCCTGTGTACCTGAGGGACTGCCTTACCCCGTACATTCCCTCGAGATCGCTGCGCTCAGAGGAGCAGAATTTGTTAGTTGTCCCATCGATCCGCGCCTGCCATTTGTCCACAACTAGGCAGCGAGCTTTTTCTGCTGCGGCACCCATGCTATGGAATTCACTTCCAGCCGACACCCATGCGCTTCTAGAACTGATCCCTTTCCGGAGGGCGTGCAAGACCGCCCTTTTCAGACTCGCTATCGGGTAGTCCGGAAATGTTTTCATATGGTCTCATCCATGAGTTTTAAGGAATCTTTTAATCTTAAAAATTTCTTAACATTGTTGTATCTTGATGTTTTTATTGAATGTTGTGATCCGCCCCGAGCCTGCAGGGAGGAGCGGAATATAAAACCAAATAAATAAATAAATAAATAAAATATTTATTTACATCATTTGTATTCTGCCCTTCTCACCCCACAGGGGACTCAGGGCAGATCACAATGCACATATACAGCCAAACATTCAATGACATAGACAAGGGTTGCTCATTAGGTCGATCATGATTGACCAGTCAATTGCGGGGCTAGAACTGGTCAATCGCGTAGCCTAGAGAAGGGACTGACCAAGCAGTGTAGCCTGGAGGAGGGAGGAAGCAGGGAGGAGAAGGAGGACAGAGCGCAGAGGGAGGGGGGGCCACGCCCCTCTCTTTCCAGCCAAAAGAAAAGGAGAAATGGTGCATGTGATGTCACGCCGCCGCTGTGATGTCACGCGTGCCCATTTTCCCTACCTTTTGGTGGGAACGGGAGGGGCGTGGCTAGCTGGTGCTCCTTCTCTCACGACACCCCTTTCTCCCTCTGCCCTCCTACTTCTCCCCTCACCTGCTTCCGTTGCTTGCAGGCGAGGGGATTGGGCCTGGGCGGCAAGCGGCTTTGTGCTATCCCTCATGCGAGGTAGGAAAGGGAGGCTGCAAAGCCCCTGCCTGGGTGAGGAGGCCCTGGAGTGCTTCCTGACCGCTTTCCTCGCTGCCAGCCAGCACAGCGTGACTCTGCTCCACAAGGTAAGTGAACTATACATCCCAGCAACTCCAACTCCCAATTGTCTTGGTCTATTTTCCCCAAATTTACCCAATGTTCACATTTCGGCATATTGAGGATTCGTACCAAGTTTGGTCCAGATCTATCATTATTTGAGTCTACAGTGCTCTCTGGATGTAGGAGAACTACAACTCCCAAACTCAATGTCAATGCCCAGCAAACCCTTTCAGTACTTTCTGTTGGTCTCATGAGAGTTCAGTGTGCCAAGTTTGGTTAAATTCCATCATTGGTGGAGTTCAGGATGCTCTTTGATTGTGGGTTAACTAGAAATCCCAGCAACTACAACTCCCAAATGGCAAAATCAATTGCTTCAAACTACAAGGAAGAAGATTTCCCCTAACTGTGAGATCTGTTCAGCAGTGGAACTCTCTGCCTCAGATTGTGGTGGAGGCTCCTTTTTTGGAGGCTTTTAAACAGAGGCTGGGTGGCTGAGGTGCTTTGATTGTGATTTTGCTGCATGAAGGCAGAAGGATTAGAGATGGTGGTGGTTGTTGTTGTTATTATTATTATTATTATTATTATTATTATGGCTGGATGGATGGCCATACATACAAAGAATCCTTAATAAATTTGAAAATAGTTATATGTTTTACATTTTTGTAGTGGGTAGGTAGATCATTTTGACTTGGTTGTTTTATAAGTAGCTTGTATGCAGAAAAAGTGTGAGCACCCCTGCCATAGACATACAACATATATAGAGAGACAACGAGCTACACAGTTGGTAGATAGCTCACCCCGACCCAGGCAGGCCTCGAACTCATTACCTTCTGGTCAGTAGAGATCTTATGCTGCTGACTCCCAGCCAGCTGCGCCACATTCCTGGTGCTTTGAAAAGTATCATTTATTTTGCATTTTCTGTTGGCCTACTGATGATATCACCCAATCTGAGCTTTGGATTCAGGGGTGTTTTGGTTTTACTAAAGGGAATTAATGAATGACATTTATTTCTTAAGTGCTTAATATCAGAATTTTATGAGGGGTTTTAATGGCTAGTAAATCCTGCTCTCAGGCCTCTTCCATACAGCTGAACAAAAACCCATGTAATCTGCTTTAAACTGGAATATATGGCAGTGTGGACTCAAATAACCCAGTTCAAAACATATATTTTGGGATTTTCTTCCTCGATATTGTGGGTTATATGGCTCTGTGGAAGGGCCTTTACTTTATTCATTCAGACTTTAGCAATTGCATACCTAACAAAATCATGAAAATTCAGTTGGCTAATCAAATTAAATAATTCACCACCATTGACTTAAATCTTCAAACCAAATAACACACCCACAATTTGGGATGTAGGGAAATATATTCATGATGTTTGCCAAAAATGTAAGAGAGGTGGGAGGGGGGGATTTCATTTTTTCTCAGCCTAATTTTGGCTATATCTCAAAACAGAAGAGGATCATTTGCCGTTTGTGAGGTATATGTTTTCATTGGATTTGCTGTGAGAGGTGTTTCCTCTCAAAGCAAGGCAGCTCCTGCTTTTATTAACAGCTCCAGGGCAGGGAGATGTAAATGCAGGTGTGGTTTTTCCACCTTGGTGGCTCAGATGTATAAGAAAATATAATCCTCTCCCACTTGTTAGGTATCAGAGCTGCATAACTGCTCAACTAGAGTGCTGTGTGAGAGAGTAGGTAGGCAGGTGGCTGAATTGGTGTGGAAACATTCATACCTGAGGAACATCTGCCTGCCCTGGAGTAACTAAGCAAAAAGCAAGAGCTGCATCTAGATCACAAAGTGGCAAATTTCTGCCTTGTGCCAAATCTATTACTGATGTAGACTAATGCAGTGGGGCAGTTTATGCCAAATGGTGTTGTGAAGTTCTAGTGCATTTCTATTATTTTTCCCATGTAACTTTGTTGTTATGTACAGACCCTTTTTTCTAGAACAATTTTTGTTTCTAGGCTGAGGAGTGTGATCTTCTCTGAGCTGTGATCACTTCCCACTGTTGTTACATAATGACACAATCACTTTATCATTCCAGGACACTGTGGGAAGATCAAAATGATGCTATCCTGCCTTTCTACTTGCTTCCACTCAGTAAATAAGAACCAAAGAGGATCTGTGAGTAGGAGGGCCCTGCACAAATGCTGGTGGGGCCTCAGTAACTCTCCAAGTATTCCAGGTGTTGATCCAGATGCTAATAGAAGCTGAAACTTTTGTTTGTTTGTTTTTGCTCACTTGCGTATATTGTTTATGTGTGTGCACATATGTGAATATGCAACTGGATGATAATCCAAACCCAAAGATTGCTCACCAAGGGTGTCCTCCTCATCTGTAAGACAGGTGTCTAATGGGGTATCCAATGGTCCAGACCTATGTTCAACATTTTCATAATACTTATACGGTATGTAAAAGGTAGGCAAATGTTTTCCTTTGACATTAAGTCCTGTCATGTCCAACCATGGGGGTTGGTGCTCATCTCCATTTCTAAGCCAAAGAGCACAAGTTGTTTGTAGATACCTCCAAGGCCATGTGGTCGGCATGACTGCATGGATCACCATTACCTTCCTGCTGGAGCAGTACCTATTGATCTATTCACATTTGCATGTTTTCAAACTGCTAGGTTGGCAGAAGCTGAGGCTAACAGTGGGTGCTCATACCGCTCCCTGGATTTGAACCTGCAACCATTCAATAAGCAATATCAGCGGTTTAATCCACTGCACACCGGGGGCTTATAAGGTATGTTTACCAAATTTGCAAATTCCACTGAATTAGAAATTATCTGGGGTATTTAGAAGCTAATACCCCAGAGAATACAATCTGAATGAAAAGGATCATACACATTGAAGATACAAAACAAAATTCAAGAGGGATCTATGTAAGGTATATTGCACATTAAAAAGGAAATTCATAAATATTGGATGAGTGACACCTGCCTCAACAATAGATCCTATGAAAATAATCTAGAAGTCATAAAACAAAAATACCCTAAACATTAGTCATTGTCAGCAGTGATCAAAAAAGCTAATAGAACACTAGGGTAGGCTGTACATATAGTTCCAAATTAAGGTAAGTAATAATATCATTTTGTTCTACTTTGGACTGACTTCACTTGCAATACTGTGTCCTTTTCTGGGCACCACAGTACAAGACAGGTATTGCCAGGCTAGAATGTGTCTAGAAGACAACTAAGATAGTAAAAGATGTAGAAGCCAAGTCTTAAAACAGCTTAAGAAGCTGGGTATGTCTACATTGGAGAAGAAAGCACTGGGAGGTGATATGACAGTCAGAATGGTGAACTGGTTTGAATGTTATACTCGAACTTTGGAGGCCAGAGTTCAAATGCCCGCTTAACCACTGTGTGACTTTGAGCATGCTATATTTTCTTGCCTCAGAAGGCAAAAGCAAATCTCTTCAGGTCAAATCTCTGAATACCTTGTGTAAATGTTCAGCACTCAGACTCATATCATCCCATTCCACCTTCCATCTATGAAATAATTAGTGTCATGTTTGGAAAGAGTTGTGAACCCAAAACCTGCTATTTTAAGTGTTTACTGCATAACATTTCTGTGTTAGAACCATTGCTTTCCCAACTGAACATGAATCCAGACTTGCTGGGGTTAAGTTTCCCACTGCTTTTTAATGTTTCTCCAGCAACAAGAGAGAACCCTGCCCTACAATAATACACTGATAATCAAGTTTATTATGCAACCGAGTGCATCTTTGGGTTAACGTTCTGTGGTTTGGGTGGTGGTTCCCTCTTTCAGGAGGAACTCCAAGAGCTGAACAATGAGGTTTTTGTGAATAGAGGGAGAGGGGGGGGGGAGTCTTTTAATTTTTAAAAAGAAAATACTTTAATGAACTAATGGCATAGATGAACTCTAGACACATTTAACAGCTTGATTTGATGTGTGGTGTTAAAATTATGTGCAGAAAAAAAGTCTTTCCTTCTCGGTGTCTAAAAGAGGAGATAGGAATCCGTTTCGAATGAACATTGATACAATTTTAACACCACACTTGTGTGTATCTTCTTACAGATTGGGGAAATAAGCATTTTTTTGGAAAATTTATGTAAATTTTAATGGGAATTGTGAATAATACAAGGTTTATTGAATTCAGACGGAATTATGGGAAATATCTTTTGTTAGGATTTATTGAATCACAAGGAAGCTGTGATATGCATATCACGATACCCTCAGTTTAGGTATTTGACATAATTTATGGGGGTAAAATGTAAGTAAAACTATGAGGCCCATATGCATTTGCCACATTTATCTCTACACCTGTAGCTAAATGTCCAAAACCCTGATGCCTAGATCAAATTGTTATCCCCAATTAGTATAAATCTGTGGAACCAGTGGTAAATTTTAAATAATAATAATAATCATCATCACTTACAGTTGAATCTAGATATTCAAGTTTCTACAGCTGGTATATCCGTTTTTGGTAAACACATTTTTGGGTTTCATATCTATGATAGCAGTTCATGACAATTCGCTTTTGTGATATTGAAACTTTCTGCTGTTTTTAAAGTTGTTCTCCTTCCAGTTGCCCTACACACTTCAGTCCTTATTATCCTGGGTGATGACCAAGCCAGTATAGACCTCTTTAGGGTTTGTTTCACCATGTTTCAATGGGATGGGTGCACTTAAGTTCTGCTTCTCAGTTGAGACCACTCTGGCTTGGTTGAACTTACTGGTAGTTTGCACTACCACCAGCGCAGCTCTCAACATCCAAGAAGCAATTAAGCCCCCCTCCCTGCAACGATGAGGTGGCACCTGATTGGGGGGGGGGGGGGTGTCTTTTTGTGTATTTTGTGGAACTTGTGCCACAAATACCATCTGCCTGCAACAACAACAACAACTGGTGGGATCACAACCCTGAAAAAGTTCCACAAAATGAACATGTCAAACTACTCTGAGACTTCTGAATTCAGACTGACAGAGTTTTGGAGCACAATACTCCTGACCTCACAATTGTGGAAAACAAAAGTATGGACTGTCAAAGTTGCAATCCCAGGTGACAACAGAATTGGTGAGAAGCAAATGGAAAAGCTAACATGATCTGAGGATTTAAAGATAGAACTGTAAAGTCTCTTGCACAAGCCAGTAAAGGTGGTCCCAGTGGTGATTGGCACACTGGGTGCAGTGCTTAAAAACCTTGGCCTGCACTTAAAAACAATCGACACTGACAAAATTACCATCTGTCAGCTGCAAAAGGCTACCCTACTTGGATCTGCATGTATTATTTCTCGATACTTCACACAGCCCTAGACACTTGGGAAGTGTCCGATGTCTGATCAAATACAAAAGCCAGCATAGTTATCTTGTTTGCTGTGTACTAATCTTGTTGTAATGTTCCAGCATTCTACTGTAGTAGGGAATAACAATAGGATTTTTCCAATGTAAGCATACCATTTGTTAGTTCTAAATAGAATTTTTAAGGTACTATTCCCTAACCCATTTTGTATAAAACCTACACTTCAATTGGGAACAAAAGCAGCAATCTTTCTTGTGCTTATCAGTTTCAGATATATTTAATCACAAATCTATTCCATTCTTCTAAATTTACATTTGAATTGTATACATCTTCTACAAAAATATATGCATTTTACTTAAACTTTGACTTATAATACATACAACTGTTTGTATGTTTGAGTGAAAAATAGCAATTAAAGGAATGTGGCCTCTAAAAGCTGTGTTACAATCTTAAAAGTAAAGACCAAATAGAATCTGTCAGTATACCTAACTGCAGCACTTGGCTGTATGGCACCTAACCTCTGGCTGTCAACTTGCTTAGGACCTTAATTCTTCAACTAGAAATGTCATTGATTGTGACCAAAGAGGTTTTTTCCTGGATTACAGGAAACTGCCTTATGCAAAGTGTGTTCATCTTTGTTCATATTATTTGTTCATCAATTTATTATTCCTCCCAGTGGTAAACTGATTGCAGAATTTGGAAAAGTCTTTTTGGGATTAAAATGCCTAGAGTCTTATCACCTAGCAATCGCAATTTATTGCACGCAAAACATATGCAGAGGCATCTGAGTCTTCATTAAGAAAGGAAAAAAGGCAATGGTTCCTAAAATCATGAAGCAGTTGCCTGAAAATCAGATCTTTTTGGAATATAACTCCCAGAATCCCAAAACAAGCATGGTCAGTGGGATTTGTAGTGTAGTGTCTGGAATCAGAACATGACATTGTTACCTCCTGCATTTGAACTTCAGGCCACAGCTTGGTATCATTAAGTAGTCTGAAAACACTTAAGCATGCTTAGCAAGGGGGTGAATGTTTTTTTAAAAGAACTTTTAAAAATGAACTTAAAGGCTTAATAACCTGCATACTAAGAGCTTAGCCAAGTGACTATCAAATTAGTTTCAAACAGATAAGGTCTTGGGTGTTGTTCTGCATCAGCCACTCCAACCAGCTGGTCTGAATGCTTACTGTCCCTACCAATATTTAATAATAATAATAATAATAATGATGATAATTTTATTTCTTGCCCAGCTCTCCTTATGGTGGGTTACAGCATGACTAAAATATGAATAAACACGTAATCCTTTTAAAACACTTCATAAAATACACATATTAAAACATACCTCCATAAAATATGTATCAAAATACACAAAACAAAACCAGCTATACAGTGGAGTTTAAAATTCACCATTAAAACTATCTGTGTAGGCCTGTTGGAAGAGATAGGTTTTGGCTAGTTGGTAACTGCCCCACTCCCTGAGGACCTAAGTGTGCAGGGTGGATTGTACAGGAGAAGATTCTGCTGCCCTGGAAACTAGGATGCAGAACAATGGCTACAGGCAAGGAGATTCTACCTGAACATAGGAAGAACTTCCTACCTGTGAGAACTGTTCAGCTGTGGAACTCTCTGTCCCGGAGTGTATTGGAGGATCCTTCTTTGGAAGCTTTTAAACAGAGACTGGATGACATTTCTTGGGGATGTCTTGAATATGATTTTCTGCTTCTTGGCAGGAGGTTGGACTGAATGACCCACAAGGTCTCTTCCAACTTTGTGTATGTGTATGTCTAAAATAAAATAAAAATATTTTTAAAATATTCTTTTAATAAACAACACAAGGTCTCTTCCAACTATGATTCTATGATTTAGGTAACCTGGACCCAAACAATGTAGGGCTTTAAGGGTCAAAACCAACACCTTGTTCTTTGCCCAGAAACTAATTGGCAGCCAGTGGGGTGACTTTAGGATAGGTGTAATATGCTCACTCCTAGATGTTCCTGTAACCAGTTTGGCTGCTGTATTTTGAACTAATTGCAGTTTCCAAACTTGATAGAAAAAGTAGCCCAATGTAGAGTGCACTGTAGAAGTTCAAACTTGAGGTTAGCAGTACATGCACTACCATCTTCAGGTCCTCCAAATCTTGGAAGAGGTGGCAGATCACCCAAAGCTGATGGTAAGTACTCCTGACCATCACATCTACCTGGGCTAATATTTGGAGAGACTGATCCAGGAGCACTCCTAAGCTGCAAAAACAGTCTTTCAGGGGGAGTGTAACCCATTCCAGGACTGGTTGACATGCCTCTATCCCCAGATTAGGACCCTTGATGGCAAGGGCCTCTGTTTTGTCTGGATTCAGTTTCAATTTGTTTTTCCTCATCCAGCCCATTACCTCCTCCAGACATTCATTCAATTGTTATTCCCATCATCTCTGATTATTACCGAAATGACTGGGTTTCATTAAAATCAAGGTCTAGTATACTGCCTAAATGCCCTTAAAGCATTGCATCCTGTCTGATCTTGGAAGCAAAGTGGAGTCAAGCTGAGTGTGCCATCTACATTGTAGAATTAGCACAGTTTGACACCACTTTAACTGGAATGGCTCAATGCTTCGGAATCCTGGGAGCTGTAGTTGAGTGAGAAACAAATACTACTTGGCAGAGAAGGCTAAAAATCTTGTAAAACTACAAGTACAAAGTTAAAAGTACATTTATCTGCATCTTATTTTATGCATTGTTTTACTTATGGTGTATCTTCACTGTGGAATCAATGCAGTTTAATATCTCTGTAACACCCATGGCTCAATATTATGGAGTTATGAACATTGCAGTTTTACAAGACTTTTAGTCTTATCTGCCAAAGAGTGTTGATGTCTCATCAAAATGCAAATACCAGGATTCTAAAGCATTTAGCTATGGTTAATTCTACACTGTAAGTGCATTACTGCTTAGAAGGAACACTGCCAGAGTGCACCAGGTGCTAGAGACTATAGTCAGAAAACAAGTGCAAATCACCTCAGTGCATTTTAAATAACCTATAAAATCCTTAAGGTTGCCATAAGTTGACAGCCACCTTGAAGACATATATTTAAAATAGGGATGGCCACTAGTTACCCAGATCTGCTTTACAATTAATCTAAATTATTTTGCTTAATAATGATGGCAAAGGGAGCCCCGGTGGTGCAGTGGGTTAAAGCACTGAGCTGATGAACTTGCTGACTGCTGTTAGCCCCAGCTTCTGTCAACCAGGCAGTTTGAAAACATGCAAATGTGAGTAGATCAAAAGGTACCACTCCAGCAGGAAGGTAACAGCACTTCATGCAGTCATGCTGGCCACATGACCATGGAGGTGTCTATAGACAATGTCGGCTCTTTGGCTTAGAAATGGAGATGAGCACTAACCCCCAGAGTCGGACGTGGCTGGACTTAATGTCAGGGGAAAACCTTTACCTTTACTGATGGTGGTAAAGATCCTTGAGCAAATATCTAACTTCACAAGTTGCCATTTGAATTACATGAATATAAATTCTATACCGTTCTGACGTTGGCATAAAAATGAGAAAATAAGTATAAATATAATGTGTGAAGAAAATCTCATTGGTTTCTTTTCTCCTCTAGATGAAAGCTTTTCTCCTTGTGGAGTTCACTGTTCATTAATCTCTGGTTTTGACAGTGAATGTTATTACTTCTGGGTGCCACTAATTTGAGTTACAAATTAGAAATAATCTGCCTGTACCTTTAAAAGGACCTTAAGCAGCGTTTTTTGGCACCAGATTCTTTGTAGCTAAGGTAAGGATATGCACAGTTCAATTCAAATGGTTAGCAGGGTGCTGACAGAGACATGTTGGTACAAGATTTCACTGTTCAGTTTTGTTTTTAATTAAAGCAGCATTGAGGTTCTCAGATAGGTTGAAAAGCTAACATTCCCGAACAATACAGCAGTGTGTGCAAAACCATTTTGTACTGAATGTATAAAACTCTGCTAAAAGAGATGAAATCATGTTTTAAAGTAATAGAATTAGCTGTTTCTGGTGAAATGAATTTGGATGGTCATTTAGAATTGCTTTCTGAAAGGAGAGAATTTGGACTATGAACCTGATAATTTGGAATAAGGTTATTTCAAACTATTCTTAGTGCATATCCTTAGGGAAAATGTACTGGAGACTCATGAAAACAAGTTTAAAGTGGACTTGCACTGTTAAGCTAATGTGACATAATAATAATAATACTAATACATGTATTACCCATTTCCTGTGGTTCGAGGCAGGATGCAGCATTATTGAAACAAAAGATAAAATACAACAAGATACACATAGTTAAAATTCTAGTTAAAATCCACTGATAAAATGCAGATTAAAACTCACAGTTTAAAATTGAACAAGTAGGCTTGCCAGAAGATATGGGTCTCCAATTGTGTCTTCAATTCTGATCTAGCCATCAAATCTCTTTTATTCTATTTATTTATTATTATATTTATACTCCACTTCATCTCCCCAAAGGGGACTCACAGCTTGACATAAAAGCATTAGCATCCAATTTAAAATATACAAATATACATACATTAAAACAGAACTAAACACAAACAGCATTAAACATTTCAGTTAAAAACTAGTAGGCCATTCCAGAACCTTGGGGCAGCTGACAAAAAGGTCATTTGGGTGAGGCTTACCATCAGGTTTTGGCAGGCTGGAGACAATGCCCCTAAGAGGACCTATGTGTCCAGAGCACATTGTACATAAGAAGGCGATCCTGTATGTAACCTGGACCCAACCCATGTAGGGATTTACAGGTCAACAACCAACACTTTGTACTTTGTCCACAAACTAATTGGCAACCAATGGAGGGACTTTAGTATAGGTGTAATATGCTCACTCCTGGATGTTACTGTGACCAATCTGGCTGCTGTGTTTTGAACTAATTGCAGTTTCCAACATTGGTAATGAGGGAGCCCAAAGTAAAGTGCATTTGCAGAAGTTCAACCTTGCTATGAATACAATTAGGGATTGGGGAGAATTTCATTTGTAGAATTTCAATTCTGCCTTTTACAGTGAATTGATAGATATCATTCTTCTTGATTTAACTTCCAATTCTAATTGCACTTCTCTGAAATCTGCAGTACATTTAGCATATTATCTTGCATGCTTCTGTATGAAAGCTCAGATATTAAGAGATGTCTCGCACACACAAAATACATTGGGGAAGAATGCATAGAAAAATTGGGAAAACTGTATACAATATTCAGGAAAGTTGCAAATACATTTAGAAAAGTTTTTGTGTATTTGTGTGTGAATGCACATGTTTCTAAATTGCAGAATGATGTGAAAAATGACTAGAGCAGATTTAAAGCTTGAACACATGCCATACTGACACAGAGTAGATATATACTGATTTAAGCATCCTTAGCCCTTTTTACCTGATCATGGCTTTCTCCCAAGAATCCTGGGAACTGAAATTTATTGTGAGTGCCAACAATTCTTTATCATGAGAATGTTAGTGTCCTTCTCAGAACTGCAGTCTCTAGAGTAAAGTACTTTAAGAAGAGGGAGTGATTGCTGAAATAATAGTAAATCCCTTGCACAGATATGTCCCATCTTGCAAAAACTAGTATGTCGTAGAAGGCATGTTTTGCACTAATTGTTTTTTTTAGAATGCTTTGGTACTGTATTTCTGCAATGCAATAGCAAACAGAGTGACTCACAAGAAATCAACCTATTACTGGTAGATGTACAACAAATAGTAAAAACTTAGCCACAGTTGGTAGAAGAACAGTTAGAAAATATTTACTTATACTATTTATATTGTGAATTTTGTCCTGAAATGTCAAGCCAGAAAATGTGGACATGTCAAGTACTTCTTTATCCTCTTACATTTCATGGTAGCTTCATGATATAATTAAGATTTGAACTTGGATCTTCTTACTTCTAGTCTGAGAATGTAAATGCAATAACAAAATGGCTCACAGTCATAACTCAAAGAGGCAGTAAAAATCAAAAGCAAGTTTCAGCAGTGCTACTACTCTCATATTAAGCATTTTGCTTTGCTGAAGAACAACTAACTTCACTTCTGAGACTAATATGAAGATGTGATTTCACACTTCACTAAATTTGGTGCTACATGTATTGGCTTTGAAAACACACTGAGATCAGAACCTGAGAGTAATTCATTACTTTTTTATATAAAAGAGAGAGAGAGAGAGGAAGAATTTCAGAAGATAGATCAGGAATAGAGATAATCTCATGTTTGTGTGTGTGTGTGTGCGCGCGTGCATGTGTGTGTGTGTAGTAAAAGATTAATGCAGAACTAGGAAAGTCATATGAATGAACACATGTCAAATTGACCTGAGCAGGTGACTGTCCCAATTGTTTTGACCTCAGACAATGATGAACAAAAACTCAAAAGTACATGCAGCAAGATTCATCAAGAGAAATAACAACAAAAAACTCACAAAATAGGCCAGTATTCTAACGGTCATCTCTGATACCTTGAAGGACATTCCACAGATCTGGAAAAGGAAGTGGCCAATGAGAGAAGGATTAAACATCCCATTTTAAAATACAGAATTGGTTGTTCCCTTGTCAATGGAGCAATGAACCCACTCAGGTTTTAGATCAAACCTTTAAAACATAATTTAACACAAAGAAGTCAGATATGAAAGGGTCTATATTTCATGACAATTCCAAATCAGAGCAGCTAGTGGCAGCCAGGAATGATGAGAAGTCCCAGCAAGGTGGGCCCTCATCTTGGTCAGAATATATGGATACCAAAAATTCACTGTCATAATTTGCAGCACAGCTACAGGAGAAAAAGCAGTGTCTACAGGTAGAACAGCCCTTGCGAAAAAATAAATAGCAAAAAAATAGCAATTAAATACCCAGAGTCACAAGGCCAAGTAGTTATATATCTCGCAACAGCTGACAATTATTTATTCTGATGCTGTGCTCTTTTGAGCTTGTGGATTTTTCCACTTCTAGACTGGCATAGGTTTACATGTGTTATGATTAGTGTCAGATGGAGGAAAGGGCAGCAATGTATGTTGCCCTTGTAGTGCTTCCTCGGTATTTGGAGGGTCAATGGGGAAGAACCTGCCAAGCATCATGTGATAGCACTTGGCAGGCCCTGTCCCCAAAGTGCTGCAAAGGGGCAATTTATCTCAATGTGATGAGGTGGCTACTAGGCCTGTTTGATCTCCCCCCAAAATGGTTCAAAACTTGTTTCGGATGTAGGGGGCGCTGGCGATTTGATTTTGAAATGATTTCTGAAACTTTCTGGAAAAAGTCAAAATTCCCATAATTTTGGAATCGCTTCGTTACTGGCAGACACGCATGTGCAGTAGGAAAGAAACAGCACTGGCACTGGGGAAAATTCTGGGGATTGTCCCTCCCCCATTTTTAGACCAATTGTGATGAAACTTGCTACAGTGGTAGAACACATGGATCACTGCTAGCTCACCAAATTTCATAACTTTTGACTTATCCATGGATTTTTGGCAAATTTTCAATTTTTTATTAAAAGTTTTTATAGACTGACCCAGCTTAAATGCAAGTTCTGACTTGATTTTACTCCTGGGCTAGCGTGACTCAGGGAGAGAGTGCCAGCCTTATAAGCATTAAGCAGAAGTACCATGGGTTCGATCCCCTCCCCTGCCAAGGAAAATTTTTCAATTTTTAAAAAAGTATTTTTTAAAATAATAAAGGAAATATGTTCCTGGTTTGAATTTTGAAAGTGTTTTTCCCATTTCTTTGTGTGGTCTTTACTTTGAAAGTAGTTATTCTACTCCAGAAACTTTGTGTGGCACAAACTGTGTTAATTTGCGGGAGAACAGAAATCATATACATAGCAGACCCTATCAAGGGACATCTAGACTGACCCCCTTCTTTGGGAGCAAAAACATGGTTTCTCTCCAAAGGGAAGGGAATTGGGTCTCAGGAGCACAAGACAATGAGACAACAGAAGACATGTGAAGCTTTTGAGGCAATTTTATATACATGAGAGATGTAGTTTCCCAAAGTACCTTAGCAAGCTAGACTCCCTGGTGCAGCAATCCTAGTAGGGGACTCTAAAGAGATGGATAAAGGAAGGAATGTCTTCAAATTTTGGGAGAATCAGGGCTAGACTGATCCCACTACAGGAAAAAGAAGAACTGGCTTCCCACTGAAGTATAAGTTCTGCCTTGGTTTTACTACAGGGCTAGCATGGCTCAGGGAGAGCACGTCGGCCTTATAAGCATTAAGCAGAAGTCCATGGGTTCAATCTCTGCCAGGGGAAATTGGCAAAAAGAAAAAAAATGTGGCAAATAATGACAAACAGCAAGAGGCAGGTCATGGGGAGCCAAGACACACGTTTTGCTGAAAAGGAAGGTGTAGAGAGTCATGAAGGCTCCCCTTTTGTGGTGGACATGTTCTATCTTTATTGCAGGGAAAGGGTTTATTGCAGGGAAAGGCTTTGCTGCCTTCTCTTTAGACACCTTTGTAGATTCAGTTTATTTTATATTTATATTAGTTTAACAGCAGGATGTTTTGCAATCTCTACCACTGGGGGCGTGGCCTTCAAGAATAGCAGCGGTTAGCTATGCCCACCTCATCTCTCTTTGCATCGCCACTCACCAGAGAAGGGAAACCGTGAGATTTTAACTGCTGTTAAACTACAGGACCTTTTGCAATCTCTACCACTGGGGGCGTGGCCTTCAAGAATAGCTGTGCTTAGCCACGGCCACCTCATCCCTCTTTGCATCACCACTCACCAGGGAAGGGAAACCGTGAGATTTTAAAACTGTTTAAGCTTTACCAAAGATGCTTAATGGTTCTGAAAATCAAAATAACTGTAGGAGACATCTGAAAATAATTCTGAAAATTGGGTAATTGGTTCAAAATTGAATTTGCTCCTCCCACTTTTCCTGCATGGTTCGAAATTGGTTCAAAAGTCCAAATTTGGTAGGTTTTTCCGAAGTTTAGGTTTTTGCAAACCGAACCTAAACAGGCCTAGTGACTACACTGGCTTGACTCATTAGTAACCAGTTCTCCCTCCTGTAATACATCATTTCTGGCACTTCCTGACTCTAGGAATAGAACAAAATGGACCCATGCAAGTTACTGAATGAATCCCTTCAGAGAGAGGGAGTGGGGTATAAATAAAATTTTATTGTTATTATTCCCCAAATTATATTCAGGCCCTCAAGTAGCTCTCTTATTCAAGCTTCCCTGCCTTTGGAGGCCTCTCTGATCTGCTCATTCAACGATTGCTAACTACAGATGAGTTCCATTAATTTGATTAGTATTCTTTCATTGGTTCTTCTTGCCTATCAGGCTCACCTAGGACTCTTAGGTGTGTTTTGTTTTGAGCAGCCAAAATGCATTTCAAGCTAAATAAATTCTGGGTCCCACATTTCAACCGATTCTACTTTCCAGCACTGCTGTGATTCCTAACCCATTGAATAAAGGGAGGCTTCCTATAGAATTCTGACCAAAACCCAGAGGAATTTCATTACACTATTATTTATTTATTTATATTATTTATTTGAGCATTACCTAGCATACATAAAGAATAAAAGGAAGCAGACATTGACAAACATATCATTTGAACCTTAAAGAAATAGAATTATTCCAAGGATAATGATAACCAAATATGTTCTTGATCTTATCAGCTATTGATATTGCTCTCATGAAATGATTTACTGCTATTTCATAGCAATATAGACAAAACAACTGACATATAAGAAGTATTGTACTTACTAATAACAATAACCTTAGGAACTGATTGCTTTTCATTGGTAGAAGAATTAATTAGAAATATTCAAAATAAAAGAACAAAAATAAACATACACCTCACCACTCCTCTTGTATATAGTGTGAGAAAATGAAATTTTAAAAATGGTTAGCTGATCTTCAAAGTCATGTGGCCAGTTCTGATATTTATTCAGGCTTTTCCTCTGAATGTTGTCCTTGCCAGGAGGATTTGAGTTACAGATGGGGAAGCATATTTATCTCTTCCTTACATCTCTTTAAATGAGCACTGTTCTTTAAACATCTGTAACTCCCATGGGTGCACAGGAGAAGATTGAGGCAAAATGTGATACTATTAAGTAAATAATGTTAAGGTCATTCATACCAAGTGGTTCATTTTGTTAGTCGTATCATCTTATATTCAAGTTGAATTGTGATTTAGGGAAGAAACAGAGTGTTAATAACATACGATGAACTGTTTATCTAGAGGTTATCAGGTCATCATGAATTTGTTATAATCACTGTTGCCTACATTTCCTTCATAATCATCCTTTTTAAAGCTTTATTAGCCCTAGAATGGGGCTACACTCCCCCTAAAAATGCAGGTTCACAGTTTAGGGGTACTCTTGGATTCGGTTTTGAACCTGGAAGCCCAAGTATCACAGTGATCAGGAGGGCTTTTGCACAGTTAAAACCAGTGTACCACCTGCACCCATTCCTGGAGAAGTGAGATCTGCCCATATCCTGATTGGACTACTGTAATAAGCTTTACATGGGACTGCCTCTGAAAAGAGCGAAGAAAGTTCAGTTGGTCCAAAGAGCAGCAGCCAGACTGCTAACTGAGGCTGGCTATAGGGAGCACAAAACTGCACAGTTGCAACAGCTCTACTGGCTGCCAAGACATTTCCAGGCACAATTCAAAGTGTTGGTTTTGATCTATGGGGCAATCCTTTGCCCCGACAGCGGCAATTTATTCATGGGAGCCCTAGAACATGAATTCCTCTTAACAGACACCCAGAATCCCTTTTCAAAATACATTAAATGCTACTACAGGTATATCGATGATGTCATAATTCTACTTGATGGAGCTATTAGCCCAGATCTATTCATGCAATGGTGCAACTATTGGCACCCAAAAATACAATTTACATTCCAATACAGTAGTGAGGAGGTAAATTTCCTAGATTTGACAATATTTGCCCATGAGGGATACATCAAGACAAAAAATTACACCAAACCTACTAGCACCAATTCCCTCCTACACTACTCCTCATTTCATCCATACCCCTTAAAAAATAACCTGCCTTATTCATCCCTACTAAGACTTAAAAGGAATTCTTCTCTTAATCATCACTTCCAACAAGATGCTAATATCTTCTTAGATAACTTAAAACAAAGAGGATATCCCCCCAGAGTACTTGATAATGCCTTAAAAAGAGAGAAACTCTCCTTAAATCCCAGTCTAAAGCATCCCCTACCAACATCATTTGGCCCCTCACCTTAACCCCCCATTCTCAACAGATAAAAAAGATTGTTAGAAATTTCTGGCCTCTGATCAGCTCTATTCCTGGCTTAGAAAGACCCCCATTAATTGCATTTAAAAGAACTCAAAATCTAAAAGACGTACTAGTGCACACCAGGGATTCCACTATGGATCCCCTTTCAGCCAACCCCCTCTCTAATGGCACTAAAGCCTGCGGGAAATGTAGTATATGCAAACACATCTCCACCTCTACCTACATAACAAGTCCTTACAACCAAAAAACCTATAAAATCTACTCATGGGCAACGTGCAATTCTAAGAACTTGGTGTATTGTATCACATGTGGCTGCTGTGGGGGCCTTTATGTCGGGGAGACCACCAGGAACTCCGGACAAGAATTTGTGAGCACAGATCACTTTTTCGAACAGGCTGTGATAATTCCATACTATATGCACACTTTAAAGCTCACAACCCCTCCCGACAACTTTACAGTAAGGGTATTAGAAAAGTTCACCCCAAACCACACCAAAACATCAAACAATTGCGCCTGCAGCTTGAAACTAACAGGATACTTACTGTACGTGGCGAGGAACCCCAAGGGTTAAACACTCAACTATCAATCAGTGAATTACTTGTGTAACACACCTGTAGAATCCCTACTTAAACCTGGCTCTCTCGCACCTTTGCCTCCTGCCCGATATCCCAGCGATATTGTCAGCATTTGCGGTGCTCGTGTTTCCCCATGCATTGGTATGTATCCTGCTTTCTTCTCCGAAAATCCCATCTATTTCCCATTGCCCTGGGCTGTTTCCCACTTTGAATCCTGTCTATATTAGATATTTAGAACTATATATGTCTATTTACCTCAGTGCGGTTCCTGCTCCTTGACATCTGTAAACAACGCTACCTAGGCCACGCCCACTGGTCCTGAGGGAAGCCCCTTCGGGGCGAAACGAAGGCGCGCATCATTTTCGTCAAAAGACCATGGAATGTCTCCCCACTAACATATAATTATTATACAGACTGGCATCCTTGACCGGGACTTCATTATTATTTGGAATAACCTTATTATCATTTGGGAGACATCCGGGACTGTGTCCCCTTTTGGATGACGCAGGAACTCCTTTCCGCCTTTTTACGACGTCCACTCACTTGCATGTGAGTTTACCGCCCGTATTTGCTGTGTATATTGATGAAGACAGCATGTATACTTTATGTTGATAACAGTATATTGTTTAAATCACGCTAAGTACCATTGATATATGGATAAATATTGATTTTTGGAACCTGAGAACTTATATTGTGTGATATTGATATTACTGGTGCATTTCTTTCTGTGATTCCTTTCTTGTGTGGACTACTGTAATAAGCTTTACATGGGACTGCCTCTGAAAAGAGCGAAGAAAGTTCAGTTGGTCCAAAGAGCAGCAGCCAGACTGCTAACTGAGGCTGGCTATAGGGAGCACAAAACTGCACAGTTGCAACAGCTCTACTGGCTGCCAAGACATTTCCAGGCACAATTCAAAGTGTTGGTTTTGATCTACAAAGCCCTATACGGCTCTGGTCCAGATTATCTGAAAGACTACATTTCTTGCTATGAATCTGAAAGATGATCAACTGCTGAGGACTTTCTCTGTCCAACAACTTGCTTAAGTGTGTTTGGTGGGCACATGGGAAAGGGCCTTTTGTTGGTTGCTCCCAAACTATGGAACTCCTTCGCAAGAAAGACCAGTATGGCCTGATCCCTGCTGGCATTCTGCAAGTAAGTCAAGACTTTTTTCAGCAAGCAGGCATTTTGGAAGGATAAGGGGCACATTGCTGGGGAGGTTGTGAGTGGCATTTTTTGAGGGGAATTGTGTGTTTTAAAATGCATTTTAATTGTATCTATTGTATTTTAACTGTATTTTAAACAAATGCACAGTACTGTTTAATTGTTTTTAAATTTTTGTATTTGCCTTGTTTTAAATTGATCAAATAGTGTGGCTTTTAGATGGCTTGAGTCCCAACAGAGAGAAAGGTGGGCATAATAAAATAAATGAATAATAATACCTACATAAATAGAATTTAGTTGCTTCCCATCTATATATGGGAGGGATGTCAATGATTGTTGAAATTTCTAATGATGTGATATCTCTAGTTAAAAATCAAGCTCCCAAAGTTTAGCACTATTTACTAACACAGTCAACCTAATCCTTGTCATGCACTATGTCTCTGGACAACTGCAAGTGATATGAAAGCATTTACTTCCCTTGATAATTGTGTCAGTACCTATTACTATGTTACTGCGATGACAGAACTACATTGTTCTTAATGTGTCCTTTTAGATTTTAACTGTGATTTTTTTTAAAAAAAATACCATTGATGTTTAATTCTGTTTGAATGTTGTTGTAGACTTTAAATTGTATTGAAATACTTTTAATGAAAGCCATTTTGAATCTCTTTGTGGAGAGAACAAGCGGGATATAAATAAACAGTATTATTATTATTATGTCACATAAGATTTCAGTGCTCATATTCATGTTCTCTCTCTCTCTCTCTTTCTCTCTGTGTACTAAATAATTTCCAGGCAAAGTACAAACAGTTGGTTATTATCTTTAGAGCACTAGATAGTTTGGGTGTAGGTTACTTGCAGGATCACCTTCTTCCATACAATTCATCCCATAGGTCCTCTGCGGAGTATTTTACTTCAACCAGCCAGAACACAACTAGCAACTGTCACCCAAAGGACCATTGTGTGGGCCATCCCTAGACTGTGAAATAAACTGCCAGCAGAGATTTGACAGCTGTCAGAATGTAAAGTAGAATTGAAGATTGCAGCCTATCCAGTCAATTTTAAAATACATTTTAAAAATAGAAATTGTATTGGTATGAGTGATTTAAATGTGTGTTTTAATCTTATATCTCTGTGTTTTAAAGGATTTTATGTTTTTAATCTGTTATGTTTTAGTTATGTTGAAAAACACCTCGGGCCTTGGGGAAAGGCAGATAAGAAATACAATTATTATTATTATTATATTTCACCAGAATGCTTCAGTGAAATGTAAATAATAAGGTTTTGTGGAAAGGAGCACATGTTATATTTTCCATGGAATTCTGAACCAAAAAAGCAAGTGATACCTTAGAACATGAACAATTAGCCTATAACAATGACATTATTTTAAACTTTTTGTGATATTATTGGTTTTTTTTTAACAATCTGTAAAATAAGAGAAGGGATTAATTGCACACTCCAGTGTCATTCCCTGGGCAGAATAAGGAAATCTCTTATTTATTTATTTATTTCGGGATTTTACCCCGCTCTTCTCAACCCCCAAGGGGGGGACTCAGAGCAGCTTACAGTACGGCACAATTCGATGCCCACACAACAACAATATAAACCCCAAAACACTTCAACAATTAAAATACATTAAAAATACATTAAAATACAACTACATTAGCACCATACACATTCACTCTGGATTAAAACAATGTTCAGTCCATAAAAACATTGGCCATAATCACCCACTTTCATTAAAAACCAATCTAAAATGCTGCCTTGTGCTGGTGTACGAATGCCTGGTTCCACAGCCAGGATTTTACTTTTTTCCTGAAAGCCAGGAGGGATGTGGTGGATCGTACATCAATAGGAAGCGCATTCCACAGGCGGGGAGCCACCACCGAGAAGGCCCCATCCCTCGTCCCCACCAGCCTCATCTGAGACGTAGGCGGGAGCGAGAGCAGGGCCTTACTTGAGACCACATCTGTTAATATAACATATTGAGCTAAAATAAGGGTGGGGAACTTTGATGAACTAGATGTTTGGACCAACAGTTGCATACCCTTACCTGGTTTTGCTAGAGCTAGGTTCTGTGGGAGATATGGTCCCAAAAGTATTATCTCTCTTTCTGAGCTAGATGGAACAATTGCCTGATTTTTTACAAAAAATATTAATGTTTATTCATGCAAACATAAAAAATACATATATAGAAAAAAGAATTTCTAAAAGCAAAAACAATACCCCCAAAACAAAATTTAAAATGGCTTTTCTTGAAATATAAATCTAGACTACAACAACTATCACAGCTCTATCTAAGACAATCATTCTAGCCTATATAACCCACACTAATAAAAACATACTAACCATATAACTAGTAACTACAACTAATACTCTACAAGCCTCACACTCATTGCCTTTTGATTTTTTTACTTCTTATTTTCTGTTCCCTTAAAATATCGTTTTGTTTTCTCTAGGGGTGTGCAATTTGGCAAAAACCCATGCTGTTTTGGTGATTGTTTTTGGCTGCCTTCCTCTTCCATTTTTAAGGAACTTCCCAAATTTGGGAGGGGTTTCTGTTTACATGCCAGAAAAAGTCAGTCTATTGCCTCCAATGAGAAAAAATTAGAGGCTCATTTCTTCATACTCTTTGGGCCTATCAGCATAAAGCTCACCTCATTCATAAGCCAAATTTACTTCTGTAAGTAAGCCAAGTTTCAGAATGTTTCACCAATCCACTATTTTTAAGGAAATGTTTAAAGTTTTTACCATAACATTTTCTTTTTAAAAAAATAAAGAAATAAGTTTTGGAAATTGAAGTCCCAATTGCACACCACAAGAGAGGAGGAGAATAGAAACAGTCAACCAGGCATCTGATCAGCTGAGAAAGAAAGTGAGAAAGAAAGAATAAAATCTCAAGTCCCATCAAGCCCTGGGAGGGAACACAAGTCTCCTTCAGTGATTGTGCCACACAAAATACTGCTGGGAAAACAAGTGCCTATTTGCCTAAAGCCGGTGCCGGGTTTGGGGGGGGGGGACCCTTCAGGAAGGAATGGAGGAGGCTACCGGGGAAGAAAGCATAGGAGGAGGAGCAGCTTTCCTGATTTGCAAGGGTGTCCTGCCCAAATGCCACCACCTCCATTGCCTTAGGTAGAGTGCAGCTCAGTCCCATTGGTCGTCATTAGTCCCCATTAGCTGAAAAGATATGGCTGCAGTTAGCTGTACTGGCTAAGGCTTCGGCTGCCCTGTGCCAGGCTTGTTTTCATGAATGTGGCAACCAAATCCACTGAACAATCTGAATCTGATACTCAAAAATGAAATTGTGCACACCCCTAGTATTCACCCTTCTACTTTTAATAGCATTCTTCTAAATGAAAATTACAATAGTTGAAGTTTTTTCCCATTTTTGCTGTAACAACAAGGGCCTCATTTCATATATGATGAAATATATGAAATATATACTCTGTTCCAATGTTTCATTTTTGTATGGTGCATAAGTTATTTAGATAACAGATGTATAAAATTCAATGTGTTTATTTTTGTGAGCAGTTGAAATTGCACACCTTTTATACTATTTGTAATTTTGCATTTTTCCAAACATTTTTTAACAGACTTTTCTGAAAACATACTCAAAATCCCATTTCTGCACACACCTCTCCCCAGTCCTGTACAGAAAAATATCAAATTTCTGCACATCCTCTCCAGGTTTACAGAGTTTGTTTGCTTAAAAGTTGAAAATCCTGAAAAATTCTGCACATCACTATTTTTGTGTGGGATGTCCTGACATTCAGGATACCTCATTTTTGTAAACTATAAGAAATAAAAGGGAATATTTTTGTTTATCTGTAGTTTATTTATTTCGTTACAGTATTTATACCCCAACCTTCTCAAGCTCGAAGGGGACTCAGAGCAGCTTTACAAAGGCAACAATTTGATGCCATAAATACAACAGACATAAAAATATGCATATATCTTAAAACATGAATTTAAAATTTCCTTATAAGAGTAAATAATATAAGTTTTAAATCTTAGTAATGTTGGAATGTATGTCTTTCTTTTTTTCTTTTTGAATCATTTCTGTCTTCGTTGCTTATATCTGTACCCTGTTTTCTTCTTTTTTCACATATTGAAAATGTTTGTCTTGTCTGATGTAAACTGTATTTTAATTGAAATTCAATAAAATTATTTTATAAAAAACATGAATTTAAAATCATACGAGGATTGAATGAAAAGTAATGCCTCCACCTTCATTACTTGGGTTTGGATGGGAATATTTTAATAAATCAATGCAGAAATAATCCTTACAATGTGCTCTTTAACTACCACTATTCACTTTGCCACATAATCAGCAGACAATTGGATTTCTGCTAACGATGAACAAGTTTTCTGAAGCTGTCATGGAAGAAGTTGACACTCTGTTTCTGCAACCAGCATCTCACAGTTCTTTCAATGCCTTCATCAGAAGCATAACGATGTCCCCGCAGATCTTCTTTCATTACCAGAACAGATGTAAGTCAGATGGTGGTAAATCTGGAATGTATGGAGGATGCCGTATGGTGGTGAGATCCAGTCTCTGAAGTTCTGCTGTGGTGGAATGTGAAGTGTGTGGTCTGGCATTGTCATGCTGCAGGAAAACATTTCCCTTTTCCTTTCAGACCCAATGACGCACAGTACTCACATCAACACAATCACCATAAACAGCTTGCATTCTCTGGTGAATCTCCTTTGGGGTGACACCTTCTGCTGTCAAGAATTCAATGACTGCACGTTGCTTTCCCAACCGTGTGTGCAGGGTTCCATACTTTTCACTTTAACAACACAACCATTCAATGCTAAGGCTTCCTGCCAAAATGGAACTGTAGAGGAGAGTCTACTGAACAAGCCAGTATTTGCCACATACCAGTACTGCCATCTGTTGAGGAGTTACGAAGGTGGAGGCATTACTTTTCATTCAACCTTCATATAAAGATTAAAACACATTATTAAAACCACACAATCCAAGATCATAATCAAAAATCCATTCCAATTGTCATTGCACGTTTTCCATCATCACTTATTGCACTGCACTATTGACTTGGTCCCAAAGCCATGTTTTTACATGCTTTCTGAAGGTCAGGAGGGAGGGAGCTGACCTGATTTTGCCTGGGAGCAAGCTCCATAGCTGAGTGGCCATCACTGAGAAGGCTCTGTCTCTTTTCCCCACCAGTCACACCTGCGAAAATGGTGGGACTGAGAGTAGGGCCTCCCCAGATGATCTTAACCTCCAAGTTGGTTCATTGAGGGAGATGCATTCGGACAGGTAATCTGGGCCAGAACTGTTTAGGGTTTTATAGCCTAAAGACAGCACTTTAGAATTGTGCTCAGTAGCAGATGGGCAGCCAGTGGAGCTGACACAACAGGAGGGTTGTATGCTACCTGTACACCGCTCTGGTGAGAACTCTGGCTGCCACCCGTTGGACCACTTGGAGCTTACAAAGGCAACCCCATGTAGAATGCATTGCAGTAGTCTACTTGGGATGTAACAAAAGTGTGGACCACCATTGCCAAATCTAACTTCCCAAGGTACTTGGCCATGGTGGTCCATGCTCTTGTTACAAATTATGTCCTCCCACTGCAAATTTACTGTAATAAAGGTGATGATAATCATTTCAGCAGCAATGCAAATATTGTGACAGAACATTAAAAAGTCTAGAGACATGGATAGTTTGTTCCAATTTAAGAGACAGCAGCAGAAGATCTTCACTATTTTTGCGATTTTTCTTCTTAAAAAAAAATCCCCGTCCCCTAGTATAACCAGTCAACAAGAACCAGCATGCCTAGTGTGACACATGATGCTTTTTGCAGCTGGGAAAATATCAACCAGAACTTAGAGAGTTGCCTTCCATATACATGACAGTACAGACACTGGCTATTTCTACAGAACCCGACAAGCACGATTTTGTTCACTTCCCCTGTCTCTCTTTAACCTCCCTCCAGGTGAAACCCTGATTCAGCATCCAAAGCAAAATTCTGAAAGAACCCTGCTTGTCAGTCTGGGAGTCTTGTCTCTTTCTCTCCTTTGGCACAAGACTATACATGCCAAATGTGGATGAGCCCAGAGGCTTCTGCAGCAAAGAAACAACACAGTGGATCACTTGAGAAAAGAAGCCTGGCTTACTGGAGCTTTCAGAGTTGTTTGGGCATGCAACGTTCCAGGGAGGGTGCTAGAGTGTTATCTGCTTTGTCACCCAGGCAAGGCTCCTCTGTCAAGGCTGCAGATATATGGCATGTTCATTTCCAACAGTAAGGATCTTTTTATGAGGTTGCCACTGAAGGGACAAAATAGGAAGGTTCTGTGCTCTTTTCCTTGTTTCTTCCCACATGTGTTTATTCTTCCAACGGTCCTACAACTTTGCTCTATTCACTAATTCTACATTCTAGATTATTCCAGATGTTCATTAGATTCACTGAATTCAATGAAATACATTCAACATGATTAAAGTCTCAGGAATGTCAAGGTGACTGTTATTGATTTAAAAAATATTCATGATACATTACTAGGTTGAAAAACAAGTTTCTTGACACTCCGCTATCAGATCAATGAGAGTTTTGCAACTATTTTCCTGGAATGCAAACATCGCAAAATTTATGGAGGAATTATGTGAGAAAAACAAAATTTGATTCGGATTTTTTGCATACAAGAGGTTTTCTCTCTCCAAAAAGCAGTTTCTTGTGCAAGAAACAGGCTTCTTTTGGTCCAGAATCCCTGCATTTCTCCTGCAGAACAATTCCTATACAACATTTTGGGACATTTTAATATCAGGACAATAGTGTGAGACAATATTACTTTTCTCTCACAGCAGGGAAAAAAACTTCTGTGTTTGTTCATCCTTACGTGCACATATGATATAATTGAGGATTTACATCCCTAATAACAGTACACAAACCAATATGCTCCTAGCCAATGCCAGAAAAATACTGTGATAGAAGTAGAGGAAAGCCAAATAATATTGCAAAATGAATATTACACTTCCTTAAGTATGTTAAAAGTAATCAGCTAAGATCTATGCTGAAGCCTAGATCATGGGTTAGTTATAGAATATATATAATCTAATGAAAATATGTGATTTTGTGTTTACTTTACCTTTCTCTACTTTTACTGTAATATTGCCACATTTACACATGGGGAAGTCCATCCTTATAACATATATTTATATATCCTGTTCAGGTATGATACACAAATCTCTTAATCAGACATTTAGTTATGTTTGATCTTTCTGTTCAGTAACCCTTTAAAATCTGAGGCCTTATTCTGTAGCTTGCTTAACATGAACAATGCATATAATTTACTGGCCTGTACAGTTGCCATTATTTGCAGGATGTATGAAACAAATGTTATTTTGACATATTTTGTTTTCTATGGATTAATTTTCTTAGTGGATCTGTAGATTGTTTGTAGGTTGCATTTCTTCATCAGCTTCCCAATGCAGCCATTGATTCCCCTGATGTCTAGTAAGAACTTTTTTGTTTAGATGGAACTTGTCTTTACTCTCATGGCTTGTTCTTAGTCTTGCAGTTCTTCTGATGTCTGCCATACAATACCCATTGGTCTGTAGAGCCCAGTTTAAGTGGTTCAGTTCACCTTGGAGGTGGTGGGGTTTGCAGATCTTCTTTGCATGGTCTACCAGGGCTTTGATTGTGCATCTTTTTTGATCTGGGTGATGGTTGGAGTTTTAATGTAGGTATCAGTGCATAGGTTTTCTGTAAACTGTGTGGCCCAATTTTTGATTTGGTTTGTGGATGAATATGACATCTAAAAATTGTAGTTTTCCTTCATTCTCTTTTCCATGGATAATTGGATGTTTGGGTGGATGTTGTTGATGTGGTCCAGAAACTTGTTTAGTTCTTCACATGGGGAAGTCCATCCTTATAACATATATTTATATATCCTGTTCAGGTATGACACACAAATCTCTTAATCAGACATTTAGTTATGTTTGATCTTTCTGTTCAGTAACCCTTTAAAATCTGAGGCCTTATTCTGTAGCTTGCTTAACATGAACAATGCATATAATGTTGTTGATGTGATCCAGAAACTTGTTTAGTTCTTCTTCTCCATGGCTCCAAATGGTAAAGGTATCAACCACATATCTGAACCATATAGTGAGCTTTTTGTTGCTGTTTCCAGGGTTTGTTTCTCAAAGTGTTCCATGTAGCAATTTGCTCAGACTAGGCTAAGAGGACTCCCCATGGGTACTCTGTCTTTCTGTTGTAGGGTATATTTGAAGGAAAACAATTACAAATCACATGTGAGTACTCCTTGCCTTAAAAAAACCCCCCACAAAACTTTATGGCATCATCATATGTTGACAGTAGGGATGTAATTCCTCACTAAATTTCTTTTCAGGGGAAGCAACAAGTAATTTTAACATTTTTCCTATTGCAAGAAACTCTTTGATAGCCACACAATTTTCTATTTTGCAATTTAAGACCTATTTTCGTAACGGAGAATAGATTTTGTCCCAAAAATCCTATGCTTTTCTATCCTTCCTTCGCATCACATCAGGACATTTAAATACCGTGGAGGGAGGGGGGGGGAGGCAAGATCCTCATGGTGATGTTCTCAATAACTTTCACAACTATTGCAAAATCCTTTTAGACCTGTGGATGAATAACAATGAATGTTCTTTCCATCCCTAGTGAGTAGACACAGTATTCACATGTGAAATCATATAAAAAATGAAGATAAGGTCTCTCTAATGATTGAATTATGGCTTTACAGAACTTTCATCTGATGGAGAGTAATCAGTGACAATTTTTCATTATGTTGGGTAATTTTAACCATTACAGTGCTCTTCAACAGGGTTTAATGTGATAATATCAAGATGTTCTTATTGTCTTATTGCTAGCACTTTGATTACTATATTGCTTTATTGTTTCCTTTATACAGTCTTTTCTTTTTCTTGTTAAGTTACTGGTTTTTTAAAACTAGCAAAGCAGTTTAAAAAACTAAATATAGGAGAAATCTACTTCTGGTTTTCAGCAGTGAGTCAAGATTAGTTAACTGTGGGTATGGTATTATTATTTTGCCACAAGTCATCTTAGCTTTTCCTTAGGTTGGTTAATGCTGCTAACAACATTCAACAAATGCCTCCTGTTTCTGTCCTTAAAGATGGTAAAGCAGTTCCCAGTCACATGCCAAATAACTCCATAACTAATTGTTTGATTATGAAAGAAACTATGAGTCAGTTAGTAAGGTCTCTTTACACAAATTCAAAAGGAAAGGCCAAGACTTGCCTTAAAGAGATTTTGATCAGTGTAAATGTTAAGTTGCAATATCTGAGGAGAACACAAGGAAACACCAGCACTAAGCCACATACCTGATGTCTCTGTGCTGTCAGATTTATGATAGTCTTTCTAAAACAGGAAATGCATTTCTCCTTTTCCTTTCTTTCACTTTCCTGCTATTTTGAACCCACTACACACTAGTGACCTGTTGGAGAAAAATGTTATGGCTACAACAAACATCAGCAGTGGAAACTTATGACCTTATCACCCCACATTGCTTGGCTTCATGGAAGAAAGAGAGGGGAAGTGGTGTGAATCTCACCCCGCATGCAGATCTCACTTGGCAACACTTTCCTCTTCACATGTGGGAAGCATTGCTCTTCTGCGGAGGATCAACATGGGAATATGACTGGTGATCTCATCATACTCGCCTAGGATGCTTCCACCCCGGTCATATGACATTGTGTGTTGGCTGTCATAGAGTTTCATCTCAAAAAAGTCTGGAAGTGTTCTAGGATGCTGAATTTGGTGAGTGTGATACGGTCGCCTATCATGTGCCATTGCATTTTTCCTCAGTTATTTGAGTGGAGTTACAGGGTTGCTCAATAGGGTTGAAGTCTAGGATTTTTTTTATTACCTGGAACTATGACTTCATTTGCCATTCCTAAGACTTCCCTATCCTTTCTCAATTTAGGTAGAATGCCCACAGCATCTAGAACGGAAATACATGTTTTGAGAGACAGCATATTGGTGTGAGTTATTTTTATTGTAATTCAAAAGTGTTTGGACTAATTTGTCTTTATTTGTGCTAATTGGTAGAGATGGAAATTGCTAGATTTTTCAAATGAAAAACACTTAGATCAACACAGTCATTTTGGGGGAATCTCTTGGTAGAGGCCCAATATTGTAGGGATTCAACTCATCATCATCATCATCTTTATTTGTATTCTACCCTATCTCCCCTAGGGAACTCCAGGTGAATTCCAGGCAAACTTTCAATGCCTTAAGGCAGACATAAACAAAACTACATTAAATGACACAACCCAAATCCAAAGTAACCCAACATCAAACATGCAATTCATACTTTATTACACCACTGTATTCTGGAATGTTATGATGATACCAGTGTCAAGTAAGAGTAAGTAACAATTTTCAGATTTTTAAAATCTGTATATGCCAAAATGCGGCACAAACTAAGCTTTGTTCCTTTTGATGCCTTTAGTCCAGGTTTTCTCAACCTGGGGGTCGGGACCCCCAGGGGGGTCAGGAGAGGGTTTCAGAGGGGTTGCCAAAGACCATCAGAAAACATGTATTTCTGCTAGTCTTAGGAAGCCCTTTGGAAGAGAAGGTTGAAGATCTCTCCACTTTTCCTTCTCTTTCTTTTTGGAAACAGACTGCGAATTCTCCCACCTAAATCTCTCCTCTGCTGTGATTGGCAGGCCTCCCAGCCAAGGGGAGGGCTGATTCTGAGACTCCCAAGTGGGGAGGGGAGAGCAGGCGTGCTTGGCGCATGGCAGCATAATGCGCATGTGTGGGTGAGGGAGAGTGTGTGAAGTGGGATGGAGGTTCACACCAGCTAGTCCCTTCAAGGCATGAGGGTTCTGTGTAGGAATTTTGCCCCAATTCTATCATTGGTAGGGTGCAAGGGGGTCTTTGATTGTAGATGAACTATAAATCCCAGCAACTACAACTTCCAAATGTCAAGATATATTTTCCCCAAACTCCACCAGTGTTCACATTTGGGTATATTGAGGATTCGTGTCAAGTGTGGTCCAGATCCATAATTGTTGAGTCTATAGTGCTCTCTGGATGTAGGTGAACTACAACTCCCAAACTCAAAGTCAATGCCCACCAAACCCTTCCAGTATTTGCTGTTGGTCATGGGTGTTTTGTGTTCCAAGTTTGGTTCAATTCCATCGTTGGTGAGTTGAGAATGCTCTTTGATTGTAGGTTAACTATAAATCCCAGCAACTACTATTTCCAAATGACAAAATAACACCCCCACCCCCACAAAAAATACAGTTATGAAGTAGCAATAAAAATAATGTTATGGTTAGGGGTCACCACAACATGAGGAACTGTATTAAGGGGTCGCAGCATTAGGAAGGTTGAGAAACACTGCTTTAGTCACTGCAGAACCCATTGACAAAGTTAATAGTTTTTAAGAGCAGGTAACTAGACAGACAAATATCACCTATTTCTGTAATTCTATTTAAGAATCTGTCAGTGCTCAAGGCATCTATCAATGAAGATTATAAAAACATCAGAAACTTTGTGTATATGTATATTTATTTTTAATTTATTTTAACCATACGTTTGTATCATATGAATTCTGAAAATAATAAATGCAAAAGAATGTTAGTAAAAATAATGATAGGTGTGAATGAACAAAAGGAAATAAATAAAAATGGCAATTAATTAATGAAGGAAGACTTCTAAGGAAAAGAGAATAAAAAGATTGGAAAGATGTGCCATGAGAGGCATCTAATCCCTGTCCAAAATGCCCTCACCCATAAATATCAAGACTCTTCAAGTTCTATCATCTATCTCAGTGTTTCTCAACCTGGGAGTTGGGATGCCTGGGGGAGGTTGTAAGGAGGTGTCAGAGGGGTTGCCAAAGGCCATCAGAAAACAGTCTTTTCTATTGGTCAAGGACAGGGCCGTAGCCAGGATTTTGATTTGGGGGCTGAGTTTGGTTCGGGGGCTGAGACTGGGTGGAAGAGGGTCTACCCTAGCAAACCTTTTGTATTGTTTTCCCATAACCTCATTAATGTGGGATATAATGAGCATGGTGATCAGATCATGATATGAATAAACATAACAGTTTAAATAATGTACCAGTAAGGCCTTCTCGCGGACCACCCTGAGAATTTCAGGGGGGGGCTGAAGCCCTCTTAGCCCCCCCTGGCTACATGCCTGGTCAAGAGGGTTCTGTGTGGGAAGTTTGGCCCAATTCTATCATTGGTGGGGTTCAGAATGCTCTTTGATTGTAGGTGAACTATAAATCCCAGCAACTACAACTCCCAAATGGCAAAACCAATCCCCCCCAGCTTCACTATGCCGGTGTATTGCATATCAGGTATTTATGTTCAAATTTGGTCCAGAGGATGAAAATGCATTCTGCGTATCAGATATTTACATGACGATTCATAACAGTAGCAAAGTTACATTTATGAAGTAGCAACAGAAATAATGTTATGGTTGGGGGTCAGTACAACAGGAGGAAGTGGATTAAGGGGTCACGGCATTAGTAAGGTTGAGAAACACTAATCTTTTAATGCCACCTGTGATTTGGGATGATAAACTGGAACCAGCCATTTCTATCCAGTCCTTGAAGGAGCTAGTATATTCATTCACCAATATTATATTATTTCTTTCAGATAAAGTTACTTGCTACATCCTATGGTCATTAGGGTGGCATCTCAGGAACTAGTGGGTCACACCCTTCATTTTAATTCCTCTTATGATTATCTCCAATCTGCGATGTGTTTCATATTATAAATAGCTTAATAAACATCATTCACTTTTATGCAGGCATTATACATTCTCTTTAGATTCCTTTAGCTTCAGTGAGACTCAGTCTTATACAACAATCTGTATATTTCCAAAATTTCCATTGGGTTTCCTGTCTATCAGGAAAGTCTCTTCAAACAAATCATTTCAACCAATTTACATATATATGCATCTAATAATCTGCCAGATAAAATCAATATTCCAGACAATATTCTTTCTCATACCACTCTTATTCCCTTCTCTCCTTCCTTTTGTTGCTCATCTCAATACATCTTGTTTCAGCATGCTCACTTCATGCTTTAACTGTCTGATTTCTTGCTGTGTAGCCTATCCAACTAATTATTTTCAATTTATTGGCTAACTTTCTGCAGGGAGATTAATGGGTTAGTCAGCTTTGGCAGTCAGTATGTAGTGTGAACAGCTGTAGAGCTACAGCAGAGGTATGTGTATGAGAGAGGTAGTCTTTATATTGCATTTCAGATGCTATCTGCACACTGAACCAAATGTTCTTTTCTTCTGCTATGGCTGTACAAAGATTAGTTTTGTGAAGCAACAGATTTCACTCTTATTCGTACCATGCACTCTTTCTTAACTGGGTGTTTCTCCATGCTGACCAGGCATTAGGGGATTTGTAGTCAACACTTTTGCAGCTTGTCAAATTGGGAAGTTTCTTATAGTGGAAAAATACCTGATCCAATATGGTTTTTATACATGTATAAAATAATTCTATACATGTATAAAAATAATGAAAGATGATAACAATTTTGCTGCATGGAAAGAGAGGATTTTTTTGGTTTTGCAATTATTAATTATACAAGGTTCTCTTAACCCTATATTAATAATATACCATTTCAATACAAGGAAAATTGACTAAAGCTTATTGTGAAATTGACTAGACTACATGTGAAAGGAAACAGCATTTTCTATTTTCAGGGTTGTATATTATACAGTATATACTCATGTATAAGCTGACCAAATGTTAAAGTTGAGGACAGGTTTTGGAACCAAAATTATGGATAAGTAGACTTGTGAATAAGTCAAGGATCATTCTTTGGAGAAGGGAAAGCACCATTTTTCATGGCTGCCATTTCCCACCCAGATATTATGAAAAGACAGAATTGGTATCATGGTAGAAAGAGGAGAAATACTTCTGTTGGCATTTATATAAAACACACATACACAAATATGCATACCAGAGATTTTTCTCCAAGCTTATACAAATACTTTGGATATCATACTCTTCCAACATATAATCATAATTTACAGTGAAAAACAAAACTGATTTAATCAACAATATGTCTTTTTTTTGAAAGAGGTATTTATTTATTTATTTATTTGTTCCATCTTGTATTTCGCCCCTCCAACATATAATCATAATTTACAGTGAAAATAAAAAACATAAAACATAATCAAACAATATGGTCTTTTTTGCATGCCATGATTCCCTGAACCAGGGTGCTGATTAGGGTGAGTACATTCGACACTGTATTTACAGTTGCTAATTGTTTCTTCTTTTTTTTTAAAAAAAAGTTTTTTTATTCAACAAATATTAAAGACATAGTACATTACATTGGTATAGATTACATTATTTTCTCCTCCCTCCCTTCCCCCTCCCCTCCTCCTCAACCACAGTATATTTCTATGAATTTTGCAGATCCAGCCACTGGTAAAGTCTTTGTGTTTTTTGTATGATGTGAACGTTGGCTCCTCCGTTTTTCACCCAGTTGAAATAGTTATTCCACCTATCTGTGATGTCCTTTTGTTTGTCTGTTCTTGTTGCTTGATGAGTCATAATTCCCATAATATTTAATAACACTTGATCATACATATAATCATTCCAATTACATAATGTCCATTTCGTTTTGTCTTTCCATCCTCTAGCAATCACCGCATGGGCTGCTCTTATTGTTACCTTAAATATCTCCTGAAATTTGGTTTTTATACTTGGATGATCCAACACTTCCCATAGTAGCAAATCATTATTAAAATGAATATTTATCTGGAATATCTCTTGTATTTTTCCTTGTATCATTTGCCAGAAGTTTTTTTATTTCAGAACACTCCCACCACATATGTGAATAAGTACCTTTTTCAATATTACAGTGCCAACACTTAGAATTCCTTCCTTTTACCATATAAGCCAGTTGCTCAGGAGTTCTGTACCATCTTAATATCATTTTTTTCTAATTCGTTATATTTTTTCTATTCTTATTTTATTCAGATTCCTAATTATTTCCTCTACTTCATGTGTCTGTAATGATTTAACCCCATTCTATTTGTTACATATTGCTCTAATTATGAACTCTTTATCTTCCACCATTAAATTGTATATTTTTGCCACTGTTCCTTTGCTTGTTTTTTGTCTTGCAATGAGTAATTTATCTACCTTTAGTTCTTCAGTGGGCAGAGCACCTTCTTTTTTTTTACTTTTTCCCAAATCGCTCTTAATTTTAACCAATTTTCTTTCCCCCCTTTTTCCAAAAACTTTGGCCAATTTATAATCTTTCCATCTTGTTTCCACATATCCTTTACTCTTCTTAATCCCTTTTCTTCTAAGTTATTTGCTAACCTTTTGGGGAGTCCCATGCTCTTAATTGGAGTTTTCCCTGATAATTTATACGCCCACAGTTTTTTCCATTTTTGCCAACAATCATATGCAAGCTTCCTTGGTCCTGTTAGTGTTGCGTTTATTTTATTAATATCTCTGGTGTATAAACCGTATTTTCCCCATCCATCATTTATTTCGTTCTCTACTTTTATCCATTTATCTTCTGTTTTTAAACTCATTTCTAGTAATGCTCTTAATTGGAAAGCCTCATAATAATATTGTAGATTTGGAAAGCCCCACCCAAGAATTCTCCTTGGGGAATATTGAATCTTTTTCATTATTCTATTTCCTTTCCCCCCATATATCCATTTTCGCAGAGTGTTCTCCCATTCTTTTAATTGTTTATATTCTATTTTTATTGGAAGGGTTTGAAAAAATAATTTGGGAATCATACACATTTTCAGTGCTTGTATTTTTCTTGGAATACTTAATTGCTTATCCCTCCAGGATTTTATTTTTCCCTGAACTTTTTTCCATATTCCTCCATAGTTGGCCACTTTTAACTTAGTTATTTCTTTTGTAATAATAATACCTAAATATTTTATTTTCTTTCTTATAGTTTTTGTTTCTCCCATTATTGCCTTTAATTCCTTCTGGTCCTTTCCCCCCATATTGAATATAAGCATTTCTGATTTGCACATATTAACTTTCAATCCTGAATATCTTTCAAAATCTTTTAGAATTATTTGTATTTCCCTTACTGCTTCTACAGGGTTTTCCATTATTAATAAAATGTCATCCGCATAAAGATTTATCTTCAGTTCTTCATTCTTAATCTGATATCCCTTTATCCTGCCATTGTATCGTATTCTGTCTGCCAGAGGTTTCATTGCTAGTGCAAAAAGCAGCGGAGATAAGGGGCAGCCTTGTTTTACTCCTCTTTCTATTTTCAAGTATTTTGTTAGCCCTTCATTTAGTCTTATTCTTCCTCTCATATTACTATATAACTCTTTTATTATTTTAATAAATGAAGTTTCAAATCCATAGTTATCCATTAATTGTAACAAATAATCATGGTTTAATGAATCAAAAGCTTTATATATGTCTAACTTTAAGAGGGCACATTTTCTTTTTTTGTTATGATTAAGTTGCTAATTGTTTCTGCACATTTGTTAGAAATATAAACATTACCTTGATTAGATTTGACCCAAAGGTACATCAACTCTATTCCTCTGAATTGTGTAATTCTCAGAAGGGAGATAAAGCTTTCCCCAAAACTTGGAAACAAGTAACAGTTTAATCATTGCATTATTCAAGGTAGGTTTGACCTACCTTGCTTTAGCTCATAAGTATTGATGACCTTGCTCCTTATTCTACCGTTTATCACTTATTTGGCAGTATGACTTTAAGGGGATTGGGAATCTATTGTTACTCATTTCAGATATCTCCCTCTATTAATTTTATTCTCTGCTGTTCGTTATTGTATAATATATAATGTTGTACAATAATCTACAATTTTGGGATAGTAGCACTTAACCCCTTTGCAATCCTTTAATGTGTTTATTCACATAATGCCAAACATGTTAAGTGGAATATTTTTCTGCAACACTTCCCACTTTCTTCCCTTGTCTCTTTTATCCATTTCACACATTTTGAATGGATTGGTCAACCTGAAAGCTATAGATTTGTAGCCAAAGGATTTGTATAGATAAACCTATCTTTATGATGAAATAGTTGTTAGAATCATATAAATCAAAGAGTCCCCAAGGGCCACCTGGTCCAACCCCCAGTCATGCAATAAAATACAAGCAAAGCACTCTCAACAGATGACCATTGAGCCTCTGCTCCAGAAAAGGAGACTCCACCATATTTCACTGTTGAACAACTCTTGATGTCGGGATGTTTTTTCTAATGTTTGGGTGGAATTTCTCTTCTTTCAATTTGAATCCAATGTTTGTTAAAACTTTTTATCATTATTTAGTATGTGTATTTTTATTCATAGCTAAACACTTGCATAATTAGGTTGAAAGTTCTCCATATACCCATATCTTGGCCTCTCTCCTTTTATTCCTCTCCCCACCCTTTCTTCCCATTATATTTCTTATCCAATCCCTTTTTTGAGTAGTTTTATAAGACTGCATCTTGGAGACAAAAATACAGCTAATATACCTTTCTATCTTTGTTAATCTCTCCCCCTTTCCCCTCCTTTTTTGTGTAAAAAAACCTACTAAGAAATGATTTAGTTAAATGAAGAAAACATGCATTAGTTGATCATTGCAGTTTAGAGTCAGAGAATATGCAGTGATTTACTTGTAAAGACCACTTTTCTACATTTGTTCAAAACAATTTCTGATTAAGAATTAGAAATGTTCATTTCGTAATCTTTGCAGCTAATTACTTATTGCTGCATTTGAAATGGATCAGTGTTCCTTACCTGAAAGAATTGAAATGCAAGTTAATAAGTTTACACATTGGCAAGAACTGGAGGTACTAGAAAGAAAAAGAAAAGAAATGGAGATTGGTGGTAAAACCTAACTGAAGAGACTTTCCATACTTAAGGACAGCTTTCCCCAACCTTAGAGTTTCCAAACATGTCTCATTAACTCCATACAGCATCTGCATTACATGCTTTCTTGGTCACTGGTGGAAAAAATAGAAGTGTCAAAACCAAAATATGTATGTAGGACAGTGATTTTCTAGGACAGTGGTGGCGAATCCATGGCATGCATGCCAGAAGGGGCACACAGTGTCCTCTTTTTTGGCACATATGCCATTACCCACCTGCCAATCTGCATGCCATATCGCCCCCCCAGCTAGCTCACCCGCCTGTCCTCCTGCTACCCTCCCCCCCCATTTGCTTGCCCGTCTGCCTGTGTGTGTGTGTGTGTGTGTACATGCTTGTGTTGCATATGGCTTATGAGCTTGACTGTACCTACCTATTTTCTAGGGTGAATAATTATGTCTCTATGCTGTTGCCTGTATATTCAATTGTCTGCCCTGAAAATTATTGCCTTCACTTATAATATTTTAGCCTGACATTCAGAGCTCTAACCCATCTTCCTTGTTTGAACCCAACACTTAGTAATTCCTCTCCCCAAAAGATAACAAATGGAGAAAATTACATCTGGAAGAAGGCACAGGTGTTGGGTGGAAACGGTGGTCAGTGCTCCGCTTTCCCTCTCATTGTCCTTTGTTTCAAATAGTTCCTGGTAGTAAAACTTAAACATCCTGCTAGGATGTGAATAGGTACATGTGGCATAAGGCAGCAGCGTGGGCAGGAAGGCATGCAAGCATCTGGTTTGAATACTGAAACTTTATGCAAAAGCAGCTGATTTGAGGGCACTTCCTCTCTCCCTCCATTGCTTTTGCTAACCAAATGCCCTTTTGCGCTTTATGGACCGCACCCTAGGTGAGTTTCCCAAGAGCTCTTGAATGCAGAAAAATATGAAGGAGGAATAGCCTTCTCCAGTTACAGGAGCCAGTGTTTCCAGCTTAAGTGGCTCTGAATTGCAAAAGACATATTTAAGTAAAGGTCAGATATCCCCTGGGACATTTGCGAGGCAAGAGATCTGGGGCCATGCTATGCTTCAAGTGTGAAAGCAACATGAGAAAAGACATTCAGCCAAATACTTTGAAGGATACACATTCCTGAGTACCATTTAGCCATACAACCTGTGTGAGGGAGTTGAAAGGGGTAGCTGAAGAAATAATATTTTCACTGAAAATTCCCTGCCTCTAAGCTATTTCCTGATGGCTTGTTAATGGGAAGGGGTGGAGAAGGAAGAGGAGGTTGTAGCCCTGGATACAAGTGTGTATTTCCTTGGAGCAATCCATTTCAAGAGTTGAGAAGTTAACACCATTTTTACCTCCACCCCAAACGCCTACCAGATGAAGATCATTTTAATGTGTTACTTGAACTGGAGACAGCTTGGGGAGTGAAATAAACACCTGACTGTTAAATGTTAAAGGTTTACTCAACCAAAATTAAAAATAGTTCTGGTTTCCTCAGTGAAGCTGTAGAGTTACTTGAAGCAGTGTGTATTTGATGGACCCTTGAAAGGTTACAAAAACTATTTAAGTGAATCTTAAATTAGTTCAACATGCATCCTATGGGAGTTCCCACTATAGCCAAGCAGCAAAGATGACAGAAGTTCTTGCTGCTTATGACTACCAAACACCAAAATCGGTACTTGGCAATGATCATTTTAATTCTCTAGAAGAGACAGAATAATTAAATTCAGCTTCTTTTTCTCTCTTTAGTATCTAAATAGATGTTTGTTTCCTACTTTTCCTTGTTATGGCTGGTTTCTTGAGCATAAGAGGTTTTTATATGCATGTATTGCTATTTTTATTATTGAATCCTCCCATAAAACAAATGAATAGAAATAATAGAAAAATATAATAGATACAAATATTTAATATTATAACGTTCTATCTAACTATATTGCAGTAGTTGTTTCTACCTGCTGTTTATTATGGGTGTGCAATTTTTTGTTAGTTGTCCTAAGTCGTATCAACTTAGTTGAATTTGTACTTACAACACAATATCCGATGCATGGGCATGGCCCATGCCAAAATCTTAAGAATCGAAACTTACCTATTACTTTTTCATTTGCATTTTGTAAATCTCAGAAGTCTCCCAAAGTAAGTTTCATTTTTAGTGCAAGGAAGCAAAGCAAAGCCAAGAAGGCTGCCTTTCCTTTAAATTAATAGCCTCTAATCATTAGAAGACGGAAGCAGTTGAAATAAAGCAGAGTTCACTGGGAAAAAAAGTGCAGATTTCTGGGAAATGTAGTTTGGGAAGGCAAGGAGCCCTATGGCAAATAATTCAAAAGGCCCTGTCCTAAACTACGTTTACCAGACTGTAGTATCAGAAAGCCACAATCACCATAGGGGAGAACTATTTTCTCTCTGTTGCAACAGACTGATACTTCTAGTAAGTAAATATCTGTGATGGGCTGGGAAGAAATCCCTAAATGGAAGTTCCATTGGTTAATATGACAGACATTCAATAAAATCACTATTGTGGCTTTTAAAAACAAACAAACAAAAACAAAACAAAACATTTGTGTCAAAAAAATTAAATCCCTAAAATTAGTAGATGTGTGAATATTTCTGAAAGTTGGGAGGAATGATCCCCTGTTATGTTGTCTCATTGTATAGAAAATTCAAGGATATCTCTTGTAGTATTTTTTTAAAGTTGTTTATACAAACTTTGAAAATTCCCCAAAACTTAAGGGAAATGTTCTGAAACTTGATGGGTTAACAGTAGTAAATGCATTCTACCATTGTTGCAACTTTCACCCAATGACTATAAAAATGTCACCTGTCCATCTACACAGAAGATTTGGTGCAGAATTTAAAGCATTATGGCCCCATCTAAACTGACTAATTAAAGCAGTTTCAAACTATTACTGAAGATAGATTTGCTGTGCAGATAACTACATATGAAATCCTGGAACTAATTTGAGGCCCAGGTAGTAATTACACAAACCTTAGAGCACTGGTAAACATTAAGGGCTTTCTTTCACATGCTTTTGTGGGAGTTTGTTGTCTGGCTTTAGACTGCATTAAATGGTCAGTGTAGATGTGCCCCGTGTCAGCCTTACCAGTCAGATGTCAGAGTGGATAATGACAACAGGGAAATGGCCTGCAAATAGGAATACAACAAAGAGGGGGAGTTGCTGTATCAGCAACACAAACACAGAGTGTCAAATATAAAGTATATATTGTATTTTTTCAGTGAATAGCAATAATCATATACAATGTAAATAATATCAACAATTCCATATAAGGTAACATGCACGCCCACAGTGGGTTCCTACCCTTTGACAATTACAGCGTCGATCATAGCATGAAATAGTCCAAGTCCATGAGCTGAATCGAAACGCAAATGCGTAAAGTAAATCCAAGTTTTAAGGGTGGCAAAGGAGTTCTCCCAATGTTAGTTAAATCTCCTCCTTTAGTTAGATCCGGCATGCACGAACCACAAAGCCGTGTCCATATTTCAGGAGCCGTGAACACAACACGAATAGTTGTTTGCGGACGCGATCCAGAAGCGATGTAGATTACTTGTTACTTCATTACAGAGCGGTTGTTTAATGTACTGTTGCACAGTACGGAACCACTGTTCAACGCTTGATACATGTATTTCTTTTGCATGGTTTGTTCTGCTTGATATGGTCTTGCGGCTAATACAATGAACTAAACTAAACTAGTACCACTGTGAGAGCATAATTGAAGGAGTGCAAGAGTACATTAACATAGATAAATAGGCACAGAACTTGGAAAGGTTATTTTTTCCTGGAATCCCCACCACAATTCTTGTACTTGTAGTGTAATAAAATAACTTTTCTTTTCTAAATTCTCTTTCTTTTTTCTTCTCCCCCTCCTTCCCTGTGTGTGTGTGAGAGAGGAAGAAGGGAAATGAGAGTTATGAAGAGAGCGTCTACCATTCAAGTTTAATGCTTGCCAGGACCTAGGCTGGCAGAGGCCTATAATATGACTGATAGTATGTTATAGGTATTGATGTCAGCCAGGTACTGGGAATCGGCCTGGTAATCAATGCTAACAGCCCAGTTCTGCAATTCACAGCAAGAAAAGAACATGGCTACACTGATATCTGCTGCTCCTGTCAGTAAGCCATTAACTCATGTAACCTTTCAAATGTAGTCTGCAGACTGAAAAAAGGTGGAACTAATGGGAGCCCTAGCCATCTGTCTCTGTTCAGGTCAGTTACGTGTTCTGATTACTTAGCATCTTATGGCAAACTCTGCACATACATTTTATCAACTCAAGCACACTCAACAGGCTGAAAAGCACGCTGTCTTATCAGGATGATATTATTACAGATGGATTAGCACCTTATGGCAAAAGCTCAAAAGCCACTTCTTGCAGTTGTGGATATAAGCTCCAAAGACAGACTTCTATTGCTGAGAAACATTGGTGATAAGCAAAAACAATTGATTTGCTAGACTAAGCTATATTACTACAAATTTGTCCTTATCATCAAATATGACCTGTTGCTAAACAGTTAGGGAGTCCTACTGCCAAAAGAAAAAGAAAGAGTACCAATGCACCATGAACTTTCCATTCTGTGCATTCTCTCCCTTTTGAATATTTCTACTCTCTTTGTTTTCCATTGAATGAGAAAAACTTTCCCCAGGGAAAGCCAATTCTTTGGGCAATTTTCCAAGATTATTTGATATAATTGGCAGCAAACATGAAAGACTGGAGAACTCAAACATAGTTTGGGAAGAACTTGCTTCAGGAATATTCTTTGGCTCCATCAGTTTTATTGCTTTCTGTATACTAGGCAAATACACACATTCACTCGTTACTCATGTACATATCTGAAATCTACACATACAAATCTGAACGTCAGAGAGGATATTATATTTGGGATTGTGAAAGGGGAAAATCTATTCTACAAAAGCTATTCCCATAACAGTGGAATAAATTAATAATTTTTTTTAAAAAATGGCCAATATTATTACTTTAAAATATTTTTATTAATGTTGAGAAATTAATAAACAAAAACACAGAACAATGCACATGAGCATATTTCTATTCATCAGTTACCAGCTTTTCAAAAAGTATTCAATCATAACTATACCTATGAATGAGTTTACCTTCAAAAAATGGCATACATTGTGTTATTTTTCTTTTATAGTTTCTTAACAATTCACCCATCCATCTCTTAAGTTTTAACATATAAAATATGTAAGCTAATCATATATTATTTATCTTATTTTTAGTTATCAAATCCTGTTGTGGTCATCTTTTGTTTTTTCACAAAGTCTATAAAAGGTTTCCATTCCTCTTGTAGATTCTGCAAATTAGTTTGCTATAGGGCTACAGTTACTTTGTCAATCTCTGCCATTTCTAAGACTTTTGTAGTCCACTCCTCCATCATTGGTGCAGCTTGCTGTTTCCACAATTTTTCATATTCAATTCTTGATGCTGTTGTCATGTAGAGAAAGAGTATTTCTTGGTGTTTTGGTTTTTTTGCTTATCTAATCATCTTAATAGAAACATTTCTGGTTTCAATGTTATTTTGTATTTTAAAAATATATAGTTTCCATTTCATTATGAATTTTTATCCAGAAATCTTTAGTCTTTGGACAGGTCCACCACATGATGAAAAGTTCCTTGCTTCTGTTTACATTTCCAGCATAAGTCTGAATTTTTATATATCTTCACAAGTTTTTTTCTGAAATTATGTACCATCTATACATCATTTTGTAGAAGTTCTCTTTTACAATATAACTTCTTGTAAATTGTAGTGGTTTCTTCCAGAATTGTTTCCATTCTTTTAGGTTTATTGCTCATCCTATATGTTTAACCCACTGAACCATGGGTTCCTTTACTTGTTCTTCAATTAATTGTATAGTATTTGAAAAGGAATTGATATATTTTCCCAATTTGTTTATTTTTGTCTGTAATAATAAATTACATTGATTATACAGCTCTTGTATTTCCCTTTTTTGTCTAATTGCCATCTCTGTTGTAGTTGCCTGTAGTGGAACCAATTCACTGTTGAATCTTCTTTTTCTCTTTTCTTTCTTTACTCTTGTAACATTTTCAGTTTCTGTACTGTTCCTTTTCTAATAAGTGTTTATAGGTCAATTGTTTTCTCCCAGCCATTCTTAATTGTGGAAACAACTTTTGTGGTTTAGTCCATTTAGGTATTTCTCTGTAGAAGACTTTCTTATAGTTATTCCAAACTCTTAATAGTGAATTTCTTATCTTAAGTTTCTTATAATTGGAATCTGCCTTCCTGTCTACAGAAAATTTGGTTAGGACAGGCACTGACTGTGATTGCAGCTCTGACAGTGGAAGCAGGGAAGAGAGGAGAGATGGGTAGGGGTTTTGGCATGGATCTCTCCTCTGAGTCATGTCAACTTGAGTGTACATTATTTAAGTATATGCTTAAAAGTTTGAGGTGCATGTGTACATGACATATGCAGTTAGTACTTGATACACAGAAGTACTATATTTCAAGTATGAAATACAGAATGCCAATAGAGCCATTGTGAGATATTACTTCTTGGGAACATTGCAACAGAAAAAAGAGTTTTGCCTAGTCCATGATTTGGTTGGTCCATTGTAACCCAATAAATGTTTTCTGGAAGCTCACTTGCAAGATATGAATCCAACACTGTGCTCCTACACATATTCCTTCACAACTGGTATTCAGAGACACACTGCTTTTGACTGGGTAGTAACATTTAATGAGTAACATGTAGCCAGTGCCACCTGACTGTAACTGTTATTCTCATTATTAGGCTTGTATAATCAGGGTAAACCTTGACCTGTTTCAATGTCTTTACTTTCGGTGGGGGCTCTGATCCATTTTTTGGGAACCTCCTGAATTTGGGAGAGCAGATATCTGTTTATGCTCTGGGGTGCCAATGGATCTGTTTTCTAACCGCCCATTTTTTTGGGGGGCTTCCCAGGCTCCCCTTCCTGTCATTTTAGGCATTTATGCTGTTTCTACTCAAGAGGAGAGGTGCTGCAGGCAAGTGTGCATGCTTTCTCTCCTGGGCCTCCACACCACACGCACTCTTTCCAAGACAAAGAGACAAGTTCCTAAAGTTTTTCTTACTCTGGAGGAGAGGCACTCAACTGCAGGCAGTCATGCACCCTTTCTTTCCCAGGCCTGGATGACACATGCACTCTTTCCAAGGCAAGGAGGCAAGTTCTTAAAGCTGTTTCTTATTGTAGAGGAAAGGTGCTTGGCTGTAAGCAGACATGTGTACACTTTCTCTCCTGGACCTATGCCATGCCAGCAGCCATGCATTCCTTCCAAGGCATTTTAAGGAGGCTTCCCACTTCCAGGTAAGGAAGAGTGATGACCTCCTAGATGAGGAGAGGCAACTGGTAGTAGCTTTCAGAGAATGAGGCTTTTATTTTTGTTTGCTGGGGGATTAATGACAAAGATTGAACTGTGGTGCCAAAATGCAGAGAAGGAGCGGAGATCGGCTCCTGCTTGCTTTCGTGTTGGTTGGGTTTTTGTACTGGGAGAACCCTTACCATTATTCACTCCCAAATTACCAAATGTACCAAAATAATCAGAAAAAAATGGAAGAAATGAATTCTGCACACAAGTCTACTTGTTATCTATAAATCTCTCTGTTCCCCTTTTACAGCATTCCTTACTGATGGCCATCACTATTTATGAAAGCTTCAACTACACACTGTGGGGAAAGTGCACTACAGTTCAGAGAACACTGGGTTGTTTGGTTCCAAAGCAAAATCATTTGTCTTGCATATAAGAGAGATTGTAGAACTTCTCTTCAATTACCTCTAAATCTTTAAGGATTTAGAGATTACTGTTTGGCCAGTCCAATCACTTACAAGTCTCCTTCATTCTCCTTCCTTCTCATCCTCTGCAGACTTGTTCATAGTTTCACCTTGTCCTGCATTTATAAAGTTGTCTGTTTCTCAATGACGATGAGGGAGTGCAGAGGGAAAAACCTATTTCTTTACCCAATCAAACTTGGTTCCTATTGACAGATGGATCCTGGGGATTCATCCCTGAACAGCTATCTTTGAACTGAGGACTTCTTAGTGAAGCTAGGGGGTTTCCTGGGGTTTTAATTTTTTTTCCATATTGATTATGGAATTTTTAAACAGAGTTGGTGTCTCTGATCTTTTTCTCAGCAGCCACAGAATCGTTTTCTCTCCCTATATGTTTTACAGAAACAATGTATTGTAAAAATTAAAGGGAAAGGGGAGTTTGTAACCTTTGGAAAGCAAATCTAGAGACTAGAAAAGTACAAGTAAGAACACATAAAGTTAGTAAAGAAGAAAAGGCATAATTCAGTTTGGAACCAGCCCCTTCCCACTTCAGAAGGGAAACTGAGTTATCAAAAGTCTTTGCTCTACTTGCTGAGAGTAGAGAGAAAAATAATGAGAAATTGTTGATTAAGCTTGTTTAAATTTTCAGAATTACACCATTCTGAATTTAAAGGTCAACTAGGGGCAGATGGAAAAATCATACTCTAGCGCTGTAGGAATACATGATGTACAACTAGTTTCAAGTGAAAGCACTACTTTTATACTAATATAATTTAGAAAAACCCACAGTTTTAGGGAAAAATGATATTTTACAAATGTATCAGAATCAGGTAGAATTGGAGTGGTGGCATGGGCTAATTGAGGGGCAGGATTGATTGGTGTGTATCACCAGTCCGTCCCCCCCCCCATTAAGTGCAGGTTACCAAAAGCTGGCAGGACTTCTGCAGTGGAGGTGCCCCTTTCAGAACTGATATGTGTATGTATGAATGGGAAGTGGTTAAAGATCATGGCAGAAAGTTGTAGAATGTTGTTTTTATGACTGTTTGATTGAGACAAGTATCTCTGTCCTCCCTCTTCCTTACCAGTCTGATCACTTTCTTGCCTAAATGAGTGGCTAAAGGAGGAAAGACATATGACCTCCCTCTTCCTTCATCTATCTAATCCTGTCCACTGTCATCCACCCACTCAGATGGGAAATGGATCAGATGGGGAAAAGACTGAATACTCATTGACTCAGATATTCACTCATTCCATTAGAGATCTGCATACATAAGCTCATTGAAGTTTCAAAATGTGAACACAATACCTCCCCACCATATCTGCTTCCTAGTGTTTGTGTATTGGCATTTTACTACATGCATTGTGGATGTCAGTTCCCTCCTTTACTCCTTCAGTTCCTTCTTTAACTCAAGTTAACCCACTGGGGTGAAAAGAGGACTGAATGGGAGGGGCATCCAATGAGAGTACAAGATGAGTAGTAAGATTGATAGGTTTTTCCCAAGGACAATTGCTAAGCATGAGATGGGACCAAGCCAAGGATCTCATTAAGCAACGAATTCTGGACATAGAGCGCCGATCTGACCTAGCCTGTTCCCCAGCCTTCATTGTTAGGGAAGCCACTAGATACCTCACTACCCCCATGGCATACCTAACAGACCTGGAGGTACCCAAACACCAAAGGGCTTTTACCCTGGCAAGATGCCATGCCCTCCCATCGGCTGTATTGGAGGGGAGGTATCAGAAGACCCCCTTCAAGCAGAGACTATGCACCTGTGAATATGGTCATGTGGAAACAACTGAGCACATGCTTCTTCAATGCATGTTCTACAGAGCTCTTAGATCTAATCTCATTAGACCATGACTTTCAAAATACCTGGGGTGCAGTGAAAAATATTATTCCACCCTGCTGCTTTCGGACTCTAACACTACAATAACTTACAGTGTTGCTAAGTTCTGTGCTGCTGCACTTAAAATCAGACGGTTGATGACTGATACCGTTAGGCAACACCCTGCTGGGAATGCAGTTAGAGCAACAGGTTACAGCTGAAATGCTACTAGACTCGCAGTGTGCCCCTCCCTTCCCCTTTAGTGCCCCCCACCAGTGTTTTCGACTTCTCTCATCAACCACTCCCCTCCCCCTTCGGTTCCATACCTGTTACAGTATCATGTCTTTTAAAATATTTTTTATACTGATTTCTAATCTAATTTTAAATAACTGTTTACTGGGGAGTTGTCCTTCCCCTCTTAGAGCGCTTGTGCCCGCTTTGTGCTGGTCAGTGACCGTAATAAAGTTTTGAACTTGAACTTGATAGGTTAGTAAGATTACTGTTGCTGTTGTTGCTGTTATTATTATTATTAACAATAAAGGTTTTGTATTGAAAGGTTTCTGCATGCTGAGAAAAAAAGTGCAGCTCTTTTGTAATTATTTGAATTTGGGCATAGGAAATGTGTGACTATCAATACAATTGGAGTTCGATGTATTTGGAGTAGGTATGGCATTAATGAGATGAATTCAGGGGAAGAATGCTGTGATTTGCAGCTGAGTTACTTCGCTGATGTAAACAATCCCCTTGTTTCATTCATACATGAAACTTACCTCATTTATAGAAGGCAATGACATGCTATTTTACCAGACCAGCTCTATCATTAGACATAGTAAATCTGCCATGGAGGGTGTGTGGGGAAGGTGAGAGGGAGAGAGGGCAGCAATGATTCCTGGGTATTACTCCTGAATTCTTCAACTATTTTCCTTCATTGTAGATAGAACAATATGTGCTGCAAGGCCTATTCTATTCTAATCTATTCTAATCTCAACAAAATTAAATGGTGTAAAGGAAGTTGTCTCCTCAGATGATCTTAAACTCTGAGCTTGTTCCTAGGGGAAGATATGTTTTGACAGGTAGACTGGGCCATATCTATTTAGAGCTTTATAGGCTAAAGCCAACACTTTGAATTGTTCTTGGTAGCAGACTTGTTGACGTAATACAGGGGTTGTGTGTTCCTTGAACACCACTCTGGCTGCCACTCACTGGACCAGCTGAAGCTCCAAAGTCTTCAAAGGAAACCCTGCATGGAGCGCATTGCAGTAATGTAACCAGAGCAAGGACTACCAAGGCCAAGTCAGACTTCCCTTCCTTCCCTCCAATGAGCAGTCAAACTTGCTGATTCATCCTGCATTGTCATACAGTCTACACAAAAACCCTGTCATATGTAAAACGAGTCATGAAAGGAATGTTTACTAAGATACCTTCAGTCATGATTCCATGAGCAGCCAGAGAGCCTTGAAAAACAAAGACTAGTAATGGAAACATTAAAACAACCTTGACTAAATTGACTCTGCTGTTAATATCTCTGAACTTCCTCTGAGCGGGTGAAGCTTTGCCTCAGGTATCTTAATTATCTGATGTGGTCAATTACTCCAAGATAATGATGACTTTATCAGGTATTACCACTCACATTTTTGTTAATGACAGACAAGTGTTTTAATTGCATTCTTGACCTACCAAAATGCTTACAGATTACTCAGTTAAATACAAAAAAGTGGAATGCTTCTAAAGGTCCCACTTAGTTTTCTGTCAGTATTTTACCTTTCCCTGAAAATGATGCCAAGGAAGCAAGTAGATAAAGTTACCTTAGGGCTAACAGAGAGGTTGAGTTTCATTTCCACAGTGAGTAGTAAAATAATTTTAATGTTTTATTGCAGGAATCTCTACCAAAATTAGAAACCATTATTACTATAAATGACCATATCCTCACATTTGAAAGAAGCTGTAATTCCACTAAAAACATCTTGCATTCTGATCCATTCCTTGAATTCCAAAAGTGTAAAAGAAACCTTGCAATTTGATGTGCTGAGGGATAGATACAACATATTTTTTTACTTTACATAATGATCTGTGTATTCTCAAAGTCTATTTTGAACCTCCTAGGGCTTTAAGATAATCTTGGGAGGCCCTGCTCTCAATCCCACCTTCGTCTCAAGCATGGTTGGTGTGGACAGGAAACAGGACCTTCTCAGTGGTAGCCCTTCCGTTATGGAATGCCCTCCCTAGGGATATTAGATCAGCCCCCTCTCTTTTAATATTTTGGAAGAAAGTTAAGACGCGGCTCTTTGAGCAAGCGTTTTAAATACAGCATAACGGACATAGGAAAATGGACTACTGGTTAAATGAAATTGGACTATGGTTTTAACAAGGAGACTCGGGTAACATATGTTTTTATTGATTTTACCATGTTTTTATATTATCTTAATTATTTTACTGTGTTTTTATCCTCAATGTTTGACAGTAAACTGCCCTGAGTCGCCTTCGGGCTGAGAAGGGTGGTATACAAATATAGCAAATAAATAAATAATTTTTTTCTACTGCGAGCTAGAATTTTGTACAAAAGGTCAGATTTTGTTCACACACACAATGACCATTAATATTTTTGACAGGGTATCTCAGTGTACCAAGCCACCTGTCTTCATTGGGAAGAAGAAACATTTGTAAAACATTCTTGACATCTTTGTTTTTCAATAAAAATATGTATACATTTTTCTTACAATACAGATTAATATATTTTTATTTGGGGAAAAAACAAAGTAGCTAGAATATTTGCTAATCTCAGCCTGGTACCAACACATGTCCTGACTTCAGGCTCTAACTTCTCTAACCATTTGACACACTGGCAAGGATTGATGGGAGTTAGTCTGAGCGACCTCAAGGGGATCATGTCCAGGGGGGAGAATATTATATTACAGCTATGTGCAGAATTCCATTTGGTGATTCAGGATTTGGGAAAATTTGGCAATCTGGCAACCAGATCATGGAGAATAGACCAGGCAGCCCCAGCCAACTGGGAAACTGATCACAAGCAGCCAGATCTCTCAGCTAATGGGGGGGGGGGGCATGAGGCTGAGCGACATGCTACCTGAGATTGTGACATGTGGGCAGCCTTGTAAATCAGGCAAAGGCAGACACCTGGCAGTTTCAGCTCGTTCTCTTCTTTCTTTCCCAGCAACCTCCATCTCTTCCTGAAGCCCCCCAGTGGAGCACCTGCTAGAAGCAAATAACGCCAGAGAGAGAGGGGGGAGGGAGGGAGGGAGGGGGAAAGGGGACAGAGAGAGAGAGGTGGGAAAGGCTTCCCTAGGTCTCCCCTCCAGAGAGGGCCCCACCAGGAACCCAATTTCCCAGCAGCACTTTGTGCAGCATGGACATTAAAGGAGCCTCTACACTCCCTCCCAGAGCATGATGAGAGTTGAGATTTTTCTCTCTGATTTACTGTGTTTCTTTCTCAGCCAGAGGTCTAGTTGACTGTGTCCATTCTCCTCCTCTCTTGTGGTGTATGTTGGTTGGGACTTGAATTCCTCTTCTGTTTTTTTTAATGTTATGATAAAAAATTTAATTTTTCCCAAAAATCAATGGATTGGTGAAATGTTCTGAAACTTGGTAAACATACAGTCACAATGTTTTCCTATAGGCTATGCAAGTTTCATCCTGATAGGCCTACAAATAATGGAGAAACAAGCTTCTAAATTTCCCCACTGGCATCAATGGACTGATCCTACTGGAACAAAAATGGCACCCCACTTTTGATTTTGGGAGTTTCCTGGAAAGCAGAAGGGGGATGCAGCCAAAAATGGAACCAAAAACAGTCCATTTTTTGGGAGTTGCACACAGCTCTAGTGTATTATGGTGAAGAAATAAAGAGACAGTATCAGTGTGCTTTCAGGACAGTGGTCTTAGCATGAGCTCATGGGTATTGGAATTATTATGCAAATATCTGATTACTTAAAGGATGTTGCATAAGGCAAGAGTGTGATTCAAAAGGGACAACACACTAGTGGTAGCTTACGGGAGCCCACACAAGAGCTTGGAGTCAATGACAAAGGAATGCAGCCTCCCCCAGTCCCAAACAGCATACATCAAAATAATCCTCACAGAACATCAAAACAATGTTTACTCACAGAAGCTTGTATGAAGAAGTCCATATGGGTAAATATTCTTGGTTGCAGGCAGAAATACAGTACATAGGTAGAAAAAAAAATCAGGTCTGGCCCTTAGAGGTATTGTAAGGCCCATGCATCATGAAAATTACATTTTCCTAAGAGCCTCTGCTCTCAAAAGAGGGGAAACCATGAGGTATCAGCCAAAACACAAATCTCTCCACTAGAACAAAGAAAGGTCTTCTCTTTTATAACCTTCTTAGGATGTCTATGTGACTTTCAGGCACATTCTGGATGGTGGATGCTCCCTGAACCCATCATGCAAATTCTAAATGAGGGTCATAAAATCTGAAATGTGAGAATGGATAACTTACAACAACATTCAGATTACAGAAAACTATCTCTAAATGCATGCAAAGATTTCAAGTTACTCCAACAATAGGGATATGCAAAACAGCTGATTCAAATTTCATTTCCAAATTTGGCTGCCCCCTGTTCCATTTCTAAAATATTTCAAAAAATTCAGAGGAGAGGTTTCATTTTAAATCTGAATTTCTGAAGTTTTGTTAACATTTCATTAGTTTTCTTCCATTGGCAACGATGGGGGAAAAGGAGAGGCTTGTTTATCTATCATTTCTATGACTATCAGGATGAAACTTGGGACACTTGTGGACACATTTACAACTGTAAGCCTGCCAAGTTTCAAATTGTTTTGCTCAACCACTGATTTTCTGGGAATATTTCAGCAGCCCATGGCAGGGATTTCTGGGATTTATATTTCAAAAACAACTTCACTACAGGGGAGGAGAATGGAGACAAAGACAAGTCCTGTAACAAGTTGGGGAAGAGCATGTGATGCAGCAAGTACCCTGCACTCAACCCTATCACCCCCATGGACAGATTGCTTGCTTCAACTTAGAAAAAATTCTCAGATATACTAATAAAACTAAAACTTGTCAGGAATTTTGTTGGGGGGGAGGTCTGTTTTGTTTCATTTGTGTTTGGGGGGGGGAGCTTCCTGTGTTTTATTTTGGTGGTTCATATCTACAAATTGCAAATTTATCTGAAACCCAAAACAACACTTGAAGTTTTGCACACTTCTTTCAGCGCAAACTTCTGATGCCAGAATGCCTTGATAAATCTTTCCCCTAAAGATTTCTCCTTCAGACCCTCTCCTTCCTCTTCTGGTGGACGTAATAAGAAAGAAAATCTCTAAATTGCTCCTTTGTTTTCCATCTCCCTATTTTGCCTGATTGTTTGGGGTATCCCACACTATTTCCACCTTTTCCCCGCCCCCATACTACTAAACATAATCGTATTTACAACCATTAGGAAGAGTGAGATGGCTATCTCAGGTAGGAAAGATTTGCTATCTTGAAAGGATTTCAAATGTTTAATTATTTCATGTGTTGATTTATAGCCAAACACATTTGTGGAATATTCTTCCCTAGGCAGTCAAATAATAGGGGTGTAAAGAATATTCAGACACATTTTATAATGTTGTCAAGAAGAATCCTAGATTGAGACTCTTTGTAGTATGTGACTTATTCTGTGCAAAATTGAATCAGGGTTGTTTTGGATGGAAAATATACTTTTCTATGCAAAAAAATATATTTCTACATGGACAACTTCAAAAAATGTTCTAATTAGATTCTGAACAAAACTGGCATTTGGGTGGTTTGCATAGAAAACATATTTAGATCTTATTTGTTGCAAATCACTTTGTAGCAATATGAACTGAAAAGCAGGCTCTATAAACTTTCTTTTTTTAAAAAAATCTAAATGTTCTTCCCTGTGTGTTTTCTAGCAAACATTTCAGGGGTTGCAGTGTGACCAAGTATACTTTGAGGAGGTATATACTGAAATACTATATGTGCAATAACCTAAAACTGCTATCAGATTAAACTTGGTGACATCAGGAAAAAAGTCATTCCTTCATGCAAGTCTTCCCCCTTTCCAATTTTACTTTCTGCACTGGGGGACACATATTTCAGAGTTATCTCTTAATACAACTATACTTCATTTAGCCAGCAATTACAGTAATAAGAAGACTGGCAACCATTGTCATTCAGACAGAAGAAAATCAATGATAGCAGTTTCATTTTCCATCAGGCTATCTCAGTATATCAGGAGACCCTGCAGTGATGCTAAGAGTTTAAGTCACTGGTGATTTTCTTTCTTGAATGATTTATAATAATTGAATGCGTTCTCTCTTTCTCTCTCAAGTTTTGTTTGCATAGTAAAGTATTCAGGTATAGGACATTACATTTCATCTTATCCGTTCTTATTGTATTCCACTATCTATTTTTTTGTTTTTGGGGGTGCCTTATATTGGAACATAGTTTATGAATATCCATGAGTAGCAGAGCTTCATACATGCTGACCCCACCCGATATATTTTCAGGTGTTATATTCTATATCTTCAGGTGCCAACCTGACCATATTAAGAGAACGTAATAAGAAGTCTTCAACTGTCTTCCCTACTCATTGTGGGAAGCTTGGAAACTGAGGTGCAGATACAGGTCTTTAGAAGAGGGAAGAACATAAAAAGCCCTTGCACCTTATTTACATAAACCTTTCCTGAATTAAGAGCTTTCATTTCAAGTCACCGTCTGCAAAATAGATCCTTCGTGGTGGCGGCACCCAGGTTATAGGATTCTCCACCACAGGAAATGTGTTTCTTTTCATCTCTATGAAAAATCAGATAGCAGGTGATAATACTGCTAATCAAGTATGATAGTGATCCTCTTTTACTTGAAAGGCAGAGTATATTTTCACTAGTTTGATACTAATCTAACTGCCATGATTCTGTCTTACATAATTCTGGAACTTGTACTTTGGTCACACACTTAAAATTTTCAGTAAGAAAATATTGATATACACCCTGTGTGTTCTTGACCATACAACTGAAATACGTCAACAGACAAGAGATATTTAATTGAGTGAAAACTACTTTTGCATTTTGAACACAGTTTTCACAAACTGAAGATGAAGAGAGAGAAACTAAGATGTTTCAAATGCAGTGAAAAGGTGAGATAACAGATGATTAACAGTGAGATGACAGTTAAGGTAACAGATGATTAACTGTGACTGTCCCCAATAAAGAATAGTTGATGGGCAGGCATCATTTCAGGGGCTCTGGTGAGTTGAGAGAAAATAAATACATGATTGAAAGAGACAGAGAGAGAACATCAAAATATTTTTCCCACTGGCTATGATAGTTGTGGGATTTCAAATGTTGTTTCCCAAAGATCATCTTCTCAGCCACTAAACTTTCTTGTTCACTCTCCTAACAACCAATCAGTAGGCCATTATTCTTAAAAACTCACATATATTGTTGGTATGGAAATCTTGGCCATGTATGGTAAAGCAATATTGCTTTGATTTTCTTGACAATGATGATAGATTTTCTATTATGGGTAAAGTCACTATTCAGGCTACATAAGTAGCATAGTACTGGATCACCTGACTACTGGAAAAGCCAAAAAAAACCCTAAAACTATTTCAAATGACATTTAAATACAATTCCTAACAAAGTACAAGTCCACAATGTTTACCAACTGATGATGCTAATTGAGTTAGAGTCTGGGAGTTAGAGTCTAAAAGAAGTCCAAAGGGTCCCATCCCTGTTTGTAGTAGAAATAACATGTTAAACATTTGCTGAATCCATCTGAATAAGCAGATTAAGAAACTGTTGAATTTCTATTTCTTTCTTCTTTTTTACATATCAACTTTTTAAAGAGAGAGAAAAAGAACAAAAGACAAAAAAAATCTTTTCATGCATTCCATACTTCTGCTAGGAAATGGGAGCTTTCCTTTTACTGTTCAAAGGAAATCTTTAAAACACTCCAAGGGTTGCAAAGAGTCACATCACTGTAAAGACAAATGATATTTTTGCTAGTTGCCAAACTTCTGCTGCAGAGCAACTTCTTGGCACAAAACAGCCATCATTCGGTGAATATTATTGAATTTCCTCTTTGATCTACTTGTCTCTTGATGGTGCCATCTTTAGACAGTGTTAAAATATACTGCCTTGTTCTCTTGATGAATTATCTAAATCCCTCATCCTGAAGCACCATTCCTCCACAGAGGAATGTCTCATCAAGAGGAGAAGTGGTGATAATGTACCTTTGGACTCTTCCTGCTAATGGAAAAACCTGTCAAATGATTTCACTTTTGTTCTGTACACCAATCCAAAGCTTTCCTAAATTACAGGTGTAGCGTAAATTTCCTAGTATACTGGGAACCCAAAAGTGGTGGTGGAAGGAAGAGACCATTTGTGGTGGGATGACTATATATCCGCTACTGATGCTTAGTAGGCATCTATTCCTTTGCAGGGAATAGACATTAATGGATGCCCCCAGAAGGAGACAAATAAAATATCTGGAAGCACATCATGTCCTGTTGTCAAAATAATGCATGAGAAGGGCTTCAAAGCTTACCATATATACTCATGTATGAATCAACTTCATGTAGAAGTTCAGGTTGCGGGGGGGGCGGACGACAAAATTATGGATTTTGATATAACTTTATGACTGTCAAAGTTCATTCTGTGGAGCAAAAAAGCACCTATACTACTTCAGGTGACTAGTCACCTTTGGCCGTCTTCACAATTTCCCACCAAGGTATTAAAAAGGGCAGAAGCGGCACCATAGCTAAGAGAGTACAAGGGTTTGATGCTTCTTTTAGGTTTTCTCAGAATGCTTTTCTCTTGCTTTCCCCACTCTACTCAGAGAAGGATGTGGTTCCATTTTTCATAAGAGTTAAATTACAATTAGCCATTTTGACCCATGGATGTGATGACTCAGATTTTTGTGTTGATTTTTTAAACTTATAAATGAATATATAGGATATATAAAAGCAGTGTTGTTCACAAAAAAACACTGGTCTTTACATCCATGCTATATATTTTGCAATGGTAGCTAGTAGTTTTCAGACTCAATTCCAGGTGATAGTCTTTAATACATTTTCTGTCTAAGCATGATTGTTGCTCTCTGTCTCCACCCTGGTCCAGTACTAAAGATATAGAACAGTTTCACCATTAAGATGTCCTAGAGGAGAAATCCCCTCCCCCCATGTAGTGATTTTATCCTAAACAATGAAATGAAATACTCATTAAGGACTTTCTAGTAAAATATGAAAGTCAAGATATTAAATAACCAAAGCATTCTATACATTGAAAGACACTTATTCAGATCCCATTAAATTAGAACTGAGATCTACACCTTTCCTATATAAATCAAGATATTAAATAAACACTCTAAAGACACCAGATCCCATCTGATCTTCTAAGGTAAACAAGGTCAGCCCTGGTTAGTACTTGATGAGAGACCACTAATTAATACCAGGCACCATAGGCTATATTTCAGTGAAAGGAACTGGCAAACTTGTCTCCAAATATTTTGTGCCTTATGAAACTCTGAAATTAATGGAGTTTCCATAAGTTAATATGTGTCTTGAAGATACATACATACCTACACAGTTTACAAGGGTTGAAAAGAATTAAAACTACATTTAAAAAACCTGCAAATAATTATAACAACTTTATCAGTGTCTATAGATTGGAAAGCTCTCCTGACAATGTCTTGAATAAGGGGATGAACAGTAAATAATGTATAATCAGATCCTTTAGCTGAATAAGAAGTATTTCTCTTACACTATAGCTAATAGTACATTTATATGTCTTTGTATGTATAAACAAGAATGGATCTAACAGCATAAATAAAGCAGAGATTTATTATGTATACTGCTGTAAAGAACTTCCACTCCATGCATTTTAACTTGATGAGAGAGCTGACTCTCCTAAATCATACATGTTCCAGTGACAGCTACAAAGTGGACATTGAACATTAAAATAAATGCATGGAGAATTTTAAAAAGAACTAAAGACCAAAGAAAGACCATGAAATCAAAATGTATAAACTTTTACATTTAGGAATGGAGATGGAAAATACTGATTAAATTCTTACTTGGATGGGTAAATCTCAGCTACTCTTTCTCTACTAAAAGAAATTAACTACAATCCCCATGATATTCACCATGACCATTATCAAGAGAAGTTGGGCCAAATTCAGGTAAAAAAATAGTAAAACATTATACTTTTAGTATAACTCATCAACATACCAAAAGCACAAAAAATGTCAAATATTATTGTTGTTGTACTTCCATCAAGTTGATTTTGTCTTATGGTGCCCCTATGAATCAGAGACCTCCAAGTCACCTCTCATCTCTCTTGCAGACTCAGGACCATAACTTCTTTGATTGAGTCTACCATCTTTTATGCAGTCTTCTTTCGGCCCCCACTCCCCGCCACTGCTTTCTAACTTACCAAACATTACTGTCTTTTCTTCTGAGTCATATATTCTCTTTTTTCCCTCCCTTTTTATTGATTAAACATTACAACATCTTGTTTACACTTAGTTTCCGATGATGCTCACACACATTTCCATGTAACATTACTGCACCTTCTCTTTTGGAGGTGCCTGGTATCAAGACCTACAGGCTATCTAGTACGCGGCAGAGGGCATTTACTGTGGCTGCGCTGACTCTGTGGAACTCCTTGCCTGAGGAGATACGAGTCATACGGGAGCTGATGCCATTTCGCAGAGCCGTTAAGACCTGGCTATTCAGGCAGGCATTCGGCTCCAGCCGGTGCCCGCCGTAATTTGCACTCTGCCGCGTCATCGTCATCACCATGCCATTATGCTGTTATATTGTAGTTTTATTGGGAATGGGGTTTAACTGGGGGTTTTATTGGTTTTATAGTGTTTTATATGTTTTATCTGATTTTGCTGCTGTAAACCGCTCTGAGCTCCGGAGAGAGCGGTATATTAAGCCGAATAAATAAATAAATAAATAAATAAATAAATAAATACCCTTCTCTTTTTAAAAAAGGAAGGGAAAGATAGATGACCTCTGGTCTATCCTAATTTAGAAACAAAGAAAACTAGTATCATACACTTCACCCTCTATGTGAGTCATATCTACTCATGTTATGGCTGAAATACAACAAAATCAGTTTGATGATCTTGAGAAAGTTCAGAATTCATTTGCTCTAAGATTAATTTACTGGTCTTTTTAGCAGTCCACGCTATTTGTAGAACTCTTTTCCAACACTAAATTACAAATCAATTGAAGAGTTCCAAGTTCTAGCTACTACATATTTCAGTTCAGTTGTATAAATGATGAAAAGTTAAGCTAGCATGAAAACACTTTCCACATCCCACGTGGAAAGTTGAAAGTAGGAAAAAATCCACAATTAAGCCCTTCCTCCCTCAACAGTTCTGTCTCTCCAGTCTCGATTACCCATCCTTTCAATAAAGAAAAGTTGAATGGGCTCATTAGGGGCGAGCCTTGTATCCTCTCCCCTCTTCTAATTCTCACATGAGCAGCTATATAACTACAGCCATATATGACTACAAACACATATATTTTCAGTGTGTTAAAAATCTGCTGCAACTGCTGCTGTTGTATACCAGCAGAGATGGGACTATTAGTCCTGTACAAGGAAGTTCCACTCCCTGGGAGCAGCTGGTGAGAAAGATCTCACCAAACATACTTAGTGGTGGAAATGAGAGAAAACCCTTCATCAATGACATGAAAGCATGAGGAAAGATTGGCTTTTTACTAGGAGGGAACTCTTGTGCTGTTTTGAGCTATAACTCCCACAATCCCTAACCAGCTTATGTGAGGATGTTTAGGCTAACAAAAAAAGTGGAGAATCATCTGTTCAATATCTGTGTTTTATACCACCAGGTCATTTATGCTTATCTTCAAATCTTTTTGAGATTTAGGAACTTATCTTTTGCTAGAGTGAATACAGATGAATTTTCTTGATCCTTTATGACAGTCTTCTCTCATGAGTAATCTGTCAAGTAAAGTAAGTGTGTCAGACCATCAGTAGGAAGAGATAGGATGAAAAAGGTGCAGAGACAGAAGTGGTCTGTAATACACTATATAAAAGAATATATATATATATATATATATATATATATATATATCTCCTTGTCACCCCTTTCCCCTTTTGTTCCCCCTTGCTAGACTCAGAGTCAAATGAAATCAGGGCCACATGAAAATAAATTCAAGTCCAAAGGTTCCTCAGCCATAATTTTAAGAACACAACACTTGACATGTCCATTTAGTATGAGGTTTGTTCTACTCTGTCATATAATCCAGTTCAAAGCAGATATTCTGGATTTTATATGGTAGTGTAGAGGGAGGCACAGTTTACATTATCTAAACCCTCACAAAGACAGTCTTTTTGTGCAATCCTCTATGCAAGCTTTGCAGCAAAGTGTTTCAAAGGGCCTTGTTCCCTTAATCAGTAACCACCTTGATTATTGTAAAGACACCACCATGCACGGCACATATTTCATCACCGGAGGGAGAAAGAAGACAAGAGGTTCAGATGTGAATGAGAGTGTAATGTTGTACTTACTTACAGGTTTGGTCTTGACTTCTGACTGAAACCCCCTTTGCCGTCTGTCCAGGGAATATACTGTAAAGGCTGTGATTTATTGCTGTGTTATCATGCCTGTCTGCCTCATTACAGACTCTGAATTTTATCAGGCAGCTTGTCCTGCAGTGTCTGGTGAGGAATTACTAAGGCTTGCAAGGAAGCTTGAAATACTTTGCTGAGCATCAGTAATGGGCCTGTTTTCAAGCTACTGATAAAATAGTACTTTTGTACAGTTCAAAACAACTTGCATGGGAGCACATCAGATGAGACATTTAGGGCACATGTTCATGCTGTATGTACTTAGTGAGTACTTACCCAATGAACATGTGGCAATCAGAATGCAAAGTGGTGCAGGCAACCACTTTGCAGAAATCTATAGCAATCTTTGATGCTTAGCCACAGTCTGATTGCTGCCCTGTCAAGTGATTGCACTGATAGTGATAAATGTATATGACATGAAACAGGGCCAAAAATGTCCTAACATTGAGCTGCCTAGGGTTTATTCTGTGTTGTATGGAAATGAAAGAAGTCTTCAATAGTATCAGAGTGGTGGCTAACACCTGCTTTTTTCCCTTAAGAATTCCCCACTCAAAGCTATATTATAAAATAATTTTGACTCCTGCATAATTTTCCTATACATTCTGTCATGCTCATCTCATTTCTTAACTAATCTAAGGGATTTCAACTTGACAGAATGATGTGGGTAATTATCGGATACAGTAAGTAAGTAAGTAAAACTTTATTTATATCCCACACTATTTCCCTGTGGGGACTCAGGGCGGCTCACAACATAAAAGGCAAACATTCAACTACAAATGACCTAAAATACAATAATAAATGAAACAATAAACTAAGCAATATAAAACATCCAACCATACAAACAATCACATACAGAGCAATAAAGCAGATTACACAGTATCATTAAACCCAAGATTAAAAGCCGTGTTCATATTCCCTTCCTTGTTTCATAAGGCTGGATGTTTAAACATTCGCATTTTCATATGCATGAGTGCACAGGAATATTTTTATTTGTTTCTTAAAGGAGGATAGTGATGATTCCAACTTGATCTCCTTTGTGGTGGAGTTCTAGAGGTGGGGGCAATTGCAGAGAAGGCCCCCTCTCTTGTCCCCACCAACTGGGTTTGAGATGGGGTAAGACCGAAAAGAGGGCCTTCCCTGATGAGTGCAGTGTCTGCACAGGTTCATATGGGGAGAGGTGGTTGGCCAGGTAGTCTGGACCCGAACCATTTAGGGCTTTAAAGGCAATGACCAGAACTTTAAATTTCACCCTGTGGCAAACTGCGAGCCAGTGTAGCTGCTGCAGCATGGGAGTTTTTCTCTCCTTGTACGGTGCTCCCGTTAGTAACCTGGCTGTTGATCTTTGAACCAGCTGAAACTTCCGAATGCTCCTTAAAGGCAGCCCCATATAGAGTGTTGCAGTAGTCCAGTCAAGATGTAAGTAAGGCATGTACTACCATGGCCTGATCTGGCATCTCAAGATATGGGTGTAACTAACACACAAGTTATATATTATACAGCAATAGCATCCCACTGTCGTGTCTTGTGTGTGGCTTGTCCCTTGGCCTTAGCTGATACATCTTCTTTGCAGTTATCATGGTAGATTGTATCAAACGCCACTGAGAGGTCCAGAAGAACTAACAGGGACACACTCCCCCTGTCTCGCTCTCTTCATAGATCAGGGCTGTCCAACTTCTACCGGACCTGTGGCCGGAATTCCAGTTACTGATGACCTGGGGGGCCGAAGGGTCTGGCTCCGCCCCCGGCTCCGCCCCCTCCCCAGCTCCACCCAGGCTCCGCCCCCTCCCTGGCTCCACCCCTGCCCCGCCCCTCCCGGCTCCGCCCTCTCCCGCCTTGGAGGTGTTTGTGGAGGACACCGGGGCTTTGACTTGGAGATAGAGATGAACACCAAAATCCCAGTCTCAAGTCCCAGTCCCTGCTTTGAACTGGATTATATTGCATTGTGGACTCAGGGCCCTTCACACAGCCATATAACGCAGAATATCCAGGCAGGAAACCCCACAAAACCTGCTTTGAACTGGATTATATTGCAGTGTGGATTCAGGGCCCTTCCACACAGCCATATAACCCAGAATACCTGCTTTGAACTGGATTATCGGGTCCACACTCATATAATCTGGTTTAAAGCAAATAACATGGGATTTTATTCAGATGTGTGGAAAGGAAGTCAAATAAGAAGCCAGGGCCCTTCCACACAGGCCTATAACCCTGAATGATAAGGCATAATATTCATTCTGCCTCTGCTAATAATAATAATAATAACAACAACAACAACAACAACAGGTTCCTGGGTAGGAGACCTCAAGGGCCATCAGGGCCATCAGTCCAATCTCCTTCTGCCATAAGGGGAAAACACAATCACAGCATTCCTCACAGATGACCATTCAACCTCTGATGATAATAATAATAATAATAATAATTACACTGGGTTCCTAGAACAGGAGATCTCCAAGGGCCATCCAGTCCAATCTCCTTCTGCCATAAGGGAAAACACAATCAAAGCATTCCTCACAGATGACCATTCAGCCTCTGATGATGATGATAATAATAATAATAATAATAATAATAATAATACAATGGGTTCCTAGATCAGGAGACCTCCAAGGGCCATCCAGTCCTACCTCCTTCTGCCATAAGGGGAAAACACAATCAAAGCATTGCTCACAGATGACCATTCAGCCTCTGATGATAATAATAATAATAATAATAATAATAATTAAATGGGTTCCTAGAACAGGAGACCTCAAGGGCCATCCAGTCTAATCTCCTTCTGCCATAAGGGGAAAACACAATCAAAGCATTCCTCACAGATGACCATTCAGCCTCTGATGATAATAATAATAATAATAATAATAATAATAATTACAATGGGTTCCTAGAACAGGAGACCTCAAGGGCCATCAGTCAATCTCCTTCTGCCAGAAGGGGAAACACAATCAAAGCATTCCTCAGCCATGTTGAATCAAACCTAAACTCTCATGAGAGCAACAGAAAGTACTGAACCTTGAGTTTGGGAGTTGTAGTTCTCCTCCATCCAGAGAGCACTGTGGACTCAAATAATGATGGATCAGGACCAAACTTGGCACGAAGCCTCAGGAGAGGAGGAAGCCGGAAGGGAATGGGTGAGCACCCCCGTGCTCCGAACTCGGCCCCGCCCCTTTTTGCTCTGGCCACGCCCCTCTCGCTCGTGCACTCTCTCTCCTTCCCTCTTTCCTTCAGGTGGTGGAAGGGGAAGGAATGAAAGGGGAAAGAGAGAAAAGAAGGAGGGAGGGGAGGAGAGAGGTGGGAGGGTGGGAGGGAAGGAGGAGGAGGAAGAAGAAAGCCTGCTCCTCCTCCCTGCCCCGCCCCTCACCCCCCCCCCGCCGCGAAAATAAATAAATAAAAAATATTCCGAAAAATATTCCAATTTTTTTTAAAAATTTTTTTAAAAAAATCTTAAAAGGCAGATATCTTGCAGGAGGGTAGGGGGCCGTGGGGAAGGGGCTGGGGGCCGTATACGGCCCAGGGGCCGCCAGTTGGACAGCCCTGTCATAGATCATCTAGCAAGGCAACCAATGCAGTTTCAGTTCCATGACCAGGTCTGAAACCAGGTTGAAATGGATCTAGATAATTGGTTTCTTCCAAGAAATTCTGGAGCTGAGAGGTCACCACTCTCTCCAGAAACTTGCTCAAAAAGGGGAGATTTGGAACTGGCGGATAATCATTTAGTTGAGAGGGATCCCATGCTGAATTTTTAGTAGAAGTTTTATTACTGCCTCCTTAAGGCTAGCTGGAATTTTGCCTTGTATTAGGAAGACATTTACCAGCACCTTCATCCCTTTTGGTCTGTCTAATCAGCCAGGACGGGCAAGGGTCAAGGAAAGCTTTTCAGAGGAAAGCTTTATAGAGGAAATATTTCAAACGAATTGAAATAATTGGTTTACATTTTTTTTAAAAAAAAAAAGTCAGTTCTATCCTGAGAAATAAAGCAAATGAGGAAATATTCTGTCTTCTAGTTTTCCAGATGGAGGAATATTTTGGCCAGTAATGAACAGATTTGTTCCACTAATGGAAACTGGGGAACCCTTCAGTGCAAGTTTTCGTTGGGCAGTACCAACATGATATTAAGGAACATGGTGCTCATGCAAAAAACTTAGGATTCAAAACACTGACCTATGACTTTTTGGAACAGTTATATAAATCTTATAAGTGGCTTCAGATCTCCATCACGAGTGCTACTTCTCCCCCAATAGGGCTGGGATTGGCTCCCCTAAAGTGCCCTGAAGAGGATGGTAAGGCTTAGAGTTAAGGGAGGAGCCCTGCTCTTTCCCCCAGATTCGAGATTCAGTGCCTATGCACCAAAATGCTGTCTTTTGCGTTATTGAAATAGCAATGCATGGGACTGACATCAATCAAGCATTTTGTAGAAAAGAAAGGAAGGAAGGAAGGAAGGAAGGAAGGAAGGAAGGAAGGAAGGAGATTATGGTTCTCCAGTGCAAATGGAAAACTTGAAGTTATTTTCTTTTGGCCAGTAAGATCCATGTATCCCTTTAAGTCAGCAGGAAAGCCAAAGTATTAATGAAAGAAATAAATGGTTCCTAAAAATAGGTTCATACTATGGTGGCAAATTACCTATTTTTTTATTTAATGCTGAGTATTGGAAAGAACGTTCATCAACCAGCATTCTTTCTTGATTGGTTCATGTCTCTATGCAGTATATAATGGTTAGTTATAAATAAAAATGTTTTATGTAATCAATTGATATTTAAAATATATATAAGAACCTTCGAATTAAATCTAACTCTTTCTGCAGAGGATGCAAGACGTTTCTATTCAAGCAGGCTTTCAGGGTCTGATCTGACCAATCAGCTGCAAACAGTTTTACAGTTTTTTAGTTAAGAGTTCAATTCCTTTTATTGTTTTAAAGTGTGTTTTCTATATTCTCTGTAAACTGTTCTGAGCCTCAGGGAAGGACAACATACAAAACTGAATAAATAAATAAATAACTTAAGAAGAAGCTAGCAGCTTGAACATTGGAGATGGGAGTGTTGTCAAATAGCCACACAATTCCAGCTCATTCTTACATTTTGTAATGGAATTTATTAGGTTAGTCAATGAACTTGGAAAATTTAGTGTCAAACCTAGTATTTCTCATGACTCCTTAATACAATATTGTATCTTAAGTTCGATATTCCATTTGAAATTATAGCCACACATTGTTTTATATGGCTGTGAGTCAATTTTTTTATGTGCAAGTCCAAATTTCTGAACTTACAGGGAGGGACTATACTCATAAAAACAAAAAACTTAACAATATTAATAAGAAGTTTTGGGTTATGGTTTTCCCATTGAAATATAGCTATCTATATTCAGAACATGTTCCCTAGAGAAACATACCATTCATATGCTCACATGGGGAAAAGATTACAAATCAATTACACATTATTTGTTCCCTATTGTGTCCCACTAGAAATGGGTGAATATTATTCATGAAAGCTCAGGCTAAAATAAAAATCACTAAATCTTAAAGATAATGCCAAGTTCTTTTTCTCTTTTTCATGTGGCAAGAGTAACACAGTTACTTTTTTCAAAGCCTCTAAAGGTTTCCAGGTTAAAAACAACCTGGTTTATTCATATTACATGCAAATACAATATGATTGTACAAATGGGAGAGAATTTTGCCTTGGTTCATTGGGGGGGGGACCATATTAAATGTCATTATCCCCCCCCCTCCCCCAAATCTTGGGATTGAAAAAAGTTGAGGTTTCTTAAATAATCTGAATGCAGGCTACAGTGAAATGGACAGATCTTTTCCCTACCTTGGAATATATCCCACTGAATACACCAGGCTTTTTTTAATGGACTATATATGATCAAGTACATATTTTGGAGTGATTTGGAGTAGACATGTGAGGGACTGTGCTAGTGATATTTTAGAGGTTACTATCTTTCACAGCAAAGTTTAGCATTCTGTGAAAAGAAAATCCAGGTTCTTCAAAAATTGACTCCAAATTATGACTGCAATGGTTTTTTTAAACATCTGGTTCTTCGATTGGAATCATGCATGACAGGGGTCTTGCAAACCCATATATTGGCTCATACTAGGGGCCAACCCTGGGTAAGGGTTAATCCATTGCTCCTTCCTTGTAGCACGAAGACTTGCCTTTGCTCTTTCCTCCCTTTCAACACACCACAGATTTACACCCTCATGTAGAGGCACCTAGAATTTATTGCAATTTGGCCTGGGCAGTAAATCTGCATGTCAGCGCACAGGGTTTTCTTGCTATATAATTTATGCAGTGTGATGAACCTAGCCTTGGTGTCTGCTGCATTGATGGACACTAAGCAGCTAAGCATGAGGAAACCAACCAGTGCTCAATGTGATACAACCTCCCCCTCCTTCTCCCCCATGAGACAGAGGGGACGCAATGCAAGTAACAGATAAAAGTTTACCATCCCACTTGCCCCAATAAATATTCGTACTGAACGTTTGCTTGGTAGTTATTGTTATTTTCCCTCCTTTTACTCGTTTTATGTATATATTTCCCTCCCTACTCCCTATTTTATTTTAAGCGCCTTGGAGAGTTCAACTGTCGCCCAAGGCTTCAAACTAATTTTCTCTTCAGAAATGATTGCAGAGAGCGCATGCATAATAAATCCCGTTATTGCTCTTGTTATTAAAATGGGTTGTTAGGGAAGTGGACTTGGAGGCCTTTCTGTCTGATGACAGCAGTTCTTCTTAGCTTGGCACTTATGTCTTATTGACAGACACTGCCAGGTTTTAAAAAGAGAATAAAAAAGAGAAGGACCTGAAGCTGCTATTTAATAGTGAGAACATTGGGAATCATTAGTCCAGGCATTGTTTGTGTTTTTGAAAATGACATGAGTCTGTTGTGTGGGGGCTTCAATGCTTGAAAGAGGAAATATCTGAGTTATTTACAAAAGTTGCTGAATTACTGTTGGTTCTGATTAAAGTGATTTCAAGAGCAACTAGAAAAAACTAGAAATAAATTTCAAAGATCAAAATGTACTGAAAGAAGAAAAATTGATATCATACAAAATTTGACAATATATATATACTTAAAAGCACCTTCTTCATACTTAATTGAAGCAAAACTATGGTTGCTAAGGGGTGAAATGTATCTGTTTGTTCATGAAGAACAGGTGTTAAGAATACTGAAATTTTCATGTGGCTCTTGAATGCAATGGCACACACACATTGATGGTATCTCATCATGTTCTTTTGATGTTTAAATGCCAGTTACGAGAGTCTCTTCACTGTCTGGGTTCCAAGGGATAAAATTATATCATTTACCTATCAAAATAATATCATTAGCCACGATGGCTTTCTATTTGACTCCTTCCTTCCTGGAATATGTATATTCTATCTTTGAATATAGTTCCTGTAACATTTCCTGTAACAGGCCTTTTCTATAAATCACTGTTCTTGTTCTTGAGCCAATGACAATTATGTCCCTTTGCAACTAATATTACCCATTTGGTGCCAATGCGTTCAGATCATCATCATAACTCGGAACTCAATTTAGCTCAAAACATGGCAGCCAGATTGGTTACAGGAACATCTAGGAGTGAGCATATTACACCCATATCAAAGTCATTCCACTGGTTGCTAATTAGTTTCTGGGCAAAGTACAAAGTGTTGGTTTTGACCTTTATAGCCCTGCATGGTTTGGGTCCAGGTTACCTGCAAGATTGCCTTCTCCTGCACTATCCACCTCATAGGACTGGGACTGTGGCGCAGCTGGCTGGGAGTCAGCTGTATAAGATCTCTACTAACCAGAAGATCATGAGTTCGAGGCCTGCCCGGGTCGGGGTGAGCTCTCGATCAATTGTGTAGCTCGTTGTCTTTCTATATATGTTGTATGTCTATGGCATTGAATGTTTGCCTGTATATGTGCATTGTGATCCGTCCTGAGTCCCCTATGGGATGAGAAGGGCAGAATATAAATGATATAAATAAATAAATAAATAAATAAATAGAACACTGTGGGGATGCTTTCTCCAACCAACCAAAATCCGAATTGCAACTATCACCTAGGGGACCTTTTCATTGGCAGATGCACAACTATGAACTAACCTGCCAGAAGAGATCCAATAGCTAAACGAACTGTCAGAATTTAAGATTTAATTGAAGACCCATCTCTTCCAGCAGATCAACTGTCAACTTTAAATCATGAGTTTTGAATTTGCCGCTACTTGTTGATTGTGTACCCTGTGTTTGGTATGTGTATTTTTATAATGTTGTGGATTTTATTATATGTATTTTATGTTCATGTTTTGATTTTGTTGTAGCTTGACTCAAGCCAAAGAAGGTAACAAATAAAATGTATCATCAGCATCCTCAGCACTACAGCACCATCCTCAGTATCAGTATCAGTATCAGTATCATCATCATCATCATCATCATCATAGGGTGTTGAAAGATGTGAATGCCTCCCATCAAGGAGTACAGAAGAATCACAGAGTTTTCATGGTTTTCTCTTCCACTTTAAAATGTAGACCTGATGCAAATGGTTACCATTTCCATGCAGACTTAGAAGAAAATAATTCCTGTCCAAGGGAATGTGAAAGCAATTACAGAAATGGACATCAACCAAGCCATTTTCAGGTATTCATAGAAAACTGGTACTTCCTGCATATTGAATTGCACTAGGTTCTGGCTTTCTATAAATATATATAAAAATCAATAATTATCACTGAAACTCTTTGTGAACACTGGAGAGTTGGAAAAGGGAAATAAAAATGCCATTTCTCTACTACAGAGTTAAGCAGGGGAAAAGTCCCTCTTGGAATCTAGCTTTTATTAATATATCTTAAAGCCTCATGCTGTGAAATTACTCTTGATTCTCCCATTTGTAAAAAAAAGAAAGGAAATGTATGCTTTTCATATAAGAAACATTGGGAAATGCCAAAGATGTGTAGGTATTTTACTGTTTACCAGATTCTTTATGGAAATACAGTATAGTTTATTCATATTTATGATTTAAAACTTTAACTTGAAATGGAAAAACACATTTAAAAGCATGTTGTTAAAGTTCAGTTTCTTTCTATGAACCTGGCAGATATTTATGATCAAACAGGGAGGACAACACTAGGCTACATCCGTCTGTGCCTTTCTGTCATTGGAGCAACCTCCCAGGCCATATTCTCCTAATACCTTTGATGTTCTAAGCAGCTCTTGGAGTTTGGGAGAAGAAAAGCAAAAACGAAAGAAACAAGCAAGAAAACACATAATCATCATTACAAACATAAAAAGCTACAAATCTGCCACCCTGCAGAAATGTTCCTTTCATTGTTAGTGTGATTTATTGGAACAGCTAATTTTCAACAAGACCCCCCCCCCTCCTTCCATTCCTCAAACTACAATAGAAAAGCTGCAAACAGAACCAGCTAGTGGATAGAAGCTGGTGGCTATGGAACAATTTAAGTAATAATCTCATTTGCTTTGTAGTATTAAAAAAAGACAATAAGGGGCTATTTGCTGAGTGAATAAACACAGAATGAAGCACAAAGAGCTCTTTATTGCACATATACTGCAAGGCTAAGGAGATTGTTGGTTTTTGTAAGACACAATGAGAAAATCTTCCTTCATGTGCCATATTTAGAGACCGGTTAAGTGCTGGAATGCATTTATTAATCCTTGACTATGCTCAATGTGTGCATAATATTAGTGTAAAACCAGTTTTGTTGTGAATGTAGATTAGAAAGTCACATGCAAATCATTGTGATTTAATGCAGTCCATTTGCAAAGTCAGTTGTTGAGGGACATTGGACACTTGTTTTAGGATTTCACTTTCACTGGAAGTAGAAAATCTCAACTACTGGGTTTCAGTTGATATTTGTTGGACATAAAATGAATGATATGTAACTTCTACCCATTACCTGCAGCTATTGATACATTAATATAAGGTATCAGAGGACAATATGAACATGGCCTTGTTGAGGTCGGTTCCACTGTTTTCCCAAAGAGCTTTGAATTCATAACATGATGCTCTCAGTCATTTCAGAGCTTTATGCTCACAATTTACAATGTATTCGGTTGAGAGTGTGTAACAGGCCCATCTAGTGAGCTTGCACGCTTGAATGAGAATCAAGTTCTTTCCAATCTTACTTTGGCACTCTGTTCACTATATGACCTAATAAGTCAGCAAGGTAATTGATCATGCATGAGCTGGAATTCATCATGCATGAGCTGGAAGTTCTGAAAAATGGTCTTGCCTTGCAAAAAAAAGGGAAACATTTAATTAATTTAATGCTAATTTAATTAATTTTAACCCTTTAAGAATTAAATCAAATAATTGTACATCTCTGTGGCTGCATCAAGCTGCTACTATGAATTTTCTCTCTTAATTAAATTTTTCCTCTCTTTTTTTGCAAGGCAAGACCATTTTTCAGAACTTCCAGCTCATGTACGGTTTTCATCACTAAAAAAGGTTTTGTAATCAATACTACACTTTGCAGAATAAACACAATAGGAAAACCTTTATATGTAACTGCAAAATGCTCATGTATTTGTTAATTAATATTTTAAGTGTTCATATTGATGGTGCTTCAATACTTTGAACTCCCAGAAGTACAGAGGTGAGTAGCTCTGAACCTCAATTCTCTCAGAAATAAAAGCAGCAACAACAACAAAAAGACAGGGAACACACAGATTGGGAACAGTTCCATCTCTGCAGCTCTAGTAAGTGAAACATGTTTTCAGTTTTTTATAGCAATTTCAATACGGCTTGAAGTGATAAGAAGAGGGATAAGGAAAGTGTACTCCAGTCTCAAGCAAGATGGTTCACAATGACAGAACCCATTATAGGAGCCTCATGTGATAATGTCCTAAATGAGCTTCTCACCTATTCTAGTTGGCCCCAAGCAGGAGATACCTATATAATACATGTGTTGGAGTAAACACATCTAGGCAGGGCCGTAGCCAGGATTTTGTTTGGGGGGGGGGGGGGCTGAGACTGGGTGGAAGAGGGTCTACCCTAGCAAACCTTTTGTATTGTTATCCCAATAACCCCATTAATGTGGGCTATAATGAGCATGGTGATCAGATCATGATATGAATAAACATAACAGTTTAAATAATGTACCAGTAAGGCCTTTTCGCGGACCACCCTGAGAATTTCGGGGGGGGGGCTGAAGCCCCCTTAGCCCCCGCCCTGGCTACATGCCTGTATCTAGGTTTAAAGTGTACACATACAATATAGTCACCTTGAACAAAGCTTAAATCCACCTTCCAAATTTAACAACAACAATAATACATGTATTACCAACCTCTCCTTGCAATTCAAAGTTGGGTATAACAGGGTTAAAGCAGAGCAATAAAACACAACACAATCAAAACACATATAACAAATGCACACAAGACCACATCAATAAAATGTAGGTTAAAATTAAAAGTTAACATTGGCTGGGTGGGTATTGACAAATAACGTCAAATGATGCAACTCTCAGTTGCTTTTGATTGGACCGTGTGTTTTATTTTTTTTCTGCCATTTTGATTTTAGTTTTTAAAGTTAAATTTATGTATTATTATTGGATAGTTTTAAATAATTTGCAAAAGTAATATAGAAGTCTGGATAGAAACAAATCAATGAAGGCCAATCTAAAAAGAGAGAAAGGATGTAAAATATTGTGATCAATTTATATATTTTTTAATTCCACTCCCTGAGATCAAAGACATAGGTTTGTTTCAGTATATTTAAAAATGGTTGAAATGGTGCTAAATGTGCTGCTACAGTTAGTGGACAGATCTTTTTGGTAGATCAACTTGCCTTTGATGGTTGATTTTGTGAAAGAGTGGCTTTGGAGATTTTAAATGTAAGCTTTCTGGGCTTCCAGCCTCTATAAACATTATCAATAACAACCTAGGTAGAGGAGGAGGCTTCGTCTCCCGAGAATGGAGCCTTCATGTTCAAGACAGTTCTCTCAGTAAGATGTGGTTTTGGCTCAACCATCAAAACCACTTACACCTGGTTTATTTCAGCAGTACTGGGCAGGATATGGCTTAGGACCTGGAGTGCATGCACCCCCAAATAGCAGATGTTCCATTACACAACACCCAACTTCCAGACTCTTTTATAGCATAAGCCTCAACCATTCTCCCTTTCATTCTTACATGACCAATGTAAGTTGAGTAATAATTTCAAGACATGTTTAATATATAATTATATGGCTAACATTGCCCCATTGCCAAGTTGTTAAAACTAACTAAGCTGTTTGGATGCTGCCCTTTTCCTGAACACATTTAATCTGCTCTTGAGCTCTCATATTCCTGTGGCCAGATTCACAAGGAGTGCAATGTAAAGTTTTGCACTCATTTGTTTTCATCCAGTAGCATCTGGTGGATCCCTATATCAGTGAGGAAATGCATCTGATCTGAAAATTCAGTTTAAGCAGACTTCATTTTCACTAAAACTATACAAATTCTTACTTTACCATCTTAAAAGACACAGGGTGCACACTGACAATTAATCCAGAGAATGCCAGGGAGAAATAATCCCTTAAAAAGCATGCCTATATTCAGAGGGAAGATGCTGATTAATTAAGCTAGTTCCTTAGAAGATCAAGAGTTGCTGAAGTTTCCTCTGTGTCAAAAATGGTTTCCAACTTGGTCATAGAACAAAATCTGTAAAATATCTCAGGAAGTAAAGATCTGCTTCTTGAAGACAAATGGCTCCACTCAGAAATCCTGGCATATTGTGAAAATCTAAGGCTTTTCTCATCATTTGACCCATTTCATTGTCCATTGGAAAGTAGAGGAAGGAACACTGATTTTCAACAGCTTATTTCATCATTTGTCTTTTTGTAGAGGTATCCATGATAAATGTCTAAAGATGCCCTAGGAACATATGGCTGCCGTTTATTTTCCAGTCTCAATTCAAGGTGCAGGTACTTACTCACCTTCAATGCCCTGAATGGTTTGGGACCCGCCTACCTTCGTGACTACATTTTCTTTTATGAACCTACACGATCCCTTTGATCTTCCGGAGAGGCACTTCTCGCACTCCCGCCTCCATCGCAAGTGCGACTTGTGGGGATGAGGGAGAGGGCCTTCTCCGTGGTGGCCCCTCAGCTCTGGAATTCGCTCCCCAGAGAAATTAGGCAAGCTTCCACCCTGTCAGTCTTTAGGAAGAACTTGAAAACTTGGCTGCTTCAGTGTGCCTTCAAGGAATGATTAACTGAACTATAACCTCTGTCCTGACCAAATCTTGTAAAACAATGTCCTCGGAAGCACTTTATCTTCCACCTACTAGTGCAATTAAACCCTATTTTGTCCCTCTGATACCGTCTGATATATTTCCTTCACACTCAAGTATTTTTAATATTTTTTAAATTTTTAATCCTTGCTATTGGCCTTGCCCACTAGGTTTTAAGTCTCGGTGTTTAAGTTATTGTGATTTTACATTGTTTATGTAATTTATATTTCTGTATTTTATTTTTTATTTTTATATTTTTATATTTTACTGTTGTTGTATGTTGTTTATTGCATTGCTGTATTGTTGGGCTTGGCCTCATGTAAGCCACCCTGAGTCCCCTTGGGGAGATGGTAGCGGGGTATAAATAAAGTTTATTATTATTAGTATTATTATTTATAAATATTTATATTTTGAAGTTTTAAGAATTTTTGGATATATAATAACCAGATTGTGATAATTTGCTATTTTAGCTTTTATTTAAAGATGGGAAAGGAAATGATTTTTATATCTTTCAGCATTTTTATGGCAAGATTAGTAATTGTGTTTTAATGTCTGTGTTTATGTGTAGAAGCTTTGTGTGCACTTTGCTGATATGTGAGCGTTGCAGATGAGCAATTATTAATATCATTTAAAATATCATTTATGATGTCACTGTCTAGTCACACATATTTAATATATGTTAATTTATTCATTAATATAGTTTGTCAAATTTTCCTGTTGTAATATCCTTATTCTCGAAAAGATAGCTCAGGTCTCCAATATTCTTATTTCCCCTGCCATATTAATATAAACAGCAATCAATCAATGAGAAAGCAAGAAAGAATCTTGTGGAATCTTAAAGACTAACACATTTAATATGGCATAGGTTTTCATGGATCTGCTTAACGTGTACATTAAGTGTAATTTTCAGTTGAAAGATATGGATGTAGAAATCTTAAAAATGGGAAGGAAATCAGAAAACTATAACTCATGCCAATTAATAAATATGCGTTAACATAGCTAGCTACCTTTCTGGAAATAGCAACTGGTAAATTATTCTCTTATGTGTCTACAGATTGTCTCTGATTTATGGTAACACTATCACTGAGTTTTCTAGGAAAAAATTGTCCATAGAAAGTTTCCCATTGTCTTTCTCAAAGGCCGAGAGTCTGTGACTAGATTGCCCACTGAGTTTTCAAATCTAAGTTGAACCTTGAATCCTGGTCTTCTAGAGTTCTATTTCAAAACGACACAATTCAGCTTTCAGTAAGTTATCTGCAATATCTTTGTTCTGAACTTTCCACATCTTTATATTTCAAGAATTCTTTGGCAATCTAATGAAAGTGGCCTACATATTACTACAACTACAGATAACATAAACTGTGTACTTGTTTTCCTTCATCAAATGTTAGAGGATCTGTATATCTTATGCATATTGTATGCTGTCTTGAAGTCTTCTAGATCCTAAAAGTCTTATAAATTTGAAAACATTCCACAATAAAGTAGGGAAAACATACCACCCTATCAGTATGACACCATTGGTTAGATATGTACCTCCTACGGCTCTGAATGGATTAAGCTGATGCTTCCTATGGTCCAGGGTAATGGACTGAGTGAATACATTGTTGTTATTTGGGAGGTCCTCTTGATCTGTAAACAGTTTTTAAAGCATGGTACCATGCTGCAGTGTTAACATTTGGGTGATACTGTTTATTATTATTCCATTACACATATATTTATAAAAGCCTAAATCCTTGAGAGGTTTCTTATGATTGTCCCAAAAAGAAAACATTTGCATTGTGTGAAGCATGATTGGGAACACATGGCTTTTTTGCACCCCATTTAGTGCTGCTTTCTGATACTAATAATTGGGAAAATAAACTAGCTTTTTCTTTTAGTTTGTTTTTTATTTTGGGAAACTCGGTTACAGCAGGGAGGATTTCTTTGTTCCCTGAGAGAAAATCTATCATGGAGTACTGGGATGAGGCAACAGGAGGGAGAAGATATCAGTGTTTCCTCTAAACTTTCTTCTCACTTTACATGTTCCAGATTTGTTCCACCATCCCCAGCTAGAGCGGTCAATCTAATCATAACTATTAGGCCTATGCAAGCAATGAAAACAATGTTTCAATACTCATTATGAAATTAGGAGATGGGGGAAAAATAATGTCTTTTTTCCACTGAAATTGGACAGGGTCTGTATTGTAACTATTTATTTATTTATTGATTGATTGATTGCAGGCTTGTTCAGTCTTGTATTCAATAAAACATGGGTGTCATCTGGGAGGGAGTTCCACAACACCGGAGCTGCCACAGAGAAGGCTCTTTGCCTGGTTGTCGATAAGTGGCAGGAGCGGATTGATGGCACCAGAAGCAAATTCAATTCCTCCGAATGTAGTGATCTCGGGGGAATATACGGAGCAAGGCGGTCCCTCAGGTACGCAGGCCCTAGGCCGTGTAAGGCCTTGAAGGCAAAACCAACACCTTGAAGGCAATGAGAGAAGCCAGTGCAATTGCCGAAGGATGGGGGTGATGTGCTCCCTCACTGACGCTCCCGCCAGCAAGCGAGCAGCGGCATTTTGCACTAGCTTGAGTTTCCAGATTGTCAACAAGGGAAGGCCAACGTAGAGGGCATTACAGTAGTCCAGCCTCGAGATGACCATCGCTTGGATCACCGTGATCAGGTCGCCCCTGGAAAGGTAGGGTGCCAGTCGCCTAGCCTGTTGTAGGTGAAAAAATGACGACCTGCTGGCCACGGAGACCTGAGTCTCCATGGTCAGCAGGAGGTCTAGTTGAACACCCAGGCTCTTAACAACAGGTGACGGGCTGAGTCGCTCGCCATCCAGAGTAGGCAACCGGCACTCATCCAGTCCATGCTGACCGGGCCACAAGATCTCTGCCTTCGACGGATTCACCTTCAGCCAGCTGGCACGCAGCCATCCAGTCATGGCTTCAAGGCATTGATGGAAACAGTCAGGTACGGTATTCGGCCTGCCGTCCATTCTCAGCAGAAGCTGGGTGTCATCTGCATACTGATAACACTCCAGACCAAAGTCGCGGGCCAGCTGGGCCAGGGGGCACATATAAAAGTTGAATAATAAGGGGGAGAGGATGGCCCCCTGGGGGACCCCACAGTCAAGTGGAAGTCTCCCGGAGACCCCCCCACCCCCCTCCACATGTTGTCCCCGGTCCCGGAGGAAGGAGGCCACCTATTTAAGGGCAGTCCCCCAACCCCAGAGCCGACTAAACGGTGGGTCAGCAATGCATGGTCTACAGTATCAAACGCTACGGTTAGATCTAACAAAACAAGCAGGGCTGATCCACCCTGCTCCAGCTGGCGGCGAAGGTGGTCTGTAATGGCGACAAGCACAGTCTCTGTCCCATGCCCAATATGGAAGCCGGACTGGAAGGGATCAAGTCCAGCTGTGTCTTCTAAGAACCACTGCAGCTGATCCGCTGCTGCCCTCTCAATCACCTTGCCTAAGAAAGGCAAGTTGGAAACAGGCCGGTAATTGGAGGGAGCCGAAAGGTCTAAATTCGGCTTCTTCAGCAGCGGTCTTACCATAGCCTCTTTCAATCCCCCTGGGAAGACTCCTTGCTCAAGGGAACTATTTATGATCTTTCCCAGGGGGCCTCATAGCCCCTCCGGGCAAGCTCTAACAAGCCAGGAGGGGCACAGGTCGAGGGAGCAGGTAGTTGGTCTAGCTGCAGTGAGTAACTTATCGACAGCTGCTGCGTCCAGCAGTTGGAAACGGGTGAAGGTGGGCGCGCTGAGTGGCGGCGGGGTCTTGAGTTCACTAACTGTATCAAGAGTGGCTGGAATATCCCGGCGGAGAGTCGAGATCTTGTCGGCGAAATAGTTCTGAAAAACCTCAGCTGTTGGAGCCAAACCCCTATCATTTGGGACAGTTGGGATTGTTGTCAAGGACCAAATTATCTTAAAAAGTTGAGCTGGGCGTGAACTAGCCGACTCTATCAAGGAAGAGTAGTAGACTTTTTTAGCTCCCTTAATAGCTTGCTCATAAACCTCTTTAAACTGTTTATAAGCCGATTTCGATGCTCCGTCATGGAGGTTCCGCCACACGTCCTCTAGATGTCTCTTCCTCCGCTTCATTGCCCGTAGCTCCTCGGTGAACCAAGGCGAGCGATTTCTATGGGGGCAGGAGAGAGTGCCTGGGGGCGATCTCGTCAAGGGCAGCAGAGAGACTGGTGTTCCAGCATTCCACTTGCCCATCGACTGAGTCGCTGGGGAGTTCCCAATCCCTTAGAGCATTCAGGAACCTAGTGGGTTCCATAAGTCTCTTCGGGCGAACCAAAATAGGTTAGGCACCCTTACCGGGAGGGGAGGCCATTTCCAGATGGACTTCCAAGACACTGTGAACCTCCGTTATGGAGGTTGGGATCATGCTAATTCCGGCAGCGAAGATCAAATCCAAGGTGTGCCCGGCCTGATGTGAGGGGCCGGTCCTGCAGAGTGAGAGTCCTAGTGCCTCCATGGTAGACACCAGGTCCACGGCTGCTGTTGAAGGGGAGGTGGTATCGGCATGGACATTTAAGTCCCCCAAGACAATAAGCTTAGGGAATCTCAATGCCCACTCCGCGACCACCTCCAGCAGCTTAGGTAGACTTCCCGGTGGTGTGTTGGGTGCACGGTACACCAACAGGAAGGCTACGCTCTCACTAAGGTCCCACACCAGGCCCACGCATTCCATTCCGGGAATGTTCGCTGTTGGAATCGTCCTGGAATTAAAATTGTCTCGGCTGAGCATGGCGACTCCTCCCCCCCGCCTCTCTGTCCTCATCTGGCAACTAGCAACAAACCCAGGAGAAGTTATCTCGTGCATAATGACCTCGTCTCCCTCTTGGATCCATGTTTCAGTGAAACAGGCCAGGTCGGCCTTCCCCTCGAGGAGGAAATCCCTGATGATCCCTGTCTTGTTACGCACTGACCTGGTGTTGACTAGTACCAAAGTTGGAGGAGAGGTAATAGGGAACTCCTCATCTGCATGCCTAGGGATAGCCTGTAGGTCAGAAGGGGGACGAGCCTTTCTTTGGCTCCTCCACCTTTTCTCATCCGGCCTACGTCTACCATCCCTGTTCCTGAGATTACCCGCCCCCGCACCTCATCCTCCGGCAACTCCACTAGGTGTCCGGTCTTCTGTCCACCCTCCAAAAAGGGTGTGTGTGCTGGAGTTGTCTGTCATGTCCTAGGGAGTGTTGAATTGAGGATGGGGGCAATATTGCCTGTCTACCATCCCTTTCCTCAATAGGGTTCTGCATTGTCCATGATAGAGGTAGTCCTTGATCCGTGCCCGATAGCTTATTGGGTCCGATAACCGGCTCCAATTGAGGGGGTGTGGGGATGGGGCCAAGAGATTCTCTCCGACTCCCGTCGTTGAATCCCGTCCCCCAAAAGGTCCTTGATCTGTACCTCCCACCCTTTGAGTTGGTCAGAGTCCTAGGAGAGGGGCCAATGATGTCTATAGCTCCTGCTCTCTGTTCTGATGGTAGTCCTTGTTCTAGGGCCGGCCTCTCCTGGGTAGGTTTTGATGTTGAGAGACTACCTGTACTCTCCCTTTGGGGGTTACTGCCCGAGTTCTTAGCGGCAGCGGTAGCTGAATCCTTCCAGAGCTCCAAGAGCTGAGGTGTCAACAGACGGATCTTCAGCTGGCCTGGTTGGGACTCAGCTTGTGGAATTAGTGGGGATGGTGTTGGTCCTCCACCACATAGGTGGCACTGGTGCTCTTCCCTCTGTTGGCATTCTCCCTCCTCCAGCAGGAGGGGGGAGGGAGAGCTTTCACGTCACTGTGGGGCAGGCCCACAGAGGGTGAGGCATTTTTATCTGGCAGATGGGGGCTGGAATCTTGACAAGAGATAACTATTTTTCGGGCCAATGTGGAAACTTCAGGGGCACCTTTCTCCCTCATTGTTAGAGCTATTGACATGAAACTTGCTATGATTGTAGAGCATATTTGCCACTGTTAGTTCATCAAGTTTGAGAACACTTCGCTCATCCACAGATTTTGGAGGAATTTTCAAAATTTTTACAAAAAAATACAAGAACTATCTTCTTGAATTTTTATACAATGACAAAAGATAACAGGGGATACTTTCCCCAAGTTTCAGAAATATTCATACACCTACTGAATTTGAGGATTTTTTAAAAGAAAAATTTAAAAAATGTTTTGTTTTGTTTTATTTTTTAAAAAGCCACAACAGTTCATTCAATGTCATATTAGCCATTATAATTTCAATTTAGGGATCTCTTGCCTGCCCAACACTGATTTACTTACTTATATTGAAGTATCAAGCAGTCCTCCTCTGCAAATTCAACAATTTAGTGGAACTCTGGCTGCTGCTAGGAGGGAAAATCTCTCTCCTATTGTAATTGGAGCTTTCTGATGCTGAGCAGAATTCTGGAAAATGTGGTTTAGGGCAGGGCTTTTTGAATTCTCTGGCATAGGGCTCCTCGCCTTCCCCAAACTACATTTCCCAGAATTCTGTGCTCTCTCCGTCTCTTTCCCAGCTCATTCATACTTGCTACTTTTTTCACCTCATGGCAGGAGGCCATTGATTTAAAGAGAAATTGCAGCCTTTTTGGCTTCACCTTGTTTGTGCTGAAAATGAAACTGACTCTGATAATCTTCTGAGAATTACAGGAGTCAAACAAAAAGTATTGGGTGAGTTTTGATTCTTAAGTACCACCCCTGTTGTTCTTAACCTATGTACATTCAAAAATTATGAATTAGATATGACTTACTAATTAAAAATGAAGTTTAGCACACCCTTAAAAACCATATGATTGAAATACATTGTGTATGATGAGATGGAAGAGGATAGTATATATTGTGACTAGATTAGAGACGATTCATGAGTGTCATCTTTGAGGGCTGTGACTTAGATGATGGAGCCAACTTTTCAATGCTACAATTTGATTTAAAAAAAATAAAAATTACAGAGCAGTAGAAGAGGTTAAGGGGGTATGTAGAAGCATTCAGTGATCAAGGGACCACAGATTAGTGAACGGTGCATCTGCACAAATTAAGAGAGGTGTGTTATAAAAATGGTCATCCCTGTGAGTATCTTATATCGGATCATACAACTATCTTGGAATAGTGACTTCGTGCAATAAAGTCCTCTGTAAAATAAAGGAATAAGAAGAACAGATGATGCTTTGTCTGATGAAATATTGAAACAGAAGAAGGCATTTGACAATAAGAACAAGGTACCTTTGCAAGGAGAATATTTGAACTGTTGTGCCTTGGTTATTTACAGATTTAAGGTGGCTCAAAACGTTCAGGAAGAGGAGAAATCAACCTTTATATCTGTATTCTCACAGGCAATGACACTGATGATTGAGAAAACTGAAGTGATTTGTGATTACTAAAATCCAAAAGTTTGGGAGTTTGTGGAGAAAAAAGTTTAGATTTCTTTTTCCAGACATATTAACTGAAAAACTACACTTGATTCTCAGACCCAGTGCTGTGGTTTAACCCAAGGGATAAATATGGGCTGGAAGCAAAGGTTATATCTAGAGACAAATCTTTCCCAAGTTGGAGGATGTTTTGATCTGGGGATTTAATCCTGGCCTGACTCCAAAAAGCAAGTTAATAGCTTACCTGCATGTGACCTTCTCCAACATGGAGAGTTACTTGCTTGGTCCCCTGAGCACTTTCCACTCAATGTATATTTTCCCCTAGGTTCAGATTAGGGTTGAGGAGATTTCTGTTAAATAATGTCTGCTGCACTCAATCATTTCCACCACTCAATTAAGTGAGTGGAAAGTGGGGCACATGGGGAACAATGAGTCTAAACTGGCTTTGTCTCTCCAAGAAAGTGTTCTGGGGGTCTTGAAAGCATACTAAAAAGGTCAGTTTGGTGTATTTGGGAGGAAAGGCATATAATGTGCTAGTAATGATCAGGAAAGGCACAAAAAGGAACAACTGCATTGTGTTGTGTGGTAACAGAAGACAATGCTATTCAAAATTGCATCAATGAAACTACACTGCCCTGCTCAGATTAAGGGGAATAAGTGCACCATTGTGTTAGATTTCACAGAGAGTTCTGTGTCCATTTCCTGGCCACAAAAGGCACTAATAAGATAAAACATATTTTGAGGAGGATGATAAAGCATCTGGAAAGTAAATGCTGTGAAGAATTTTTGAGGGAGTTGGATATATTTTGCCTAGAAAACTGAAAGGTGATACGCTAGTCATCTTCAAATACCTGAAGGGCCGTCACAAGCCAACTTCAAATATCTCTTACAATAAGGAGCAAGCTTGGTTTCTGCTGCTCTTGAGGACAGGATCTGTTGAAACAAAGAAGAGTTTCTAATTAAACTTCAGGAAGACTATCATGGCATATTTTATATAAAACAGACAAACCATTCTGTCCATTAAAATGAACAGAATGGACAGATAAAACAGATTAAATATTAACTTCAACCAGTTAAATTCTGAAGGCATGTTTAAATAAAATCTTTTCCTCCTGGCATTTCCAAAATACACTTTTATTCATTCTTTGAGTGTCTGACTGTCATCTCTCTACTACCAAACAAAATGGATAAGAAAAACAATGAAACTCATAAAGTCAGTATAAATGATACCTTTATAAAGAAAATGGTGAATTTCCTCAATCATTGCTCCCTCTCACTCCCTCTTATCTCTATATCTTTTGAGAACAATTTTGTGTAGCCAATAAAAGCCCAGCTAATTTCTAAATCAGCATGTAGCCAAGTCAGCCACCCAGTTGCTCAAACCTTGGGCAATATTACCAGTGCACAAACAATCTATACTAAAGCGATCAGTTCCCCTCTAGCCTGCCAAGAGGATGCGTTAACTGAACCCAAAATATGACAGGAGGAAATTTATGTGCAACTTTTACACATAATATCTCATTATGACTCTCCCCAATCTTTCAATTTAAAAAAGAAACGGCCTTTGTAATGATTTTACCAGGAGCATGTTGGAAGCAAGATTGAAAACAAAAGAGAGAAACACTTTGGCTCTCTTGTTATTTCTTTCTTCATCTCATCCCCCTCTTCCCCCTGTTCCTCTCAGCTTTTGCTTTAATTTTCTGAAAGATGCTTCTACCCAATTTAAGAAGAAATGGAATTTTTCCTCTCCCTATTTCTTTCACTTCTCTTTCTTTCTGTTTTGGTCAGGGGTTTCAACTGACAGAGTGGCTGACTTAATGAAACCCCTGTCAATAGCAAAATCATTTTGACTCATCGGTAAATAATGAAAGTTTCTTGCTAAAGTGCAGCTTGGTTCACCCAGGAGACTAGCATTTGGTTACATTCCCAGCCAACAAATTGTCATCTATCCCACTTTGCAAGAAAAGGAAAATAAGAAAAAAGTGATCAGGGTGTATTGCCTTGCTGTCTAGTAATAGGAACAATAAGGAGTAGGAGAAGAGTTAGTTATTGCTTTGGAAAGCAGAAAATGAACTTTTTGCTCCCTGGTTTGGTGACTCAAAGGAAGGGGTGGCAAGCTAGCTTGCTAAGGGCTAGGTTTAGCTTCTGCAGTAGTTTGGTCTGGCTCCTGATGAGTGCAACCAATGCTAATAAAGCAATATGAAAATGTTTAAACAATAGCAGAGCACCTAATGAACAAACCTGGACACAGCATATGCTGGACCACTCTCACAACCACCATGTCAGGCTACACAGAGAAGCCATTGAAATCCATAAGCATGTGGACAATTTCAACAGAAAGGAGGAAACCATAAAAATTAACAAAATCTGGCTACCAGTATTTTAAAAACCCTCTAAAATTATAACAGCCAAACAACACCCCAACACAGGGAAACTCCATAGAGGAAACAATCAGGGACATCTAATCACCTCTCAACAAGAGATTCCCCCAGGCACTAACAAGCCACACCAGAAACCTGCCAGGCCATCAAATGCAAATCATCGTGGCTAGTTGAAACATTCACACCTAGAACCAACAGACAAGAGCTCTTTGTCCCACCCTGGACATTCCACAGATATATAAACCCAATTTTTCTAATTCCAACAGACCTCATCTCTGGGGATGCCTGTCATAGATGCAGGTGAAACGCCAGGAGAGAATGCCTCTAGAACATGCCATATAGCCCGAAAAAACCTACAACAACTTGCCTAGATGTTGCTTTTATAAACCTGTCTTGAACAGGTGCAAGGAATCCTCTCTTCTCCACCCATAGATTCCACCACTGATCATGCTGGAATTCTTTCACAGATTCTGTGTGCATCTCACTGGTTTTATCTAAGAGACTCAACATGTTGCAGACTACCAAAAATGTCTATATCTACTCTTTGTAATGCTTAAGGGATGATTTCTTAGGGAAACTTTCTTAGGATGTGTAGTTACTACAAATTCAGCATTCAGAACAGCTAAACGAAGGTATCCAGCTTGGGAAGAAGTCTCACTGTTGTATAGAGGACTCTCTTGCATTTCTTCAAGTGTTCTCATCACCACTGTACAGTTCAACAAAATGTAAAATTGCATCATATTATATACTGCACTTGGAGTGCCTTGTAAGCCACCCAAAGTCCTTTTTGAGAGATGGTGGCAGGATATTTCAAAAGATTATTATTATTATTATTATTATTATATTTCTCAATTCAGGAAAACAATATTTTACATTTTTTTCAACAGTTCCAGTCTAATGAATGATGCTCTAAAGAAATTGCACACAGATGATATGGTTGCTTTGTGGTTCTGACAGATGGAATGTTGCAAGTCTTTGCTAAAGCTAGATTTAGTGAGTGAGCACTGCAGTGAATGTAGACAGCCATTGCAAGTTCAGGCAATTTTTCCAGTGTTTTCAAAATAATGCCTGCAAGTCCCACACCTGCCATATCGCTTATCTTCACAAAGCCTATAAAGACTTCTCTTATTTCTGCAACTTCAACATCAATGCACCTTACCAAGAGTGATAACTGTTCTGAGGAACTCATATCCAAAGTTTCATCTGCCAAGGCAGAGAAACAATGTAATGCACTACATCCAGGGGCAGTCTAAGGTAATTTTAAATGGTAGGCGAACATTATTTTTTTCCCCCAAAATATTTTGGCGCCCCTCCCAAAAATTATTCCCCCCCCCTCCACGCATGCCCAGAAGCTCCTGTGCGCAGCCGCAGAAGCCTGTAAACACAGCACTCCCTATTCGGCAGGCCTCCCCCCCTCCGCGCATGCCCAGAAGCTCCTGTGTGCAGGTGCAGAAGCCTGTAAACCAGGGGTGGTCAATTATTTTTTCCAAGGGGCCACATGAGAGCCAAAAAATATTATGGAGGGCTGCACCGCAAGGCGGAACTGCATTCTACATAATTCAATTTCCGGGGATGAAGGTCTGCAGACTCTCTACCACACGGCAGAGAGCATTTTCAGTGGCCGCACCGGTTTTATGGAACTCGCTGCCGCCAGAGACACGAGCCTTGCGGGACCTGTTTGCTTTCCGCAGGTCCTGCAAGACCTGGCTATTTAGGCAGCCGTTCGATGTGTGATATCTGACGGTGCATGATTAACATTGCCACTCTGCTGTACCACCATTATTCTGCATGAACCAGCCATGTCTGGCTATGACTGCTTTTAAGATATAATTTCATGTGTTTTAACCCTATGTGTTTTATATGCTGTTTTACACACTGTTTTATATGCTGTTTTATACACTGTTTATATAGGCTGTTTTTATATGCCGTTGTATGTGCTGTTGTTATATGCTGTAAACCGCCCCGAGCCTCGGGAGGGGCGGTTTATCAAATCGAATAAATAATAATAATAATAATTTCTTTAATAATAATAAAAATTATTATTATTAAATTACTAGGCGAAGGAGTACCGCTCTTCAGGCAGGGGTGCCTCCCAGGGAAAGAGGCGCCCCTGGCCTCCCGAATGGGCCCAGAAGCTCCTGCAAGCAGCAGCAGGGATGGGCGCTGCCCGCGCTTCCATAGCTTCCGCTGGGGTCCCTTTTGCAGCCCTTTTGCAGCCTCAGCCAGTGTTGCGCTCCCTCCCTCGCTTTTTGCCGCAAGCGAAAGGGGAGGCGAGAGAGAGGGCATGGCCTGGCCTGGCGCTGAGGCGCCTCCTCCTCCTCCCTCAGAGGGCGCCATGCAAGGAGGTTGGCTTCGGGCCTGTTCCTGAGCGCGGAAGAGAAGCCCCGGCCTCTCCCTCCCTTTGGGGCCTTTGCTACGCCGGCGCGGCCGGCGCGGCGGCGCCCATCCAAGATGGTGCCCCACGCAGCCGCGTAGTTCGTTTACATGGTGAGACCACCCCTGACTACATCTTTCAACATTTTTAATTATCTTGACGCCATAATTTTTATTAGTTCATTTTGTATATTGAACATTCATAGCTGCAGTTTCAGGAAGTCTTTTCAGACCAGTGTCTTCTGATCTAGCACAAGATCTCAAAAAGGCCCTGAAATTACTGTCATTGTGCAAAAGTTCTTCATAGGTAATAGTTCCTGAATCTTGCTCCCTTTCAATAATGCCAGTTCTTGTCAGCCACAAAGATCAATAGTTTCCACAATTGGCAAAATATTATTTGTTTTCTTCTGCTTTCCTTTATCATGATTACAGGTTACATCAGGAAGTTTTCCACTGTGAATTAGCAATAAGTTTTCAGCCAAGCACAAGTTGTCCTAATGGTACTCTGCTTTTTGGTGTCCACTGAAGACTTCTATTGAGTCTTTCAATCACACAAAAGGTTTAATAACCAATACACCAAACTGCTGATGATCACATTCACCCCCAATTTCTCCTCCAAGCACCACACAGTACTTACAGAGTGCACCTGGTAGATGAAATGAGAAGGCTAGCCAGGAAAACTGCTGAATCATGTAAATAATGATTCCTGTCCTATGATTCCATATCATTGAGCCATGGTAGTTGAAGTGGTTTCAAGCTTCATCTATTCTACTGTGTAGATGGGCCCTTAAATGTCAAAACATGCTAACCCTTCCATTGGGAAAATAGCTTAGGAAGAAGAAGAAGAGGAAGGAGGAGGAGGAGAGCTCCTAAATATACTGAAGACTTTAACTGTAGCTGTGACCTCTGTCATTCAACAAATTAGGGGCCTTGCTGTGTTTTGCCTCATATCACAATGTGTACCAGTGACAAGAATGCGTGATGGTTCCAGCTTTCTGTAATTCTTATCTACATTTTGGGGAAGTTTTCAGTGTACAGAGGGAAAATAATTCCCATCCAAAAAATTTCATCTTTTACCTTGTTCTCAAAGACAATATTCAGGGAACCACTAGGAAGGAAGTGGTGGACAGACAACTTTGGGGTCTCAGACCACACTCCGAAAAGTTACCTGATTTGAACATCTACAGCAAGTGTTTGGTGGTAGAACTTTTTTCTCATGAAAATATTTTTTTCTTCCTTGAGAATGTAGCAGTAGTGGTAATATGGGAAGTTGCTCTCAGAAAGTGGGAAACATGACATCTGCCAATATAGACTGACTGAGCTTTCCATTCTGGTCATCTTAAAGAAACAATTCAGGCAAATGTATTAATGTATTTCTCTGTACTTTTTCCTCTGTCCTGAGGATTTGAGGTAGGTTAGTTTTTTCAAAGAGTATAAAATAATGGATATATAGCTAAATTTCCAAAGATTCTACAATGTCAGAGCATATATATATATATATATATATATATATATATATATATATATATATAGCGCACTAAATTTATCTGTCACCATTTGTTGGATGCCTAACAAAGCTCATCAAAGAAATTCTAGACATCTGGGATCTCATGGGGAAAATGCTTCAAAGAAGATATAAACATCTATCTCAGTACAATTGCCATTTCACCTTCAGGAGTAGATATGATATGGGCAGATCACAATACTTTAAAGAAGGAAGTGTCTAAGGTTGGCCAGACTCATGCAATCTAAGATTTATAAATCAAACCCAGCATCTGGCTTCTAGTTTGGTGCTACTACTTACTTTCTAAATGGCAAACATATCTGTCTAGCCACAGCAGGAAGGTAGCTTGCAACATTTTTGAAAACTAAAACATTCCAAGACTGTCTGCAAGTAGAAACATATGTAGAAAGACACAACTCTATCTATGTTGTGCATACTGGTGCATCTTTAAACTTTGTGTGTATGTTCATTAGAGATATATAGACTTAAGACCTCTTCACATGGGCCATGCCGTTACACCAGCAATTGTTGTCAAATGGGAAGGTGTGCCGAGCAGCTTGTGGCACTCCATGCACTCTCCTTCCTCCCCTCATCATGCCACAAAGCGGGGCAAAAATGCCTCATGTGAAGCGGTGATTATAGTAGATCCTGATGAATTCCAGGTCCATTTCCTGTACATTCTTCTAATGGCTCTGCATTGCCTTCCATGATGTGTAAGAATGCAAAATGTCAACGGTGATGGTTTTACTGAGTTCAACTTGCTTCTTGCGTTGTTTTCAATGCTCATGTCTGACACATTAATTGGTAACTGCAATCAGATTGACATATATCCATGAGTATATGCTCCCTTGCTAGTCTTAACTGAATTGTATATAAATTCCACTAAATTGGCCTATACTTGTTAATTGGCCTATACTTGTTAGGACTCACAAAGACCTGCAAAATAATGAGTTTTTCAGTCACCATTTTAAGATGATCCCTTCACTAAAGCTGCATTGCCCTAGGAGGTTAAAACTTTATGTTGGATTTGACAGCCTTAAAATTGTATGACAAAAGATTAATTGTAAAAAGAAACACAACTCATTTTAAGAATGTGTGCATTTTGGGGGTTTAGCCAACATTTCATAGAAATGAAGTATGCATAAATAAGGACATATATTTAAATTGTAAGTGGTTATGTGTGTGCACAATTAAAATATACACATATACTTAACTCAATGGAGAAAGTGTGTGTGTATGTGTGTTAGGTAAAATGTGTAGAAGAAGGTATACATTAGGAAAATGCATTAAAATGTTAATGAATGCCTATGGTTCAGGGGGAGTCTCATAATCCAATACAAAAGAAGAAGAACATGCAGGAGGAATTCAGGAAAACACAGTGAAATTGAAACTCAAAGATTTTTTGCATCCCTAGTGATTCCCCGCCCGTTGAAGTCATCTGATCAGACCCTGCTCTGCAGTCTTTCTTTTTGATGGGTGAGATCAGCAGACATGTGGACCAGAGCATTTTCAATCATTACTGCATAATAACGGAATGTTATATGGGCTTCTGATGGTTCCTGTCTATGTTTTAGGAACCTGTAAGTTGGTAAGCATAGATAAATTTATGTTTATTTATGCTTACCAGTTTCTAATAATGCAATGAGAACAAAAGTTTAATTTTTAGTGAGATTATTACATTTGGGCTCTTTATCTTTACATTATTCTACCTATTAATATATTGGAACATGAACCACTTTCTACTGTTGCCACTGGCTTAGTTATCTTGGAAAAGAGAGAACTGGTGGTAGGTGAAATGATCTTGTGAATCTACCATCATCTTACTGGCCTTGTTGGTTCTTCTTGTGAGCTGAGCCTAGACAACTGACCCCAACCTGAGAGCTACGTTATGAAAGAAGTGGATAAGCAGGCTGAAGCACAAAAGGAGAAGGATGAGGCAGAAGTCCTAGTAGACATTGCTCACAGTGCTATGGAAAGATGGAGCTTGGGAAGCTGACTTTCAGATAAGGTCTGCTATTTGTTGCTGCTATAGAAGACACTTTGCCCACCTGCAGGAAGTTCCATCTTAAAGCTTAGAAGGTATGACTCTTCAAGGACGGTGCCCCAAGCCTTACTGTTCTGGAGTCATCTTTGTGATTCGATATAGCAACTGAACAAAATAAAATATTTTTATTGAGAACACAGTACATTTTTTCCTACCAATATGTTGAATCTTAAGAAAAAAGATTTGAAATGTGAATATGTGTGTGGAGAGGGGCATGAACCATGCTAACATACATGGATGGATTGTGATAGCCTGGGTATCTGTTAGATGGAGTGACGGGCAGACAGGTGCTGCATATCCTGTTTCCTCAAAAATAAGTCATTGAAGGATTTCTAAGCAATTGTGCATACCCCGAAAATAAGACATAGTGATTGGGTGTGGCTATGCAGCATACAAGGCCGGCTCCTACATCAGGTCTTGGTCATATGTGTGCTGCAAGCTAAGGCATAGAGGGAGACATAGAAAGTGAAAGTAAAAGTCTCCCCAGTGATGTGAGGAACAGGACATGCTGCTTAGATATTGTGTGTCATCAGGGGAAAGAAGTAAAACTGCGGCTGCCATTTTATTCAGCACTGTAGGTCTCTCTCCCCCAGCACCAACCAGCAACAGTCTGTGGGTCTCACCCCTCCACCCATAAATAGGACTGGAATAGGAATGGCAAAATGACTCACGAGAATATGGATAACTGTTTAATAACATAGATTTATGGAGGAACACAATTTTTAATTTACTTGAGTGTTGAACATTTGCTTGTTTATAACTGTTATTATTTAATGATGTATGTTTGAGGATTTTTATATTGTATGTTTAGGCATCGAATTGCTGCCTTGTTAGCCACCCTGAGCCCTCCACCCCCCCCCCCCCGGGGGGGGGGAAGGGATGGGTAGAAATATTGCAAATAATAATAATAATAATAAACACCAGTAAAGCTGTTGCTCCCCAGCACTGACCAGCAACAGTCTGGATCTCTCTCGCCTCACACAAATACCAGCAGTCTGCTACTAATCCCAGAGAGATCATCCTAAAATGTAGATTGTTGTACCATCTGTATACCTTTATAAAACGGAATGTTTGTATGTGTGTATGCAGAGATGTGTGTATGCGGAGGGCGGAAGGGCGGGAGGGCGGATATGTGGCAGCCACTTTCACAGGCCAGGAAGGATATGTGGCAGCATTATTTGCATAAACGACTCCCATTGGCCAGCCACAAACATTCCGAGACTCTAAAGTGCCAGAGGGAGGTAAGGAAAAGCCCTGAGGCAGTCAGGCATGGTGGGAGTTTAAGTCCAAAACACTTTGCAGCCCCCAGCCCCTAACAATGAGACAACAAAACCAAACTTGGCACACAGAACCCCCAAGACCCACTTTACGTCTTGGTGCAGTTTGAGGGAGGCTGGGCCATGGATAGGCCAGCATTCCAACATCCCAAATCTCAAAGGTGCCAGACAGAGTTCTTTACAAAAAGGCTTCCTTCAGCTGATTTTACAAACTAGGCCTCAGCCTGTATTGACAGTAAGGCTTCCTCAACTTGATTTTCGATACTAGGCCTCAGCTTGAATTCACAGTAAGGCTTCCTCAAGTTGATTCTCCTGACTAGGCCTCAGCCTGAATTGACAGAAAGGCTTACTTAACTTTATTTTCCTGACTAGGCCCCCAAAAATGACAGAACAAGATTACAGTTGGTACACAGACACACACACACACACACCCCAAGACCCACTCTACATTCTGGTGCAGTTTGAAGGACTTGCAGTACCTTCACTCACTTACTCTGACCAGCACGGGTGACGGACCTGGACCAAACTTGGCACACATAACCCCCATGATGCCCTCTACGTCCTGGTGCAGTTTGAGAAAGATGAACCACGGATTATGGGATTTGTAGTACTTCAAAGCGCTTTGCTTCCCAGAGACCACTGTGGCCCACAACAAAGACCGATAAATATCAAACTTGGCACACAGAGCCCCATAACCCACTCTCCGTCCTGGTGCAGTTTGGAGAAGAGCAGAGCATGGATGATGGGGCTTGAAGTACCTCCACTCACTCTATGTCCTGGTGCAGTTTGGAGAAGAGCAGAGCATGGATGATGGGGCTTGAAGTACCTCCACTCACTTCCTGAGACCGCTGCGACCCTCATCCAATGACTGATCAAGACCAAACTTGGCACACAGAGCTCCCATTACCTACACTACATGCTGGTACAGCTTTGAGTAGGATGGACCATGGATGATGGTACTTGAAGTACCTCCACTCCCTGAGACCACAGCGACACTCATCCAATTACCAATAAAGACAAAACTTGGCAAAGAGTGCCCCCATGGCCAACTCAACATTCTGGTGCAGTTTGTGGGAGGACGGATTATGGATGACGGGACTTGCAGTACCTTTACTCACTTCCTGAGACCGCTGTGACTCTCATCCAGTGACCGATCAAGACCAAACTTGGCACATACAGCCCCCATGACCCACTTTACACCCTGGTGCAGTTTTCAGGAGGATGGACTACGGATGATGGGACTTGAAGTACCTCCACTCACTTTCTGAGACTGCTGCGACCCTCATTCAATGACTGTTCAAGACCACATCTGCCACACAGAACCCCCTACATCCTGGTGCAATTTGGAGGAGGATGGACCATGGATTATGGTCCATGGTCCATAATCCTTCACTCACTTCCCGAAACCACTGCGAGCCAAATGAACAACTGATACGGACCAACCTTGGCACACAATGCCTTCCTCAAATAACCCGGGCACCACCGGGTTCTCAGCTGAAGTTTGGAGGGGGACAGAACATGGATGATGGGTCTTGCAGTACCTTCCCTCACTTTCCAAGACTGCTACAAACCTAATCCTATGATTGATCAACACCAAACTTGCCACACAGAGCCCTCATGACCCACTCTACATCCTGGTGCAGTTTGGAGGAGGGTGGACCATGGATGATGGGACTTTAAGTACCTCTACTCACTTCCCAAGTCTGCTGCGACCCTCATCCAATTACTGATTGAGACCAAACTTGGCACACAGAACCCCCATGACTGCCTTCACGTCCTGGTGAGGTTCGGGGACGACTGACAATGGATGATGGAATTTGTAGTATTTTCACACCCCTCTGTTCCCACAGACCACTGCGGCCCCCAACAAACACCGATAAAGACCACACTTGGCACACAGAGCCCCAATGACCCACTCCACATCCTACTGAAGTTTGGAGGGGGACAGAACATGGATGATGGGACTTGCAGTACCTTCCCTCACTTCCCAATTCTACTACTAACCTATTCCAATGACTGATCAACACCAAATCTGGCACACAGAGCCCTCATGACCCACTCTACAGCCTGGTGCAGTTTACTGTGAGACGGACCACAGATGATGGGATTTGAAGTACCTTCACTCACTTCCGAAAAACAATGCATCCCTCATCCATTCACCAATACAGACCAAACTTAGCACACAGAGCCCCCATGACCCAATCTACATCCTACTACACTTTGGGGAGGGGGAATAGAGATGATGGGACTTGCACTACCTTCAGTAATTTCATGATACCACTGCAACTCCCAATAATGATGGATCAAGACCAAACTTGGCACACAGAGCCCCCCATGACCCACTCTACATCCTGCTGCGCTTCTCAAATAACCCGGGCAGGGCCGGGTCCCCAAGCTAGTACTTAATAAAAATTAGACATCCGCTGAAAATAAGCCATAGTGTGACTTAAATAAAGGAAAAATAAATATAGGATAGTGTCTTATTTTTGGGAAAACATGGTAGTTTTGAAGGAGATGTGGCAGCAGCTTTCTCACTGTCCTCTTCTCTTGTTTAACTATTATCTTTTCAAATGGTTGCTCTTCCTTATCTCAGCTAACCCAATACTTTTGATGAAGTGCAGAATACTCTTCAATCACACTTGTCAAGGTAAGGTTCATCTGCTAGTCTAGATCGTTGGTGGAATTGTTGAGTTACATTTTGTTTGTTTGCAAGCCAAAATGTATTTTGGTGCTCAATGAAGTTTGCCCGCCCACCCCCGAAAGAAGACACACGACAACAGTGGTTGGGTTTCCAATTGGGCAACATTTATTCAAATTGTTACCTATTTAATTGACCTTAACCTTAACTCCAGGGGTGTCAGGAATTTGCTGAGTCCAATTCAGGTAGCCACCCTACCTGTTTGATGTTAGATTGCTGGCAGAAAACTATGCTCCTTGACAACTGGCCAAGGCAGCCCGTGAATTGAAAATCAGGGAGTTTCCCTATCTATTTACCGCTGGCCTATTTATAACCACCCTCCCCTAGCCCCTAAACAGTAAAGGGGGTAGGCAAAAAAACCCCTAACAGTGGGGAAAAACTCCTCCCAGCTCCTTTTTATGGGCAACCGGGCCGATACTGTTAATGGGCGGGAGTGGTGGGTCGCTGTCTTCGCCGAAGTGAGCTTCTGGGGCTGGCTTCCTGTGGATGAAGCCACGCCCCAGCAGCAGGGAGGCCCCATCCGGTTCCTCCCCTTTCACTCCCCCGAGGGAGGGGTGGCAAAGCTCCTTCCTCCCAAGATGCAGGGGGGAAGGTGGCATTGCCCGCCCACCCCCGAAAGAAGACACACGACAACAGTGGTTGGGTTTCCAATTGGGCAACATTTATTCAAATTGTTACCTATTTAATTGACCTTAACCTTAACTCCAGGGGTGTCAGGAATTTGCTGAGTCCAATTCAGGTAGCCACCCTACCTGTTTGATGTTAGATTGCTGGCAGAAAACTATGCTCCTTGACAACTGGCCAAGGCAGCCTGTGAAAGGGAATGGGAGCGAGTTCTGGTCCCCCAAGTGCAGATCCCAAACTCTTCCCATTCCCAGCTAAAACCAAACTTCCCCGATCAACTTGAACTTTGATGGAGTATTAACTGTATGGCTTCCACCCCAACGGGGGATGTCTTGAATGCCAACTGAAAATCAGGAGTTTCCTATCTATTTACCGCCACGGATTGGGGGTAGATGTCCATCTTGCCTCCCAACCCCACCGAGTCTTCTAACACCCTGCTAAGCCCCTGTGCAAATCTGCTAGGAATTGAAGATTTCCAAGGTCGAAAAAGTGGACTCCGTCTGTCCTGAAAATGGAAGGGTTATAAAGGTTGAGGTCCGGATGGTCAATGTATGATCCATTGGCTCCTGTCACCACGTTCCGCATGGCCCGGTTCACTCGCTTCCGTGCTCTCTCCAGCATCCTCACGTCCCCTCCACCCGACCACTTGCATCGTGGTGTGATGGCAAACCAAACGATGTGAACCCGAGGCCATGCCTGCCAAATCCTTTGTAAGTCCGCTCGGGCCTGCATGAACAGCGCCTTGCCTGACAGAAGGCCAAGGTCGTTACCACCGAGGTGGATCACCAACACATCAGGAGGAACTCCACTCCTGGTATCGAACAACAGGGGGAGCAGGCCGTCCCAGCGTAAAACCGCGTCTACCTCTCCATTCCACAGTGGCAATGGAGGCAAGGCCAGGTGCTGTCCATAGGGGTCTTGCGCGCTTCCTTCTCAGCCCAGTAGATGTAACTGTGTCCGCACACCAAGACCCTCCGCCTATGCTCCAGCCCGGCCGAATCTGAAACAATGACATGTTACAACAGCACACTCCGTATGTAACCCTTGTAAGCCCCAGATTTCCATCTCCCCAGGGCCTTAACCGCCTGGGCCTCGTAGCCCATTGCAGCGGCCGTTGATGCTGCGCCGATCCGAAAGGATTGTGTCCCAAATTTGTACTGGCCCAGGCCCAGCAATTCCAAACATTTGGCCGTAACCGCCCAGAATTGGTACTTTGTAAGGGTGTGTTATCCTGGTGACAGAAAAGGTAACCCGGTGTATTACCCCTGAGTGCAAGGAAACGGGCCATGGCCGTGACCGGGCACAAGTCCCCATCCGCGGTGCCAGCCAGTGCGATTAGGCACCCCTTCCCCTGCTGGTCCGTCTTAGATGCCCTCAGCTTGATTTCCAGTCTGCTCTGTCCCAGTTTGGTGTCGGAATAAAGCAGGGCCCGCTGAGAGGAGTCGGCTTTGGAGCCCGCGACCAGCTCGCTCACCCGTAGCGCCCCAAAGAAGGCTGTCAAAGCTGCCGTGTGGAACAACTCCTGTTCATATTGTGACTCACACACGGTAGGCCACAGTTGTCTAAGACCCTTCAGGATAGCGGGAGTTAGAGGCTGCCTGTCGTCAGCTGGTTTCCCATGGTCCCTTGTCCACCCTGCTAGGATTTTATGTATGCGGAAGTCATTGGTCGTGTCTGGCATGCCCTGGGCCTTGAACCAGTAGGCCAGGGCTGCTAGTTTGCCTTTGATAGTTTGCGGGCCCGACCGCTCCTCCTTTCGTATACACAAAACTGGGCCACGTGTTCGTAGGGTACGGGGGAATCTTTCGGCAGACCGTAATACTCCCTGAATTCAGTAAAGTCTCTTACTGCCCTGGAATAAGCTCGCCTGGAACTAGGGGCCAGGGCCCGGGACATACCAGCTGTTACCTCGTCGTTCCAACCAACCAGAGATGGCTTGGCATGTTTTCTGGGCCCCCTTCCGCGCGGGGCGCTAGCTGTCTGAAGCGCCCCATCTGCATGCGAGACAGAGCGTCAGCCAAGGAGTTATCCAGTCCCGCGATATGGAATGCCCGAAACAAAATGTTGAACCTCAGGCATTGTAACGTGAATGCACGCACCGCGCCCATCACCCGGGGTGACCTAGATGTTAGTGTATTAATGACCTGAACAGTGGCCATGTCGTCGCACCAGAAGTGGATGGAGGAATTAGCGAATTTGTCCGCCCAGAGGTGGACGGCCACCAGTATGGGGAAGAATTCCAAGAAGGTCAGGTCGGATGTGATTCCTGCCGCATGCCAATCCTCCGGCCATCGCTCCGCGCACCATTTGCCATCGAAATATACTCTGAACCCTATGGCTCCCGATGCGTCGGATGACACCTTAAGGGCGTCTTTTACCAGCAGTTCTTGCCGCCAAAAAGAAATACCATTGTAATTTTGGAGAAATTGTAGCCAAACTGCCAGATCCAATTTTATTTGTTGGGTGACTCTAATGTGGTGATGCGGCGAAGATACTCCCGAAATGGCGTCGCACAATCTGCGCAAGAATGCCCTGCCCGGTGCTACCACTTTGCAGGCAAAATTTAGGTGACCAATTATTTCTTGGAATTCTCTTAAAGTGGCTTTCTTTTTGAGACTGAATTGTTCTAACCTGATCCTCAGGTCTGCGATCTTAGCTGCTGGCAGCCTGGAAAACTGGTCGACTGTGTCTATTTCCACCCCCAGGAATGTGAGCACCGTCTTTGGGCCCTCGGTTTTTTCCTGCGCTAGTGGCACTCCCAGTTCCTCTGCTAAACGCTGAAAAGTGTGCAATAATGTGTAGCATTGCCCTGACCCATGGCGCCCCACGAAGAGGAAGTCATCAAGGTAGTGTGCTGCCCCTTTTAGCCCAGTCTTGGCCTTCAGGGCCCATTCTAAGAATGTGCTAAATGTTTCAAATGCAGCGCATGACACCGAGCAGCCCATCGGGAGAGCTCGGTCCATGTAGAACTGCCCCTCAAAGCAGAAGCCCAGTAAATCGAAATCCTCTGGGTGTACGGGGAGTAGCCTAAATGCCGACTTTATGTCACACTTAGCGAGCTCGGCTGCCAGCCCGTGACGCCTGACCAGCCCAACTGCTGCGTCGAAGGACGTGTACTGCACCGTGCATAACTCGTCTGGTATCGCGTCATTCACCGAGCTCCCGCGGGGGTAGGACAAGTGGTGAATGAGGCGGTACTCGCCCGGGGCTTTTTTAGGTACTATTCCCAAAGGGGAGACCGTGAAGTACTGTGTAGGTGGTGACGCGAAGGGGCCCAAAATCCTGCCTTCCACTAACTCCTTGCTAATTTTCTTTTTAACAATGCCCTCCATGCCCACTAATGATCTAAGGTTGGGGGCTAGTCTTTGAGTCCTCGGACCTATGGCTGGGATGCGGAAACCCGTGTGAAGCCGCTTAGCAAGTAATTTGCCGCAGCTCTGTCCGGGTACCCCTTCAGCCACTGCTTCAAGGGGCCAACCTTAATTGGGCTGGGGCCCCTTGGGAAGGTTGGGTTGATCTGCGCTCCTTCTGTTGTATTGTGTGTCCCTTGAGTTGCCCAGCGTGGCCTGCCCCTTGAGCAGTTCCGCTGAGTGTGAACCCCGGCATATGGTACATGCATGCTGGAACTTGCAGGGTTTTCGGAAGCAGGTACCCTGGGCGGCAAACTCCCAGCACATAGACTGCTGCCTTTGGCCCTGCAGCCGCGGGGGGCAGCTTGCGAAAGGGCTGCCCACCTTTAAAGCTCTGGATCATATGGCCGCTGTCAGTTAGCTCGCCCGGTATCGCCTTGGCAGCATTCATGATTGCCATCCAAAGCTGACTGTCTATTAAATCCCAGCGCTTGTTGGGCTCCTCAGCTGCCTGCGACCTGAAACGCTTGTCATAATCCAACCAGGCCGGACCAGCGAATTTAAGCCGGGCCTCGTAGATGATTTATTGGTATTTAAACAAGGCCTGGGCCCGCCTGGGATAGGTGCTGCTGATGACATCTGCATAAATGGTCCAACCCGCCAACCAGTTTTCCCAATTTTGCTCTATTTTGCGTTTTTTAACTTTCTCCTTGGCCTCGTCATCTAGCTCCTCCCTTTCCTTTTTGTCTAATTCCCTGTAGCACAACGAAAACAAGTCTATGTATTCGTTCCGCAATATTTTTTCTATAGTCTTTTGCGAAAGGTGTGTGCCTACTGACGATGTGGCTACTGATGGGGCTACCGGTAATGTCCAATCACTGGTGCCCCAAAACTGGTTAGCGTCCCCCGTCCTTGCAGCCTCTAGGGTTATGGGTGCAGGTGAACTATTGACTGCCGTATTGACCGGCCCTGGCGAAGCACTGTGGGCCACGTCCTTAAGTGCCGTGATAACCGATGTTGGGAGGTGAGTCAGTGGGGGGTTAGGTTGCATGCAGTGTGCCTGTGTGCCATCCCACGGCCAAGCCGGTGTGGTGCTATTACCTGCGAGCCGGGGTCCTCTTTCTGCCATCGCCGGCCCGGCTGTGATTACTGGCGTGGCGGCGGGCTGGCGGAGCTGGTGCTGGGATTGGTGGGGCGACAGGGGCTGGCGGAGCTGGTGCTGGGATTGGTGGGGCTGTGCTCATTACCGGCGCCGGCCATGTTGCTGGTGCTGCGATCCCCGTAACTGCCGCCAGCATCCATGCTGGCAGTGCTGCGATTACCGGGACCTGCCTTGGAACTGGGGCTGGCACTGCTGTGATCACCGACACTGGCCCTGCTTCCTGCTGAGGTTGGGCTGGCCCCTCTGCCTGCTGGTGCCGCTGCTCCTCTGGGCGGGTGACGGTGTGGGTTACTCGCTGCTGCTGCACTGCCTCTAGGGGAAGACACCCGTGACAGAAGGTGCTTTAGCATGGCTTTCCTGCTGGCGCCGCGAGGCGGTCTAGGTGCCGTCTCACCGCCCGACACCCCAGCCCCTTTTTCCAAACCCTCAATCCTGGCAACAAGCATTGCCATAGTCTCATCTTCCTCCTCCGATGAGGAACTGGGGGGTGGTGGTGGGCACTTTGCCCCCGACGTCTTGGCCGTCTTGGCCGTCCCCTTCACCCTAGGGACGCCCACGTTCCTCCGCGCTGCCATCCTGTAAAAAATAAACATTCTCCATGTGAATATATTGCTGTAACACAACCAGTGGGACGTGCAGTGCCCTACCCTGCAAGCAGCTCGGCTCCCCTGACCGTGCGTCCAACATGCGACATCAAAATCGCGACCTCAAACTCGCGACCTCGAACTCGCGACCTCGAACTCGCGACCTCAAAGCGACTACTTAGCAAACTTCCCTAGGTGGTCATGTGCCTACAGTGGTGGTGGGAAGCAGCTTGGCCGTGCCAGGCGGGCTCGGGCGAGCTCGGGCCGCCCGGGAGAGCCTTCGAGAAGGGGGGGAGGAGCGGAGGGGGAACCCAGGCCCTCTCTCCCCCCCCCTGCAGCGTCCGCAGCTCGGGCCTGGCGAGGCCTACTCCCCCGCCAGGCCCGCAACATTCAAGGAAGGGGGAGCGGAGGGGGAACCAGGGCCCTCTCCCCCAGCATCCCGGGATGGCTCGGGCCGGCGAGGCCTACTCCCTGCCCGGCCCGCAAACTTCAAGGAGGGGGGAAACAAGGCCCCTCTCCCCTCCCCGCAGCGTCCGGCGGCCACGTGGCCGGCCGGGAGGGCTCCCCGGGCCTGGCGAGGCCTACCCCCGCCAGGCCCGCGACTTCAGGGAAGGGGGGTGCGGAGGGGGAACCGGGCCCCTCTCCCCCCCCCGTGGCGTCCCGGTGGCCACGTGGCCGGCCGGGAGGGCTCGGGCCTGGCGAGGCCTACCCCCCGCCAGACCCACAACTTCAAGGAAAGGGAGGCAGAGGGGGAACCGGGGCCCTCTCCCACCCACCCACCCCACGGCGTCCCAACAGCGGCCACGTGGCTGGCCGGGAGGGCTCGGACCTGGCGAGGCCTACCCCCGCCAGGCCCGCAACTTCAGGAAGGGGGAGCGGAGGGAACCGGGGCCCTCTCCCCTGCGGCGTCCCGGCGGCCCCGTGGCCGCCCGGGAGGGCTCGGGCCTGGCGAGCCTACCCCCCAGGCCCGCAACTTCAGGGACGGGGGGCGGAGGGGGAACCGGGGCCCTCTCTCCCCCCCGGCGGCATCCAGGCGGCCATGTGGCCGCCCCGGAGGGATCGGGCCTGGCGAGGCCTACCCCCCGCCAGGCCCGCAACTTCAGGGACAGGGGGGCGGAGGGGAACCTGGGCCCTCTCCCCCCCTGCGGCGTCCAGGCGGCCACGTGGCCGCCCGGGAGGGATTGGGCCTGGCGAGGCCTACCCCCCCGCCAGGCCCGCAACTTCAGGGACGGGGGGCGGAGGGGGAACCGGGGCCCTCTCTCCCCCCCCTGCGGCATCCAGGCGGCCATGTGGCCGCCCAGGAGGGATCGGGCCTGGCGAGGCCTACCCCCCGCCAGGCCCGCAACTTCAGGGACAGGGGGGCGGAGGGGGAACCGGGGCCCTCTCTCCCCCCCCCCCTGCGGCATCCAGGCAACTTCAGGGAAAGGGGGCTTCAGGGAAGGGAAAGAGGAAAAAAGGAACCAGGAAAAAAGGGAAAGAGGGGCCCAAAGGGGAAAATTAAAAAAGGGAAAAATAAAGAAGGGGGGAAAATGAAGAAAAACCTCCTCCCAGGAGAAGAGGGCCTCGCTGCTGAGCACAGCGGGTGCCCTCTTCCCGTAGGCCCCTCCGAGACCGACCTGCGCTTCTTCTTCAAAGATCCAGAGGTCGGAGAAGGGGAAGCCTGCATCTCTCCTCTTCGCTGTCTTCGCTGAAGTGAGCTTCTGGGGCTGGCTTCCTGTGGATGAAGCCACGCCCCAGCAGCAGGGAGGCCCCATCCGGTTCCTCCCCTTTCACTCCCCCGAGGGAGGGGTGGCAAAGCTCCTTCCTCCCAATATGCATTGGGGGAAGGTGGCATTTTATCAACAATTTAAAAAGTTGATGTCAACTGATACTTATAGAATTCAACATGACCTTCATTGCAAATATTAACAAAATTGCATTTATTCTCCATTAATGTGTTTTTAATCCAGATGAGAGGGTCATAGTAATTTTAGTAGGTACTTTAGACTTTCTAATAGATTCTTTTGTCCTCTACAGCTCAGCCATCAAGGTCTAATTAATTCAGCACTTTGAAAATCCTACCAGAGCTGTCCTTTGTGTTTCTGCAAAGGGTCAATCATTGCCTCCAGCTGACATGATTCTGTGGTTGTTGTTATTGTCTCAAGGGCTGTGCAATGATTTACTTGTTAAATCCTGCAAGACTTGGGGAAGCCACAGAAAAGGTCTCAAGCTTTAGACTAAGTTAAATAAATGAAGTGTGTGTGTTCATGAGAAACACAAAACAAATATAGAAGTGGAAGGGGGAAGAAAATTTACTTCCTGTCTTGGAAATCGCTGAGCAGTTAAAACAGTTTAACAGGCAATTTCATTGGCTTCACCACCTTATGGGAAAAAGTGAGTGGGAAAAAGTTGCCCTCTCTCTGTCTTCTGATCTCATCAGATGAAGACAGAGAAGCATCTTCTCCCTGCCTCTCTGTGCTGAATCCCCAGAGCCCATCACATGATGCAGGGCTACTTCCAGCACACTGTCAGCAGCAGAGAGAAATGGAGCAGAGGAGCCGCAGATGAATCAGGAACAGTGGGGAAACATCAAGGGAAGAGATGGCACAGACCCTAATTGTAGTGAACACAGACAGATAGTTCCCTAAACTGCCCCGTGTTTTCCCCTGCTGTCCCCTGCTTTTCAAAGGGTTGTCAATGAGGTTCTCAAGGGAGGCAATAAGAACCCCGCTGTGAACAAATCTTGCTTTAAAAACCATAGTTGAACCATATAGTGCATATAGCGCAATGCTACTTTCCTTTAATTGGTAGGATCTCTCTTTAAAAGGCCTTTTCCACCTTCTGCTATGTAACCATCTAGCTAGAAAAAGAGGACCTTTTCTTTCAAACACTGTATTCTTCCACTGAGTTATAATCCAAACAGGATTTTTAAAAAATGTCCAAAAAGTTATGGTAAAATCTAATGATTTTTTTCATGAGTAATCTCTACCACAATAATGAGGCTGAGGCATGGCATTCTTGAGCTGATTGAAACCTTTGTAAATAGGGGTAGGGATTGAAATAATGATTGGTAAGTTTTGATAAATCCTAGCAATAGAATATTTGCAGTCATAGAAAGATGAGCATAAGAACATGTGTTTGCCAGATGGCCTTAAACACTCATGAACAATGTCTTTATCACTCAGTTCATAACTGTACTAATGCTTCTAGTGACACTATGTGATAAGTATCTGCATATACTAACAGCAGTTTCCAGCTCTTTCCCTCCATTTAGCCACATTCTGTAATATTCTAGAAGGACCAGGAAATGGTACCCTATATGGCTAAGCAGAAATAGTACAACGGTAATGGAGCCTCTTGGATTGGGGATAGGAAAAAATATTGTGCAGAAATTTCACACTTTTGAATATGGGGACTGAATATCTATTATCCTTCAAAATTCATACTTTTAACAGTCGTGCAATTGAACTCCCTAAGTTTTTTAAAGCATATAAATGTATGTTTACATTATGGAGCTGTGCCTCCAAAATATACAGTATATGTTAATGAAAATTCACAAATGCATTATAGTTGGGAAAATTGTTTGAAAAATTATATGTATTATGCAACATTGTACAGAAAAATGAGAATTTTCATGTATGCTAAAAAAATCCAGACACTTGAATGAATTCAAATTCAGGAATGGGGGGGGGAGTTCAGTTTGAATGGTAGTAGTTACTAGGGCTGTGCAAAACTTCATTTGTAACTCCTTTGTTGTATCTATTTCATAAGATTTGTATTATTTATTTCAGGAGTTTACCCCACTCTTCTCAACCCCCGAGGGGGGGGGGCTCAGTGCGGCTTACAGTACGGCACAATTCGATGCCTACATAATAACAATATAAAACCCCCAAAAAACCCTTCAACAGTTAAGATACATTAAAATACATTAAAACAGTTGCCTTAGCATCATACACATTCATTCCAGATTAAAACCATGTTCAGTCCATAAAAGCATTGTACATACAAAGCAATATTTAGAAATGTGAGGGGCACCCACAGAAAAAAGTTAAAATTCAAACCTCTTTGTGCGGCCTCCTTCTCCCTGAAAGTTTTGGTGGGGGGAAACCCATGTTCATTCCCTAAAAGGATTTCTAGATAAAAGGGGATTGTTGGGAATTGAATGAATCCTTATGAGGTAGGCAAAGTTGGGATGCAGTAACTTCAAAGTTTGCCAAATAGGTTTTCTATTATTATCCTATTATTATTATTATTATTATTATTATTATTATAAACAAAATGAGTCCACAGCAGACACTCAGTTGGCTGTTGTATTGGATCACTCGTCGGACACTTCCCAAGTGTCTAGGACTGTGCGATGTATCGGCGAATAATGCGTGCAGATCCCAGTAAGGTGACCTTCTGCAGCTGGCAGATGGTGATTTTGGCAGTGCCAATTGTGTTTAAGTCCAGGCCAAGGTCTTTAGGCACTGCACCCAGTGTGCCATCACCACTGTGAGCACCTTTACTGGCTTGTAAGTTGGTCTTTCCCTATTCTCTATTATTTTGAAACCCGCCACCTTGCCAAATTCTTCTATTTTCCTATCCATGCGTTTATAGTCTCGACTGGGTTTTCTATTATGAGCACTACATCGTCATAAATGCCTTCACCTTGATATTATCTCTTTTAATTTGCAGACCTCTAAGTTCCTTGTCTTCCCTTATCTTATTTAAAAGAATTTCCAGTGAGAAGATAAACAACAGCGGGGACAGGGGGCACCCTTGCCTTACTCCTTTACCAATTTCCACCTCTTCTGTTTTCCGTTGGTTAACAATTATTTTTGCTCTTTGTTTCCCATATATGGCCTGGATTGCGTTCTTCATCTGAAAGCCTATGTCCTGCTCTTCCATCAGGGTCCTCAGGTAGCTCCAACTGATCTTGTCGAACGCTTTTTCCGCGTCCAGGAACATCAGAGCCATCTCCTTTTCATTGTTTTTTTCATAATATTCTAGTATATCAATTATGTATCTAATATTTGTTTTGATTTGCCTCTTTGGTAAAAAAACCATTCTGATCTTCCTTTATCCATTTATTTAAAAAAAGATTTAAACCTGGTTGCTAATATCGAAGTGAAGATCTTATAATCAAAGTTCAGTAAGGAGATGGGCCTGAAGTTCGCTGGATCCTCCAGGTCTTTCCCTTCTTTTCCTATCAGTGTTATATTGGATTCTCTCCAGGTATCCGGGCCTATCCCCTGCTGTAATATTTCATTAAAAAGTCTTTCCAGTATTACTGCCAGCTCGTCCTGGAATTCCTTGTAATATTCCGTGGTGAATCCATCAGGACCCACTGCCTTATTTCTCTTCAATGATTGGATTGCCTTTATTATTTCTTCTTTGGTTATTTTTTTGTTTAGTTCCTCCCTTTCTTCCTCTGTTATTTTCTCCAATCTACAGTTTCCTAGGTATTTAGTAATCTCATGCTTACTGTATATCCTCCTCTTTATATAGTTCTCTACAATACTTAGCTATGGCCTTCCTTATTTCCTCGTCCCCTGTGAATTCGGATTGCCCTATTTTAATCTTTTTAATTACATTTTTCCCTCCTCTCTCTTAGCTGGTATGCTAATAGTTTGCCCATTTTGTTGGCCGCTTCAAAATATTTTTGTTTTGTGTATTTCAAGTTTTTTTCCATTTTCTTTAGATCTAGGAATTCTAGTTGTTTTTTATATGTATTTACCTCTCTTCTATTTTTCTCGCTATTTGGGTTATTTTTCAATCTTTTCTCTGCCCATTCTAGTTTTTCGCTGATTTCTTTAGCTTCTTTCTCCCTTAGTCTCTTTTTAAAGGCCTGTTTCTTGAGAAAGAACCCTCTCATAAATGCCTTGCTTGTATCCCATATTAATCTAGTATTATTATTATTTTCACAGTTGATTTCAAAGAATTCCTTGATAGTTTTTTTCCCCCTCCTCCCTGATTGCCTTGTCTTATACTATGTCAGCGCCGCTTGGCCCGGTTGTTGCCCTAACGGGTCAAGCCTCGCGCGCCATCAGATAAGAACAGCATCTGGAGGGCTTTGAACTGGAACCGCCCTTTGAAGTGCCAGGCTCCTTTTCCTGAACTTTGATATGCGGAGAGCCGGATGGTCATCCCTGAGGAAGGAGGGGCACAGCAGGG